>CM061921.1:296938029-296963028 GCA_031002005.1 Vandiemenella viatica | reverse complement strand
GTCACACAGAAAGACAAATGCCAATGGATGGTGCCTAATCAACATCTGTGGAATTGCCAATTTCTTGTTGATGTTCACACACTTTAAGAAGCCCCCACAGAAGATGACCACTTGGAAATCACCAATCAACCACATAGGTGAATACCAAATTGATCATGTAGCTAATACAAGAAAATTCTCTCAATAAATTATGAACATGAGAGTATGAACGGGTTATATAAAGTCTGACCACTACCTTTCACCAATAAAAGTCCGTTTCAGACCCAACTGGGAAAAATATCAAAATCCCACGCAATAATCCTGAATACTTAATAGAACATATACAAGAATTCTCATTATCACTATGGACAAACATACAAACTTGGGACAAACTTCTTGATACCATTCAAGAATCGGCAAGGAAACTTGGCCAGCCTCCACAGAGATGGAAACAAAGATGGTGGACACTAGAGTGTGATAAAGCTCTGGATTCATGTATCAGAGCTTGGAAGAATTGGCATAGCCACCAAACACCAGAGAATTGGCAGAATTTTTTAGAAAAACAGAAGAAATCATCCAAAATAATCAGACAAGTCAGATGCATGTACCACATCACAAGATTAGAGGAAATCGACAATTACTTCAAAAGAAACAACACAAGAAACATTCCGGGAAGAACTGTCTGCCTTTTAAGCCTCCTAGGCTTCCGTAAACCTGATGGTACAATTGAAACCAAGGCAAAGGCCAGTTGTGACATTCTGAAGCAGTTATTCGAGAACTGTGACCCACCTACAGAGAAGCTCCATTGCCAGTTAACCTCCCCAAACCATGACTCAGCTCCATCAACATTGGGTGAGATATGAAACATTATAGTTCAGTTGAAAAATAACAAATCACCATGGGAAGATGGAGTAATTACTGAGATGCTCAAGATCGGGTAGTGGAGTTATGACTAACCGGATGCACGCTATCATTTCAAATATACGGGAGAGCAAAGCCATACCTGCAGATTGGAAAATTGCATTAATTCACATGCTACATGAAAAGGGAGACAGGATAGACCCAAACAATTTCTGAGGTGTTTCACTCCTGCTGATCACTTACAAAGTACTGTTTTGTGCCGTCCATACAAGGTTAGAGAAACAGACAGAGCATAAGATTTGTGAATATCAAGCAGGTTTTCGACCACACCGATCATGCATAGAACAGATCTGGAACCTCAAGATGGTATTCCAACACCATCAGTCAAATCGCACAGTGGTCACTTTCGTAGACTTCAGGAAAGCATACGATTTGATTGATAGCACCACGCTGATCAATATACTAAATGAATGTGGGGTTGATACTAAAACCACTATGTTAATGCAACAAACTTTGACTGATACAAGTTCAAAAGTGAAATTTATGGGTGAACTCTCTGAATCCTTTGAAATTAAGATGGATGTAAGACAAGGGGATGATTTATCACCTCCCCTTTTCAACCTGTTACTAGACTAGATCATTAACATATTTGAAAGAAGAAATACCTGGAATATAAATGGGAACTTAGGATAAACAGATTAACATAAAATGCCTTACCTTTGTGGATGATCTAGCAGTAATTACATGAACTCCTGTGGAAGCCAGACATGCTATTGAGAAACTTAATGAGATAGCCATGAAAACCAGCCTTCAAATCTCCTATCGTAAAAAACAATATATGAACACCAAAAGCATAAACATCAGGTCACTCATGAACAGATATGGTCCTGTCTAGTTACTGAAGGCGGTTTTCATTCTACCTTTTGTCTGATCAATACAGTCACATCAACACAGTGAATTATGGATAAAATTAAGTTAAATATGGTATTATCAAACAAGTTAAACCCTTTAAGCACTTAGGGAAAATTATTGGGAATACTGGAAATGAGAAAGAGGCCCGCAAAACCTGTACAGAAAAACTGCGAAAAGCTTGTACAGTTGGAATGCTTACAATAAGAAATCACTTTCCACTAACGCCTAACTACCACATTGTCATTCTTTAAGGAGCACTGTATGTGATGGAGACATTGTCATTAACTGTTAACGTCAAAGGAATAAAAAAAATAGAAAAAACGGATTCTAAGAAAAAATTTTGTCGCCAAGATCTAAGACAGCATCTGGATGCGCAAAGCTCAGAAGAACGGTGTTCGTTGACCGAACGATTCACATCACTCGCACAGAAAAGACACATGAATGGATGACTTGCAACTGACCAAGAAAGTCTTCCACATCATCAATGGATCCCAACAAACCAAAGCACGCTGGCTTGTAGAAACCAGGAAGGACCTTGCAGAAGTCAACCTAGACCCACTGACATCTACACGCAGTATATGTAGATAAATAATCACTTCATATAAATTAGCACCTAAGATGCCAACAGCAAAAAATCTGAAACTCGGTAATGCATGGAAACAAGAAAGACATCAAGCCCAGAATGAAAGGATGAGAAAGTTTTGGGAAGAACAAGAAGAATAAAAGGACAATACAAATTAATGGTTCCCCGCACTCCATAGTGGGCTAAGTTATTAAAAATAAATGTTTGTTGGTTGCATAAATATGGGTATTGTAACGTTCCCACCCCCATCTTTTAATATTTTCCGGCTGAGTGTTCATTTATTTGCCACCGGGCTTCGTTGCTGGAGATTGTCTGCATTCAGATTTTAAATAACCCATTTATCAATGGAAAGTTAGTAGCGGACAGGGACAATCGCAAAGAAATAAAACTTGGGTAGATGCACCACACTGATTTGAATTTATATTCTGATAACATGGACACTTTGATACACTATCAGTGCTCTGTTCAGACGCACATATTCTTTCTGCAAATCATCTTGATAAGACAATTATAACTTCCTTCTTTATGTACTTAGTTAACTTCACTTTACAAACTGAGTGAGAGTGAGGTATGGCAGACACACACAGAGAGAGAAAAGAAAATGGTCTTACTTCATATTGGTAGGCTGGTGGCGCAGGCAGTCACCACTGTCAATCACTTCGAAAAACTGAGCAAGACTGAGCAACACATTGAGCTGAAGACTGTGGGGCCTTATATAATACCCGGCTAACAACTTTTTGCGTCCATGGGAAGCTACGGTACCATCCACCTCTCCGCCAAACTGAGGGTGGGAACTGGGTGGTTGACCCCTTCAGCGTGGCCTAGCTGCCATGACTGCAGTCATCTCCGGAATAATCTTAAATATAATCTATCTGCCTCACTCTCACTATCATAATTAAAATTCTTAATTATATTTTTAAAACGTCTTGTGGCATCACAGTATGGTATTTCCTATGGAATATGATCAAGCCACTAATTTTTTCCATTTTCCATGTTTTCCCCGAAATCAAACCAGGTGAATGCTAGAATGGTTCCGTTCCTTATCTTCATCTACATCTACATATATACTCTGCAATTCACAAAATTGTGGGTGGCAGAGGGTGCTCAGCACCAAAGCTAATCTCTTTGCTGTGCATTCCAATCCCTAATGGTACGAGGGAAAAAAGAATTAATATAAGAATCAGTCCGGCACCTTATTTCTCTAATTTTATCTTTCCTGTCCTTCCGACTCAAATAGGTTGGTGGAAGAAGTATTTCACTACACTCAAAAGTGAAAGTGGGAGTACGCATGTTTTCCAATAAGTTTAAACGAAACGTGTGTGCTCTATCTACCAGAGACTCCCAGCCTAGTCTACTAATCAGTTCTGTGACGCTTTCATAAGGACTGTAGCAAGCGGTCACGAATCGAGCGGCTCTTCTCTGTACTTTCTCTATACTTTCGATCAATCCCTTACGAAACGGGCCCCAAATGGCACAACAATAATCCAAATGTGGACGCACAAGAGATTTGTACGCTATCTCCTTTGTTTGTTCATTACAATTTTTCAAGATTCGACCTATGAATCGCAGCCTAGAATTTGCTCTACCTACTAACGAATTAATGTGTATGTCCCATTTCATGTTCCTTTGTTCTGTTACTCCCAAATATTTCATAGAATCGACCATATCAATAACTGAACTGTTTACCTCGTATTTCTGAACAATCGGATTCTTTTTGTTAGTTATGCTCATTGTCTTGCACTTTTTACAATTTAGAGTAAGGTGCCACTCAGTGCACCAAGCCAAAATAACATCCAGATCGCGCTGAATTTCTAAGCAATCGGCCAAATTTCTTACTTCCCTATAAATAACCGCATCATCAGCAAACAATCTAAAAAGGCTTTTCACTTTGTCTCCGAGATCGTTTATAAAAATTAAGAAAAGAAGTGGTCCTATTACACTTCCATGAGGTACACCCGATGTAACATCTAGATTAGAAGAAATTTCTCCTTCAACGACAACATACTGCGACCGACCAGTTAGAAAATCCTTTATCCATTCACAAAGCTGATCCGATATACCGTGCGCTTGAAGCTTCGCTAAAAGGCGGTTGTGTGGCACAGAGTCAAAGGCTTTCTGGAAATCTAAAAAAATTGCATCTACTTTTGAACCTGCATCGATAACTTTCATTACGTCGTGTGTAAATAGGGCCAGCTGTGTTTCACATGATCTTTTCTTCCGAAATCCATGTTGATTTGTTGTAAGCAGATTATTATCATCTAGAAAATTCATAATGTTCGAGCATATAATATGCTCCATAACTCTACTACAAACAGATGTTATAGATATGGGACGATAGTTCCCAGGATCACTTCGATCACCTTTTTGAAAATCGGAGTTACTTGCGCGATTTTCCAGTCTGAAGGTACTTTTTGCTCTTCTAATGATTTACTGAATATATCAGACATAAATGGCCCGATTTCTGCCGCATACTCTGAAAATACTCTTACTGGAATTCCATCCGGGCCTGGTGCTTTCCCCCACTTCAGGAGCTCTAATTGTTTAATGATACCTGCAGTATCTATTCGTAATGATTCCATCACCGACTCGCCACGGCGTGGGAAAACGGGAATACTATCCTTATGTTCATTTTTAAATGAATTTTTGAATACAGTATTTAGTACGTTAGCTTTATCGCGGCTTTCATTAACCTCGGAACTTTCACGAATTAGTGCTGGAATATTGCTGTTGGTACAATTAACTTTTCGTACATATGACCAAAATTTCTTTGGGTTTTCTGTGATACTCTTAGAGAGAGAGTTGGAGTGAAAATCGTTAAAGGCCTCGCACATTACATTCTTAATACGTCCTCTTAAATCAGCTAAGGTTTATAAATCGCTGCGACACCCCTTCCTTCTTGAGCGTGCGCGTATTTTCATTTGTTTTTTGAGTAATCTTTTGACTTCGCATGTGTACCACGGTGGATCATTCTACCCCTTTATTGTCCACTTTGGTATATGTATTTCCATGCCTTCCCTGACTATATGTATAAAACGATGCCACATCTCTTCAACGGTGTTCTTTGTTGACTTGAAGTTATGGTAATTATTCCTCAGGTAGGTTCTAAAACACTCCTTTGAGGCCTTACTGAATCTGTATACAATCCGCCCTTTTTCCCTTGGTCATTAATTTGATAGTCGCAATTACCGCTTTGTGATCGCTTATTCCTTTGGTCGGTGAATAATTCTGGCCTGTTGGTAACCAGCAAGTCTAAAATGTTTTCGTTACCGTTATGACACCACGTAGGTTCATTAACTAGCTGCTCGAGATGATTATCTGACAACAACTCGAGAATTACTTCAGAAGCTGCCTTGTCCCTGCTACCTGTGATGTGAACGTAATTACGCCAGTCAATATAAGGCAGATTGAAGTCGCCTCCTAGAATCATAGCATGATCCTTAAAACAGCTAGCTATACTATTTATATTGTTTCTTAACTCCTCGACGATAGCTATGTCGGAATCGGGTGGACGGTAGAAAGCGCCTATGATGAGTGATACTGCTGGAGGGCAGATAGACTTTCTGATTGTAGCAGTGACAGTTGGTAGGGGTTAGTAGTATGCTAAATTCTTTATTTCTCTGCTTTGTATTTGTGAACTTGTAGTTACTTGACATTCTGAGGGTTTTAAAAGTATTAATTTTAGGGGATTGTGTTTTTAAGGTGGACTTTTAGGGATTTACCACTGTTATGTCGGATACAGTTGGCTAGCAGTTACCTCATTTCCTTGCGCTGTAGGGTTATTTCATTCAGGAGAGTTATAAAGTGTCTAAATAAATGAACTGTTTTGTGTTTGTTGACTTGATGTGGTAGAAAATGTAGGAATTATATGCAGATTGTTGTGATAGCTACAGTAACTGAATAGTATTTTGTGAGAGTAGCATAGAAATTGGTTGATATAGGAAATACCTCTCTTTCTACCTGTGGCTGATCTGTATACCTAATAGTTTATTTCAAACTTTCCATAAACATTTTTGAATCTGATGACACAAGTTTTGACAGTGAGGGGGGAATGATTTATCGGGATATGGTGATAACTGTAACAGGTTTTAAGTCAGAAGTTTGAATGCAGGTATCATGGGAAGACAACATGAAAAGCTGGGAAACAGCAGAATAATAAATGTAACACAGCAAGAGAATGGGGATGTGTGTGTCGGGCTACAAAGATGGGGAAGGCAACCCAGATGTCATGCATTTAAGAATTACCAGCTCAGTGTATTTTTAGCAGTTATTAGAAGCTGTGGAAGTGAGAGATCTCCAAACCTACGAACAAAATAGCTTTGGTGTCAATGATTGGAGAACACTAATATTGGTGAAAGAGAGTACAGTCTTAGGCTTTGTAAATCATGGGTAGTGGGTGAGGGGTTTGTCTTTATAGTCACTGCAGTTTATGATCAATAATAATAATAATAACAAATGTAAATTGGCTAGACTTATTTGATAACTCACCCACATTTCTTTTATTGTGACCAGGCTTTGTGTGTTATGCCTCCATTTTTACTTTTGTAATTATTAATTTTATTTTGTCCATGGACCCCAGATTGGAAAACCTTGTTATTGAACATACTAATGCTCTTATAAGAGGAAAATTTGCATCGAGTGACTGCAATGTGATTAAGAGGAATAGCTTGTGATATAATATCTTTTTGATATTATTTCATTTTATTTGCTGGTGACCTACCTAACTAACTGTATTATCCTGGTGGTTTCTTGGTCTAGTGTATGCTTAGTTTCAAATCCACTCATTGGGAAGATACAAGAAATAGTAATAAATTTGATCATTGGATTGGAGTTTATGATAGTTAATTTTTGACAAATAATTAAACTTGTACATGATTTATTCTTAAGGGCATCACAATATTTTAAAAAGTGGCCAAATCAATTTTTGTGATGCCAATTTTATTGTTTGTCTATTCCTCTAGGAACTAGAACTTCTTGCGAAGTCGCACGGTTTGCCAGTAGTAGACAGCACTTGGCAGCCTGCTTCAGCACAGTCAGTAATTGCCACTTATATCAATAATGAGTCGGCAACTGGACGTGTTAGAAAGGTAAATGCAACTTGTCATGTAATTTACGAATGTCCATAAAATTAAATGTTTCTCGGTATGTATGTTAACTCATTTTCTATCTATATTTTAATGGGTAGATAAAATTATCAAATTTTTAAATTAATAGTATTTAATTAATTAATAGTTTTCTTGGATGACTAGCTGAGTGAGCAGGATGTTTTCACACGATATTTCGGTGATCGGAATCTCTGTCCCCATCTTCTGGTGAAGTGCACTTGCATTAATTTTCAATGCCGAGAGAAACTTCGATTTTATGAATATGTTGTTAGCTACCTGTTGTCCAATTGAGATATCTATAAGCACTATTTACTCCTATCTTGAATAATTATTAAGGAGAATTGTTCCTTAAAGTACTGGAGGTTAAAAGGACTGTGGAATACAATGAAAGTTTCACGGGTGTCCAGCCGGATGGTGTCATAGAATGACGACGTTTCGACAACCTGCTCGGTTGTCTTCATCAGGTCTATTTAGATGTTGCTTCTTAAAATCACACTGGACACCCGTGAAACTTTCATTGAATCAATACACTGGGAAAGTCTCCATTTACATATGACTGTGGAATATTTTGGCAGCAATCACCTATACCAAAACATATAATCATAAGAAAATAGACAGAAGTTTATAGAAAGTTTATCAAAAAGGAATTGTGTGCTACTTAACTCCTTTCTTATTAAATTACTTTCATTTTTTTGTAACAGTTTTCTGCAGCTGATAAATAAATGTGTAACAGAAGATATTTACACATTTGATAAGTCTACACTACGTTTCAGTTTTGCCGATTGCATCAGAAAATGATAAAAATATTCTCACTAGTGTGATATCTTTACTCTGTTGTACCAAGCATGGATTGATCTATGTGATATTTCACTATTCTCATGTAAATGTGAGTAATGACAGTCTATAGAACAAATTCATTAGTAATAATGAGAGTTATGGCACCCTCTCTGATTCATCTAACTTGTAACACAGAAGGATACAGGTAGTAAACCCATCATTTATCAGAGATCAGAGCAGTCACAAACAGAAAAGAGGTGAACAAATTTTACAATATATTGGTATGAACCTAATTCATGCAAATAGATGAGACACACAGTTAGGAGATCAGTCTCACTTGCATGTCTCGCCTGTACCACTGTCATATTGGGTGTATTATCCAGTGAGGAAGCATGCTGCCATTAGTTTCTTTCCCCAGTATTTTCAGTTAAAATCATTTGATTTGGGCAGCAATATACAGCTAAATTAGGCTAACAATACATTTAATAGTGTTTTGGACAGTATTATTATTCACAATAAAAGCACATGTATGGTTTATGACCACACCAACTCGACAATTGTGCCAAAGTATGGGAGGGGAATACAGAGCTCTACCCTCTCCAATCCCATACATAGTCCACAGGGATTGATCACAAATTTAGAAATATTGCTATTCTTGGTACTGGAAAAATAGATAAAAAATTTCTAGTAATCACCTTTCAAATTTAAATTACCATAACTTGGTTGCTTGATTTTGAAATTTGGTTTTGTTTTAATAAGACCAGCACATTTCCCAAACTGTAATGTTTTAGTGGGAAAAGTAACAATAACAACAGAAAATATGCTCTTAAAGTTTAAATGAGGTTAGACCCTTCTTGTAAAGAATCAAGATGATAAAAATTTATTTAATTGCAATATTTTTTTGAATAGCCACTGCTATTTTGTGAATTATCAGACTACACTCTGACTGTGAAAAATCTGTGTATCTGAAAAATAAGATGGTGTGTTTTATGATGTTACAGTCATGTTAACCTGTAAATGATTTCTTTCTCATTTCTGATTTGATTAACATTTGTTAACCATATATCAATTGCTAAAAAATTTACCTTTTTCTCTATGTTGAATTATTAGTTAAAAAAAAAACTTTAAAACATATGATATTGTTGTCAGACATTTTGCTCTCTTTTTTAAAAATATATTAGGTTCCTGATGTTCTCAATGAAGCAGCCACATTAAGTGTTTCCCAAGTTGAAGATCTGATGGAAGATGATCATCCAGTTAATGGTGACCCAATGTTTTCATCCCCTCAGATACCAAGTCCCTTGGATCATCACACTCTGGATGATGATTATGATGACAGTAATGGTGAAAGCATAGTGGATGATGTGGATATGGTAGCATGATAAACAAGTGCAGCTTAATGTGTGAAAAAATGTGTTTTATTACTGCGCCAAGATATTTTGTATTACTATGAGTGGTGCCTGTTGTAATAATCAAGTTATCAGACTGAGAGTAGTTAAGTATAACTAACTTACTCTGTATTGACTTGTATTGACTTCCATTGCATCTGTACCTTGTCTTGAATTTTGTTTTCAGAAAGGCTACTTATGTTCTCAGAAAGAGAACCAGTACTTTTTAAACACTATACATATAAAGCTACAAAGAGAACTGAGAGCTAGTTTGGGAATGCAACTTAAAAAAATGAAATAAGTTTGCTGTTTGTTGTATACTATGTAGTTTATGTATACTTTGTAAGCAATTTAACTTGCTGAGGCCAAACTGGGTACATTATGTTGGCAAATCCATTACTTGATATTTGGTGACAAGGTACTCCATATAACGTTCAATTGGTGAACAGTTTACAGAACTGAATGAAGTTTAATTTGGCTAACAGTTGATTATAAAAGTTGTAGACATAAAATAATCATCATCTTGGTGTCAAAATGGATGGCTTGGAACATAAAGATGGACATTACCATTGAAGGAAAAGTTGTGAAGTGTATAAATACATTGTCCAGGAATGTGTCTAAAGCATTCAATGCATCTGTGATAGAAATTGATCATAACATGATCATCAGTAATAGAAAAGTGCCAAAAGAACTCAAATATTGCAGTTTATTGTTACATACTGTTTAACTGATAAATGGCACTAAGATTTGTCTCTAAGGTTATTAAAACTATTCCATTTGAAGTGGAAAAGAGTAATCTTTTATTATTTCTCTTTTTTTTCCAAAATACCTCCTTAAAATAATGGACAGCTATTTTGCCCATTGACATTTTCAACATTTATTTAATTTGTATATAACTACTGCAGAATTATTTAAAAAGTGTTTAGTAGACATGTCATGCAATTAATTTTAAAAAAAAAAATCTAAAAGATGTGTAGTCACCATTTGTTTCCTATCAAATTTGTAGATCTAGTCCACAGTTCACTAATGTTAATGTAGATGACCAGCAGAAAAATTGATTTCTTCAAAACATTAAAAGAATGTTTTAACATTTCATTGGTGGAAAAATTTGTATCAAAATCCTTTGTTATGAATTTCCGTGTATGTTAGTATAAACATCTTCTGAAAGGCTAGAAACACTCATTTTCTTTTAATAGAAGCAGTAGATTTTGTTTTATCCTTGTTAATCTTGTGGATTTAATTTTTATAACAACTCTCACATAGCCTCCTCCAATATCTTTAGTTAAATGTGAACTTTATTTCTGGGCCTGTCTGTAACTTTTCAAAGACTTTTAGCTATGTGATAAAAAATAAATATTGAAGTTTTTGTTGATGCAGGTAAAGAGAAATAATATTCGGGGAAGTATGAAAACACACATCCGTATATTTAAGACTTTTGTAAATGTATTTCTTTTATGTTATTAATATTTGTGGCTAAAATGAAATGTGATGTTACCGAAACACTTGATTTAAATATCAATCTATTGAATTTTGTGTTGAAGGTTGTTTATCTAAGAATAGGTTCAGTCAATGTTATTAAACTGAATAAAGATTCTGACTGAATCTTGCCATTAGCTGTAAGTTGTTTGACCATCTTTGCACAAGCCCTAGTCATTGGAAGTACCATAATAGTATCAGTGGTTTAATGCTAATATTTTACTTTGAAACTAAAACAAGATTTTGAAAGTTATTTGTTTCTTGAGAATTGAAGAAGCTATCAGGAAATGAGAAAGGGTTTGGTTTTTATTGGAATGCAAAATGTGAATTATCTTTGTCAAGCTTTTAAATATTTTTGCAAATGCCTGGCATCAAATTGCAAATAAATAAATAAACACAGTTTGACACTGGTCCCTTTGTCACAGTTGTACCACAAAATCCATATAACTGTTTGGATTCTACTGTCTGAGGAAACAAAAATTTTTCAAATATGCAATTAATAAATAGTCTGTAGACTAAGTAGTCAGGAACCGTCCTTCCATACACTTCAAAAATTAAAGACAGTACCATTATGGTATGTTTCCACGCAGTTTCATTCGAATTTTGTGTATAGAAAGATTAATTTGTCACATCGACAGTAATTTCCAATGCCTGTATTTATGTTTAATGCATCAATTATGTTTATAAATTGGCATGGTAACAAATGGACAATATGTATTGTGTAGCCGGGGCTTTTTATTTTCTACAGAATATTTTTTAAGGTGACTACTGTCATCTATATTGCTGTTGGTTAAGGTTTAAAGGCTGATGTACATCTTATGACTAGAGATTTTTTCTTTCATTTTGCTGAAACTTTTAATGATACCTCAGACTCCAAAAATAAAGTGTCAGATTAATGTTTATGGTCTATGATTTTCTTTTGTGTTTGATTCATACATTCCTTTACAATATTTTAATATTACTTAAAGTTGTAAATTGTTAAAATTCAATGTAATATAAATATAGCACTGTTTTCAAAACAATCTTTTAATTATTTCTGACATGTGATATAAATTTTTCAATTTAACTAAGAATCTGTAGACTAAAACTAAGTAAAAATTTAATGCAATAACATTGTGGTATGTTTCCATGCAGTTTCAATCTCATTTTGCATGTGGAAAGATACGTCTTGTGTTTTGCTTAGAAAGTATGGGTAGGAATTCCTACAGATGCTTTGGTGTCATGGTTGGGAGTGAAAGGAAGAGGGGTTAGATAAATGTGGAAGATATTAAACTGAAATATTGTAAAGTATCTAAAAATATATTTAGCAGCAGTCTTATAGCTTAGCAGTAAAGGTGCCTACTCTTAACATTTGGGTCTTGGGTTCGAATTCTGTTGAGCCCAGTTATTTTTAATAGTTTCTCTTAATCATATGAGATTCACTAAAACATTCTGTGGTACAGATTCCATGTAAAACTGTAGGTACAGCTACAATTGGAAAAAAAAAGGAGTGGGGGGTGGGATGGTTACACAGCAAATTGAAACTCTGTTACCAAGTTGGAAATAAATGCTGTGGTTGTTCCAGATTTGGAAATTTGTACTTCTACATTTTAAACTCTCTCCCATAATGGTGAATTATATTGCTATGGTGTTTTTACTGCAACACAGGACAGTTGAATGGTTGTAGTTTAGAATCAAATTGCAAACCAAATGCAATGTACAATTTATATAATGACACTGGATAGATAGGTAGATAAATTTAGTTTATTTCCAGTACCTGTAGTTTATACCAAGTTGGACACATCAAAGAATTAAAAATACATTTCTTGTAATGGCTAAAAAAAAAAAATATAAACCGTGTATTTGTAAGACGCATCGTAACTACATAACAATTCCCTTGTGGAATATAACACTTATACATCAGAATTCACTTATGGAATACAACACTTTATTTTCTTATTTATAATTCGCTTTTAAATATAGGGCCTCTTAACAACTTTATTTTCATGGAGAGTTGTAACATGTAACCTCTTTTTTTGTTCGACCTTTTTCTGCAAATTATTTGCTTACTCTCTCTATGAAATAATTGTCTCAACCTCTTATTCCATAGCTGGAGTGCTGCAGTTGGTTGCAATTTTATGTGGTCAGTTTTCCACAAGAAGTATAACTTTAAATATGCACAAATGTATAGTGTTAAAATTTTGTTTTGCTGAAAAGTAAGCCAACATGATTCTTTCTGCCTTTCACCAAATTTGATTCTGAATACCCTTTTTTTGTACCCTAAATAGCCTACACAAGTAGCAGGTTGCTGCCCCTCCCGATATTTCAGTATTATATGATAAGTGAGATTGTATCAATATATGGTATACTGTTAGCTGAAGCTCAGTGCTAAGATACTGAGATATTCTTTCTCAAGTGAGTTTTTAATGAGCTTTATGCATGTTTCACTGATTTATACCTGTAATGATAGGTATGCTACCTGAAGAATAATTTCATCACTGCACATAATACCTTTTACTACTTCAATTTTTTCTTTCAAGTTTTACATCCCTACAGATCCCACCACCTCCATTTGTCAGGAAATAAAAACTTTCCTGGACTTGCAGGGCCCCCTACAAGTTCTCTCTCCACAGTCCATCTCGCTCCTAACTCCCCAAAATCCCCGAACACCCACCCTGTACCTCCTTCCCAAGATCCACAAGGTTGGCAATCCGGGGCGGCCTATAGTTGCAGCATATGGGTCACCCACTGAACGGATTTCAGCCTTGGTAGACCAGCATCTCCAACCTTTTGTACAAAGTCTTCCATCCTATGTCAAAGATACCCCACACTTCCTTGAACGTCTAGCCACAGTCCATACACCTCTGCCTCCAGATGCCTTCCTAGTCTCCATTGATGTAACCTCCCTCTACACCAATATCCCACACTGTCAGGGTCTCAGTGCCCTGGAACACTTCCTAGATCTGTGACCCCCACACAGCCGTCCCAGTACATATTTCCTTTCATCCTTGGCCCACATGATCCTGCCCAAAAACTTCTTCACCTTTAATTCCACTGTGTACCACCAGATACGTGGCACTGCCATGGACCCCCGCATGGCCCCCTCTTATGCCAACCTGTTCCTCGGGCGTCTGGAGGAACGTTTCCTCAACCATACCCCCTTCAAACCCACTGTGTGGTTCAGATACATAGATGATATATTTATGATCTGGGCCCACAGTGAAGATCAACTCCTAGAATTCCTCCATTCCCTTAACAATAGCCATTCCGTTAATTTTACCTGGACCTACTCCCGTTCACACATCACTTTCCTCGATGTTGACATCACACTCAGGCAGGGTGCTCTTCACACCTCTGTCCGTATCAAACCAACTAACCTACAGCAATATCTACATTTTGACAGTTGCCACCCATTCCATACCAAACGCTCCCTCCCCTACAGCCTTGCTATCGTGGCAAACATATCTGTTCTGATGCTGAGTCCCTCTCCCAGTATTCCCAAAAACCTATCCCAAGCCCTTATTTTCTGCTCCTACCCACCAGATCTTGTACATAAACAAATCACGCGTGCAATCACCCACCCTCCATGGGCAATCACCCACCCTCCATGGAACCACTCCTTCCCGGCTCCTCTAGCATCCAACCATAGCCCTGTCTTTGTCACCCAGTTCTCGCATCCATCAATCAAATCCTACAACAAGGGCATGACTTCCTTCGGTCCTCTCCAGAAATGCGCACTCTCTTGCCAAAAATTCTGCCAACTGTCCCCTGTACTTGTTTCAGCAGACCACCTATCCTCAAAAACATCTGAGTTCACAAATACCCTCCATCTGACTCTCCAAAAACACCTTATGGATCTTTTCCCTGTAATAGACCTCGCTGCAAAACCTGCAACATGCATCCTCCCACCACTACATTTTTCCAACCCTGTCACAGGGGAAACCTTCCCCATTACCGGGCATGCCACATGCTCCACTACACATACCAGCTTACTTGTCGCCATTGCACGAGTTCTTACATAGGCCTGACTACACAACAACTCTCGACCAGAATGAATGGCCACAGGCAAACAGTTCACACCCACAATTTATATCTCCCTGTACCAGAACATGCTAACTACCATAACTCCAACAACTTCAATGACTGTTTCACCGTGAGAGCCATCAGAGTTTTCCCCGAAACCACCACCGCCTCAGAACTTCGCAGATGGGAACTTGCTTACCAAAACATCCTAGATACCAGACACCCACCTGGCCTCAACCACCGATAAAATTCCTTTCCTTGACGCATCACTCATTATTAGTAGGAGTAGTAGTAGCATTATTGTCATTTAAGTAATTACCTTATTTTATTTTTCAAAATTTATCCTTCCATATTTATGTATTTAATTTCCCCCCCCTTTATTATTATTATTATTTTTTATTTTTTTTATTTTTTTATTTTTAATGTTTATTATCCGTTTTACCACCATCTGCGATTTATATACAATATCTCAGTCCCACCGCCATATTGATAATCCACCCAGTCATGCAGCAACCCCCGGTGTGTGCACACCTCCCGAGGCGCACGACTCAATTTCTATGTCATGAATAAGGTTAACTACCAAAATATTGAGTTTATTTATTTGTGTGTTCGTAATATATGTTCTTCTCTCGTCGCTGCCTTCAACTTTGGTGAGTGATGAGTCATTTTCGCTTTCCTTGCAATTATATTGCTTAAAGCAGTTTCCTTTTTCCTTAGTTTAATTATTACATATTACAATATCTTTTATCCCATACGTAATCAGCAGAATACCTCTCATTTCCAATAATTATTCCAGGAGTATGAAATACAATTACATCTCTTTATATTTAACTTTTAAATTAATAAGATATTCAAGAAAAGATGCTTTGTACATTTCAATTTGACCCAGATCAAGGTTAGGACCATCCCAATGATCATTCTTGCACTAACACATTTCCACATACTGAATTGGTTATAACAATTGGTTTTGGTGCACCATCCTACATTAAGCATGGAGCTGACATATGTGCTTTTAAAACAGTCAGGAGCACCTACAATTTCATTATATTATTTTTGTTTTCATTATCAAGTCAGAGGCATGCTTTTTTTAAAAAGTAAATAGTCTTTTTAAAAATATTCACTGCAATCAGTGATCCACATGTGCACGCTGAGTACCTGCATCTATTGGCCACCCATACATGCTATGATAAAAGCATATATCCATGTTCATGCTTATTTAAAATGCCTCAGTTAATTGAAAAGCATGCTGTGTTAGAAATATGCGCAGCAATTCTTTTTCTGTCTGCAGAAGACTTAAAAGTGTTCAAATTTCTTTGGCAGATTAGAGAAGTTTATGGAGCAAATTAGTGATGGAATGGCATTAAACCGGGTTAGAGTGTTTAAAGATGGCCATACTACTGTTCATGATGAAGTGCTAAGTAGATGATCATCAATCATCACTGAAGGCCTTGGTTAGAAAGTTTATACAAAAGTTCAAGAACACAGATACTTTATGATTTCGTCATTATCTAATAAGATTCTTCAAGTTTCAAGAAGTGTTTTTTTTATGAAATTCTTACAGAATGCTTAAACTACCGAAATGGCCGTTCACCAATGTTCACCAGATTTTTATGAGTTGTTTGGTTGGCTCTTATAATGAGTGCCTTAATAATGGTGGGAATTATGTTGAAAAATATATTAAGGTATAGGTTTTGACTCTGGTCATTTTATGCTGAAATTACTATAGCTGGTACAAAAGTTTATATGAATTTTCAACTTTATAATAATTTATCATAATTATGTGTAATATATTCAAATGATATCTTTTTCTCTGTTTACATAAAGATGCAATTCTTTGTTTGAATATTCATTTACTTTATGAGGTAGCATGTAACTGTTGAATATTAATTAGTTTAAAGTTTAACAGTATTAAATTCATTTTCATTTACTTTATGAAATAACATACATAATTGTGGATTAACTGACCAATATGTTGATTGTCTTATTCTTTCAATTTGGAGAATTATATATATGGCATCCAGTGTGTAATTGTGAGTGTGCCCATGATAGAACCAAATTTGTGAGGGGTGGATCATTTACTCTATTGGAGGACTGTTGTGTCGCCATCTGTCTGCAAAACATGTAACTGTGTTTTCATACATTTTTGTTTGTGAAAAGTATAGTTTATGAGGCAGAGATGGGGACCATCCCAGGACTAGACCTTGATGATTGCAGTAAACTGCCAAAAAACGACAATCGGGACGTCCGGTATGCTGGGACATGGACTCTAATCCCGGTCCCATTGTAACTCCCGGATCCAGTGTGGTGGTACCTTTAAGTGCACAACCACAAAAGTAGTTTGAACTAGCTTGAATCAGTTGTTCAATTGCTTGTGACATTTTTGTCCGTTTTCTCAAATCCACTATCAACTGAATGGATTTCTCCTTCCATTTCCACCTTCAGAGTTTCTATTCCAGATAAATATTTTCCGTTTTCAGAATTTCCACACAAAGGAAATATTCTTTTGGCTTTGGACATTGCTATGAGAGTAATGTAGATTACCCCCTAGTTTGTGCTGAGAATACTTTATACCATGTGTTTCACGTTCATAGTCCAAAAGTTGTATCAATAATGTACAAATGCATACACAATGGTTCTGCTAACATAACATCTAAATTGTCTTGTTGGTCTACTACAGCTGTGTATGAGGAGGACATGTTTTGTATCAGTTCCTTTGTCTTCATTTCCAGTAGAATCAAATGTTTCGTAAGTTGGCTGATTTACAGATAATAGGTTGGTTGTATTTTTATAAATAATAAAATTACAACAAATTAACAGAAATGAGTATCTGAGCAAATCCAAATTCACTAGAAATTAAAGTTTTTTAGCTGAACGTTATTTTATCTTGTAACTCAGTATCATTATACATTTCAGGTAATTTACAATTATTCGGACTTAAATATTCTTTCATTTTCAGCCTTAGGAATTAGACATTTCATTCAAGTGAGATAACAATATTAAATTTGGCAAGTAATGAATTTGTTCTTTATTGTATACATTTTTAAACCATTCCATAAACTTAGTTTCTATAGAATAACATTGTGTTTTATAAAACATATATTGATTAGTTTGTGAAAATGTTCATCTAAAACTGCGAGAAAAATGTTCCTTTTGGTCTTCAAAAGTGTGACTGCAGGTAGACATGCCATAAATTTCACTGTCCAGGAGTGCCTGCGATATTCTGCCTGCCTCCCAAAAGGAAATGAATATCATTAACTTTCTATACACAAAATTATCAAGGAGAAACTTGACATAATATAACGTTGTTGCATCAGAAAAATAATATGCTTAAGGCTTGATTGATGTTGAGGTCACTAGGGGCAGTAAGGACTGAGGGCAAGGAACAGGAAGGAATTTGGCCATGACTTCTTTGAAGGAACCAACCCAGCATTCACCATCAGGTTATCTAATTACCATAGAGCATTAATAACCCGAACTAAATGGGACTGAGGGTGGTTCGAATTATCGATTTTTGTTTGGATACAAAATATAGTGCAATATAGTTTTTATTTTTGGCTTTAAAATTACATAAGGTACTTTATAATTTTACATACCCCTAGTAAATGAACATATTTTCTTCTGCTTCATTTTGGCAATCTTGTTTGCTGCTAAATCACTCATTCTCTTCAACAAAAGAAGTTGGGTTGGACTGCATTCAGATTTCTTCTCATACCATTCCATGGCATAGTGCAGAGAATACAGCAGCATCCATTGGTCCAGTGCTGACGTCATCTTCATCAGTGTCATTTTGAGGAGCACAAGTCGCTCTAATAGACTTCACAACTGTACTGTCATCCAAGATTGGAAATCCTAAAGCATCACCATCACTTTCTAGCCATACTCTTGAGACATCTCTATCACAGTCTCTAAACCCAGGGATTGTCATAAATAACTCTGTCATCTCATTCATGTGCCATTTTGTCTACAATTCCTTCAGCAGATTGTGGCACATCTTTGGTTTTTACAGCAACAGGCCTTAGTTAATTCCATACAATCATCAAATTGTGCTCAGTAAGAGAATGCCACAAATCAGCTAACAGCATTCCTTGAGAGACAACTTTTAAAAAAAAGCAACGTCACTTTCTTCATTGCTTACTTTGAAGGGCAAATGATGCAGAACTTTTTTTTTTTTTTTTTTTTTTTTTTTTAGATTCTCTTCATTTTTTCTATAACTCTATGGTCCATTGGTTGGGGAATTCTGTCATGTATGGTAGAAGGAACATTACTTTTAAGTTGTCATCTGTCGTGTTTAGTTTTTCAGCAGAAGGATGTATTATCCACAATAAAGAACACTTTGCTTCTCTCTTTACAATATCTTTTGACATTAGAAATGAAATCATAATTAAACCAATCAGTAAAAATTGCATTATTCATCCAAACACTTTTCTGTGAACACCCAGGGAAGTAAGTGACATTTTTTAAATACCTCAGTCTCTTACTCTCTCCTATGTTCAACAATGACAGTGCATGAGTCTCACTAGCATTAACTCTTTGTTCGCTTTGAAAACTGGAGCTGCTGTTTCACGTTTACATGCAAGAGATTTTCTAGGCAATGCTGTCTAGTTTATCCCAGTCTCATCATAATTGTAGATGTCTTCTAGAGAACATCCTTCACATCCTATAAAATAGAAAAACTCGTCTTTAATTGAATGTGCTGCACTAGGAACATTGGATAAAATTTTCCTTCAATTTGAATTTCTCTGATTCCGACCTGTACTGGCTTTGAAGTAAGAAGTGCCATTGCATTTTCTGTTTAATTCAGTGACTTTTCACATATCAATGGTCCAGATATTGGTTCTTCTAATCTAAGTTTCTGTATGGACCGCAAATAAACTGCATCTTCAACTTGAGTATCATTAGCAGTCCTTAAAGTTTTTATTTTCTTTGAACCATCACATGAATCCAGTTTTGATGCAAAATTCAATATGTTTTCCTCCTTATTGTTAATTGCGTATATGGTTCCCCTTCCTACGTGATAAATTTTAGTTGACACACTTTCTCCCTTTGACAACTGAAATTAAGCTTTTGATTTTGAACAAAATTTCAAATACTTATGATTCCTTTTAGAAGATTACAGGTGTGTAATGTTGGTACCAGATTCTAAAGTCAACAGAAGTCACCAACACAGCAAAACAGAACTTAACCTGCTTTGTTTTGTTTTAAAAACATTGTTGTTGAAAACTTTCAAATCAGTAATAAAGGTGGTAGTTGAATATGGCGGTTTCAGATTTCTAAGAAACTCAAAGCTACACCAGTACACTGAAAGAATTGATGCCATGTCACGGTTACAATAAATATTCAGCTTCAAAGCCACTTTCAAGTTGGTAACGAAGCTATTACGACGATTGTATAGTAACAAACACAAGGTGTTAGCAATTTATATATATATATATATAAGTAACTTCTCATCTTGACTCTTCTTTACGTACGTGCCTTACCCAGAATAGCGTCAAGTAATTATGAAATGTAGACCCTTTCCCTTGGGTCGATAGTCAATTCAAACCTTCCTCTGAAACTTACAAAAGCTTAGAAGGAAATTTCAAAACTACTAAATGGTAACAGTTAGAGATTAAACAATTTTCAGTGTTCAATGCACAATTTTTCTTAAAATTTTTAGACTTCACTGACCGGTATATTATTTAAACTATCAGAAGATTCCTTACACAATAGGTTTTTCACCAGGTAATAACCACAACTTCTCCAAAAAAAAAAAACATAGTTTTGCTGCAACCACAGATAATCACTCGAAGTTTCTTAATACTGTTCGCTATCAATTCCTTACCACTTCTTTCAATACCACACAAATTGTGCAGTGTTGGAAATTGGAGATTTCCAGTAACCATAAAGTTCCTATCAATTACTTGCAAACTTGCTGCACAATTATAACACTTCATTCAAATAATATTTGATGGCTGATTCAAAACTTCTAAACTGGAGTAAAGCCCTTTATGAATATAAACAACAAGGTAGACGTGGCAATTTTTTAACAGTTGTGCAACTGCTAAGTGTTGAATAATAATTAATTTTGTTGATATTTTATTACTTCACTAACCTGACTCATGACTGGACACACTCATATTAATTTAGCCCTTGCTAGTTTCGATGAAAAAAAACAAACTAATTGGAGTGATTATACTAAAATCTTAATTTTCGTGAACAATAACAACACAATACCAAACTTCTCACTAGACCAACTCAGCTGATTGTCAAATAACTAGGTGCACATGCTAATCTCAAACAGTGCCAAAAAATAAAACTTTTCTCTGGACAGGACATCGTCCTTCTGACAATGTCTCGTGACGAACGAGCCACGCTTTGTCATTGCATTGCTATTTATAGTGTTCGCCCGACCGACGCTGCTTCTGATACAATCCCAAGGCATTCTTTTCTCCTGCGGATGATCGTGTCACAATCTTTTCCCCCTGGGGTTAAATCCTAATATTGCACCATACTTGCAATTCATAAATCTTACAATAAAAATCAGAATAACATTCTAAAATACACTCTGTAATGCCCTAGACCCTTCACAGCCCCCTCCATTTTTTTTACTGAAATGGCCTTGGTAATTTAGTTAAAAAATAAGTATAGGAAAAAAAATTCATAAAATTTTGTTGTCATCTTCTGAAGAAACATATGATTCAGTGGTGGTCTTACATGAATAATCTTAATGTAAAAATGTTTCTTCTTCATTATATGAAAAATACTGGAAATCCACTACTTACCAATAAATTTAAATTTGGGTTTGCAGAACCTCAATCAACCTACTACCCATGTTCAAACAATGTACGCTATGCATTATCTTTGTGCTCCATGTGGAACCACATCGATTTATTAAAACTTAACGCTTCAGCCATCTAGCTGTGGCTTTCATCAGAGGACTGCCATCTCTGTTGTTGCTGTCATGTATATATGGCAGCAGGGAGCGTGCGTGCTAACTGTCAGCGATGACATCATGTACATTACGGCACCTTGTATAGGCAGCCGGATGGGGTCGTTTGTCTTGTGTTCTCCAAAGGAGGTATGACCAAATATGGTCGAGTTGTCGGCCACTATCAGCATTCATGTTTTTGGGTCTTTTCTGTATTTCTAGAGCTTCTCTAACCCACCTTGGCAACCATCTGCTTTCTTGATCTAAAATACTGCTATCATCATTGAATAAAATGGCGTGCCCACTGCCGGCTGAAAGCTGTGCTACGGTTGATTTCTGACGTCGTTATTCTTAAAATACCTTACTCAGCGTTCCCTTGATGGTGCACCCAGTCTCACCAATATATACCTGACCACAGCTTCAAGGTATTTTGGTATACCCCCGGCATCTATAATTTTCCTGTCTTGTCTTTTACATTGACAAGTACATCCGAGATCCTCCTCAATGCTCTATAAATTATCTGCTAGTCTCTTCTGACAGTGCTGGGGTGGAGGGTGCTATTTGAGTCTTGCTGATAATATCAGGATGATAACCGTTAGAAAGAAAAGTCGTCTGTAAAATAAGTTTTTCAGCAGCTGTAGTAGCTTCGTCATTAACCGCGGATGCACAGACAGTAAAGTTTTTTTATATACTGAGTTTTACTGTCAGATGGTGGTGGGAGTTAGCTTGCAGATAACGGTATGTATGTGTGGGATTCAGATATACCCCATGGTCCAGGGAGCCATCCTGCTTCCTTTTTACGATTAGATTCATAAAAGGAAGCTATTGGTCCTCTTCAACTTCCATTGTAAACTGGATTTTTTTTTTTTATGGGAGCTATTGAAATACTGGAAAAAGTCCTGGAGAGATTTTTGTCTACGAGGCCAGATGATAAAGGTATTGTCTACATATCTTAACCATAAAGGTTTCATGTTGGAACTGTAGATGATCTCAGCCTCAAATGCCTCCATAAATATGTCGGCCACAATTGGAGACGGTGGACAACCCATTGCTGCTCCCTCATTCTGTTGGTAAAAGTTGTTCTTGTATTGGAAGAAGTTAGTGTTTAGGCAAAATTCAGCAAGTGACGTGCATTCTTGAGGAAGGCTGTGATTTTCTAAATATTCCTTGATTACATTGATAGCTTTGTTGACAGGCACATTTGTGAAAAGCAACATGATGTCAAAGCTGACTAGCAAGTCATTTTCATCCGGGCATCTGTTTTTGATAATTTTTATAAAATCTAAAGAATTTCAGATCGTAGAGGCCGATGTCCTCATATTTTTTAGCTTATTTGCAAAACTATCTTGCAAGCGGTTATGTAGGAGACTGAAACACTGAGGATGGGTCGTACTGGCACAACATCTTTATGAATTTTTGGCAAACAATATAGTTGTGGAGTTAAATGATTAGATATCATTAATCTTCTCTTGTCCTTTGGTTCAGTGGAAGTTGCTTCATGTTTTTTTGCTACTACACTGCGTCATATCTTCTGAACAGTATTGGTTTTTAACTTTTAATATGTCTCATCCTGTAACAGCTTCTCCACCTTTCAGTGGTATTCAGCATACATCACAACTGAAGCATTGCCTTTATCAGCAGGCAGAAAAACTATATCTTCCCTTTCTTTCAATTGATGCAGTACGTTGCATTCTTCGAGATTTGGTGGTGGTGGCTTTGCACTTGGTAAAATCTTCAGATTTTGCCAGCATCGTCAGCTGTTAGGCATGAAACAGAAGACTTCACTGCAGCAATGACTGCATCCATCAGTATGTTGGCCGGTGTTAAAGCGAATTTGAGTCCTTTAGCAAGGACAGAACTAGTTTTGTCATCTAATGTTTCCCTAATGAGGTTGACCACACACCGCTGTGATGTATTTGCTAACTGTTAGGGATGCTGATATTGAAAACTTCAACATTTGCCTATTCCTTGTTTTTTTGAAGCTGTTGTATGCTTGATTACATGATAGTTGTTCCGATTTGGTCCAGTCGCTGTCACTTAAGATGTTGCTAATGAATAAGTGGAGGTTGAAGATCCTTATTTCCAATGCTGCTAGTTCTCTCTGCTTTTGGTGGATTTGTTCACAGAGCAAGGCCTGAGAACTCCTCTTCAGTATGCGGCAAGCTGTTGGCGTCTGTACATGGTGCTTGATCATAAAAAAACCTGGAAGGATGTCTTTGTTGCAGCATCTACAAAGAAAGGCTAAATGACTAAACTTCATGTTCCTCTTCAGTTATAGTGGTCCAAACTGTCTAATTGATATAAAAATATTCTCCCTGTAGAGATGAAAGAAAGACCCAATAACATGAATGCTGATAGTGGTCTACAACTTGACTATATTTGGTCATACATCCTTAGAAGAACACAAAATGAATGACTCCAACCGACCGCCTACGCTGGGCGCAGTAATGTCCGTGATGACATCATCACTGATGGTTAACATGCGCACTCCCTACTGCCATATTTACGTGACAGCGGCAACAGACAAGGCAGTCCTCTGATCAAAGCCACAGCAAGATGGCTGAAACGTAAGGTTTTTAATAAACTGATGCGGCACCATCCAGAGAACCAAGATAATACATACAGTGACTGCAGAAGTCTACACAATCATTTCAATGTTGCTATGCGTTTGTGAACCAATGACATCAGTTTATGATTTAAATAACTTTCCAATATTTTAAATTCTTCATAATCTTTACATACAACTTCCAGAATTATTACTGCTTGAAAAAAAATTAAAATACCTTAGGTACTATTTAAATATACTCTATACCTTCAGAAATGTATGTCACGTATAGATTTACTAGATTACATATTTCCTCCGCTTCTCAATACATCATTCAGGCATCAACTCATTTCAATGAAAAGAACAAAGAAAATCTGTTTAATAAACATCTGAATACTATTGGGGTGCATATTCCCTAAATTGAAATTGTTTCATTGACCCAAACACCTGAAGAAATGGAAAGTAAT
>CM061921.1:296851454-296937029 GCA_031002005.1 Vandiemenella viatica | reverse complement strand
ACAACATTTGGTCGTAAAGGACCGAAAATTTCCGAACTCCCTTCTCCAGAACCATCAGCCAGACATGAGTAAGTAAACCAAACTAACGACTGTGGGGTATCTGACGGCAGTTGACACGCGATGTGATTGAACTAACTTCAAACGAGTGAGTATCCGCAATCCGCAAAATGCGGCGAAAACTTATGTCAGTCTGCGTGATCCGCTGCCCCACTCTGTCTCTATCCGATGTACAGTATTGTACTGTTTGACTGTGCCCTTGCAGTTGGCATTTGACTCGTGTGAATAAACGTTTGTTTTTGTCAAGCTGTAATTCGTAAGTAAGTAGATCCACTTTTATTTATCAAACGTTTGTTTTGAATAGACATTTCTATAATTTGAGTTATGTTGCGCATTTAGTACGATTTTATAACTATTTAATAATTATTTTTTATGTGTCGTACACGTCATCTGAACTGCACAGTTAAAGCTTTTTATTCACGGTTCCATTATTCTCATTTTCTGTATTTACAGATAAAGTATTATGACAACTTCCTGTATTTGTACGAAACTAATATTATCGTAATAATAAAAAAAATAAAAATAAAAAAGTGAAATAGAATGCTTTCACTGGGTGGTATGGAACGTTTATTTAGAATAATAATAATAAAAACTTTGCCATTACTCATACCATGTGTTGTAAGGCACATAATATGACCTAACACCGAATATTTTCCATTTTTGCTTATTTATTTAAAATTGGTTTGGATTTAAAAATAAAAATGTAAAACCTCGATATATACTTAAGACATGCTAAAGAATTTTAATGCCATTTTTTCCAATAAAAATATCAAATAATATAAAATTGATTTATTAATTTAGCTAACAGAGGTTTATTATTTAATTTATTAACGCTTTAAATAACTAGTTTTAAATATATGCATTAAAAACTGTTGGCGCCAACCCCGCTGGATCCCGCGGGATTGGTGCAAATCCCGCAGGATTGCAAACACTGCGGGATTGCAATCCTTAGTGCCAACAGTAAAGGCCGGTTTTCCTAGCGATGCGTATTTTGCAAAGCAGGAACCTGATTTTCCCAAATTACGTCTGCAGGAGCGCAGATGTATTGCGTGACATAAAAGTGTTTTCCTAGGGCAACGTGTTGATCTATTCTGTTAACGTATGGACAGAGTCTAAATGAGTAAATGCTAGACCCATAACAAAAATCTGCTAACTAAACTACTAGTGCTACAGGTACCTCTCCCGACATCGAGCCCAACACTCCTTGCGACGGGCCACCCGAAGATATACGGAGCTCCGATAAACTTCTTACGCGATGCGCAAATTAACATCTAGAGGAAACTAATATAAGAAACGGACATTATATATAAAAACCTTATAGTCTAAATGTCCTATGTATTATATATGTAAAATACGAAAACTATGTAATATGCAAAATATGTAACATGTTAAATATGAAAGAAACTTAACAAGTAATATGTTTCCGGCAACCGTAATATGTAAAAATTTGTACGAGGGCTGGTGTAATGGTCTTGGTTTTTACCAATAATAATAAAAAAAATTAAGTGTGTTAAAATAGATAGAAAAAAAGGAAAATAATCGAAATGCTTGTTCTAAAACATATTATGGACGATCATATGCATGATTTCAGAATTTTTATCATTCCTATTCAATTAAAACCCGAAACTTTTGACTTGGTTGTTACTGTGTACTGTTACTTAAACAGCTTGCTTGGGGATTATTTATCTGAGAATCCCTTCAGAGCAGATATAACCCAAATAACCCAAAACTTGGAGGATTTTCCAACCCAAAACCTGATTCCTCTAGCAAACACAGGTAGTTTTGCTAAATCTGAAGGATTTCAAGTGAGAAGTCGATTCACCGAGTGCTTTGGCACCAACCGTGACGTTTCAGATTGAAGAAATACTGCTGTCATTACAGTTCTACATGTGGATTCATTAGAAAATGTTTTTTATTAGGTAGTAAAAATGTTGAATCAGTAATATAATCGATTTTTTGATGAAATTATTATACAAAATAAATTTAAATAGAATCAATTTAAATAAAAACTCTCCTCCTATTCAAAGGACTTTCCTTGCTTTTTCGCACAATTTGTTTCCATGCTTTTTCACATTTTACGATCACAAGTTTGAACTTCGCACAAAGAGACATATTACACACAAAGCCCTACGAGACTCTTCTCCAGGCAGTCGGTTAAACGCGCTGAGCTTATCACGTCAGCGTGTAACGTATTGCGCTCTTTAGGAAAACAGTCCCATTAAATATAGGGAGAAGGAGTAGGCGGCGTAACACGTCGCTAGGAAAACCAGCCTTTAAGAAAAGTGTCGGTGCGTTGACGGTGCGGACCAGTATCGGTCAAGTGTGGCCCCACCTGAACCCCTGCTGGACACACACGGTCTCACTGTGGCTGCTGCCTTTCTCTCTATTTTTGACACGAAACGGCAAAGTCTTGCAACTTTCTTTGGTAACAAGCTCCTTCGAAACGAAGAATAGATCCTTTAATGCTTTCTCTTGCCGTTTCTAGTTAAAACGGACTACATAAAATGACTACTACTTCCAGCGCAAGCTACCATACGCCAGAACAAAGCCGTTATTACAATACTTTCCTACAGCAGGCATGCCAACCTACGAGCGTGCAATATATCATTCAAAAGCTGCGCATATTTTTATTGTATTTAGAAAAAAAAAATAATGCCAAGCGTTTAACGTATTTAATCAGCGAACAATACTTATGCTATACAATCCTCTTCTTTGCTCTCTCCCCCACTCTGTGCTCTCACCTCTCTTCATTAATCTTGGAAAGATATTCAGGTAGATGCCTGGTAAACTATACCAGTATTACCGTGAATGAAAACCATGCTAACTATTGGTTTTGATAAGTAACATGAAAGCGCACCCATTAGTTAAAACAACGCCCTTGTAGTGTTGATTATAACAACTGAGCGTGGTCAGTGAGCCGTTGACATTCGGGAGGACATGTTATCGATAACTTCTCTAGCCATCCAGATTTCGATATTCCATGGTTTTCCAAAATCACTCTCTGGCGAATGTCGGAATGGTTCCTCATCTCAAGAACTTTTGGTTGACAACTCTTTGAAAAGTTCAATGACTTCTCAGCATCTATGACTCTCATTTGCTTTGTCAAAGAACATTTTAACTAGTTTACATCGAACTCACAGGTACACAAATACAAGAAACGAAACTAACTTTCACATAACTCAAACGTCACTATCATTAATACAAAGAAAAGTTATATATGCCTGGATACATCTGTCTAATAAACTTACTAAAATTATTTAACAGTTTACAGATGATAAAGATTTATTTAAGGAAAAACTGAAAGCTTATCTTATTTGACACTCTTTTTCCATCCAAGAATTCGTTCAAAAGAATTAATTGTATCTGATATGACTTTTACAAATTTAGTTATAATTTTTGATGTTAAAATTTAGTTGTTTGTAACTTATAATAGTTTATTATTTATGTATATATACATATATATACCAAATCTCACTGGTCTTTCCTCAACAGGGTTCTACAGAACAAATGTAATAAATAAATTAAAATGAATACTTAGCCACTTATTTTTAGGTGTTAGAGCGCTCACTTTTCAAATAATGTGTAAAACAACTTGTCATTTAGGCGTTTAGGTAATCATATCAAAGACTAATTTCGCTTGGATGCATGTGGTTTGCGGTTAGGTATGCCGCAGTCTTCCTTTATTTGGTGCGACCTTCGCTGTTAAGCAATGGAGCAAACCTCTGAATTATCTCCGCACTTCTCAGCAGCTTTAGTTATTCGCGGATGCAGGAACAACTTTCCTTCCCGCAGGGTCGTACGTTTTGCTTTTTTCGAAACTGTTTTGTAACTTTTTCTGCATGACCGGCTAGACCAATCGAACCCCACCAAATAATTTCCATTTCCTCGCTTCACGTTTCGTTGCAGTTCATTGATGGATTGTGACCGTTTCGCCCGCTTATTTCGCTTAAAGCTAATAATTTCTCACAACGTAAAACCTGTCTGTAATTTGTCCACTGTATTCTAAAATCCTGCATCTTAGCATTCAAGTGATGTACTTCCCTCATTATAACTCAATATAACTTATAGCTTTCGTTCCTCTGAATAAAACTATTTAAAAAAATATATATATTTTAGAAAACGTTTTGGCCTATTGTGGTATTATTACAAACTAATTCTTAAGTTACGCGGAAACAAAGTATTGTATGAAAAGAGATTACAGGATTAGCTGTTTACCACAGAAACATGCCATACAAAAAGCTGTTGTATAGTAGGCATCTCTATGAGTCCTCCTCCATACTATGAGACTAATAAAGTTGTTTGTTTTTGTATTAATGTAATCCAGAGAAGGAATAGTGCGTTATATTTTTTTCACTCCACAGATTCCTTTTACAGGTTAACAGAAACCTCGTTAAAAAGTTCAATACTCCGTTCCATATGTTAATTGTTTAGGATAAACGTATGTGTCGCAAAGTAATGCAGAACGTTTCCCATTTGTTATGTTACCTTAGTTATTAATGTCCTGGCTGGAGTTCCTTGAAGTGTACTGTGGACTGTAAAACACAGTGCTACCTTCTTCCACTGCAGTGAAAAATCACTTATTTCATTGGTCTCAATCCTGCCATAGTGCTTCTTAGAAAGAAAGCTTCAAAAACTTTGTGTTTTTTTTGCTTCAAGTTCGGTTCACCTTTGTTAAGCTGTTTCGGAGGTGTTTAATTACGCCAGTGCACGGCCCCATATGACTATTCGTTGTTATTATTACGGCTTTACGGCTCTTCGACAGCAAGGTTATTAGCACCGTGGCTGACTGGTGTGTTCCGATTCGTCCCGGCTTTAGTTTCCATCCCATTTTTTTATCAGAAAAATGACGGATATTATGTTCTCCCGAACACGGTGCTGTAATCCTCCGTTTAAATCGAGAGAGCTTCAAATCCATGAAGATAATCGGTTGCGTCATCGCCAAGATGGCAACTCAGGCTGTGCGGAAACTGCAGCAAGGTTATGCCTAGAATACCTCCACAAAAAAAACCGAATATCTCTATCTCCTGGGAGCATAGAATGGAGCAGTTATCAAAGAGAGACAATAGTCGTAATATTTCTAGGTTTACCAAATATACTTTAGCAACCTGCGGTATTCGGAAGAAACTAAAAAGAAAAGCCCAGTTGGCTTCGATATTTTTTTCATTTTTTAATGGCTTTCAACTACAAGGCTACACAACCAGAAGGATATATTTCTATTTCATTTGCACTTTGAGCTGACACACGTTAGCACCGTCTCAAAAACGAAACGTGTAATGCTAAACTTATTACGCAAATTAGACGAACACTCTTTTAATGATTGGCGACTAATTTCCGCCAGTGACTTGTTTCTTGATTCAGTAGTAGACAGATAGAGAAATGCGGTGTCCAGGACAAACACAGATGGTTAGAGGAGGTTTCGCGATATCGACTGGTGCTTTAACGCACAGTATTGTCTGCCAAATAATGTGGAAAGGTCTTCTTTTCTCCGCGGCGTACAAAACATTTTTAAACATGGAAGAGCTCGTTGGTTTCTGTTTTGTGGAAAGAGAGGAAGAGGAATAAATGCAAATTACCTATTTTATTCAAACGTACCTAAAGACAGGAATTGTTCTGCTTCTTGAAGGCGATGCTCTGCAATAGATTGGCAACTTGTGATGGAGGCGGAAATTACTAAAGTTAAACATATTTCCTCCTTCGATAAACTCGTGGCTCCGTTCATTTCCTCGTTACTAATAAAGAAAAATTACTTTTCTTAATTTGCGTTTCACGGTCGTGAATAGTTTTTATTTTGTACAGGTTTGTGTGTCTGATAACTCTTGTTGAAGCCTCGGGTACGCTAACTGGTGATTAGCGTCACCTTACCCTCACACTGTTCACCGCTCACCCCTCACCATAAATACAGGGTGAGTCAAAAGTCGCAGTACACCCTTTTATTTCAAAAACTCTGCAGGAATTGGGAAACCTGAATATTCCAGTAAGGTATTGGTGAAGTGGTCTATCTTTTACAGTATGTACCGAACATTGGCGCCATCTTGAAATCGGCCATCTTGAATCTAAGTCAATTTTTTTTAAATTGAAAGGGGATCATGTGACACATCAAATAACATCAGAATTTTCTCACAAGTTCATTCCTGTAAACAGATTTGAAATAGCAGCTGTGGTTCAAAAGTTACAAACATATTTCGGTTAGAATTACAAGCCGGATTGTTCTCCAGAAAGGACAGTCATTTTATGTGTTCAACATGTTGCCCTTCTCGGTCAACGCACATTTGAAGGCGCTGGATCCAATCGTCATGGACTCGCAGAAGGATTTCCGCAGAAATGCTGGCACACACTCCTACAATGCGTTGCTGGAGATGGTGTTTGTTTCTTATTTTCTCTGCATACACAAGTTGCTTTAAATGGCCCCACATATAAAAGTCAAGTGGTGTGAGATCAGGTGATCTGGGTGGCCATTCCACAGAACCACGTCGGCCAATCCAGTGACCAGGAAATTGACCATCTAACCAGTGACGAACAACTGCACCGTAGTGTGGTGGAGCCCCATCCTGTTGAAAGTAGCAGGGAAAGCTGCCATCTTCATTCAGGACTGCGGGAAAACCCACTTCTTGCAGCATTTCCAGATAGCGTTGAGCATTTAGGTTCTCGTCAATGAAAATGGGTCCAATTACACGGGTACCCCATATCCCACACCACACCATAACCTTTATTTCACCAACTAACTTGGAAGGTTCCATCCAGCGTGGATTTTGGTCACTCCAGTATCTGTGGTTGTGACGGTTAACTTCACCACTGACATAAAAGTTTGCCTCATCACTGAACAAGATGCCTTGTGCAAAAGAGGGATCTTGTTGATGTTCCTCTAAAGCCCACGTGCAAAACTGCATACGTCTGTCTGGGTCATCCCCTGCTAGGTGCTGGAGTAACTGAATCTTGAATGTATGCCATCGATGGGCATGAAGGATTCGTATGATCGATGACTGGCTGATTCCACATTCTGCTGACAAACATCGTGTGCTGCATTGTGGGCTCTTCACGAAGGACGCCAAAACCATTGTTGAGGTTGTCTCATCAGTAGCAATTTTTGGACAGCCACTCCGTGCCTTGTCAGCCACAGTCCCAGTTTCTCGGAATTTGGAAATTAAGCACCTGACAGTGTTGTGTGAAATTGTTCTTTCTGCGTGGCGGTTGTTAAAATCTGCAGCTATGACACGGAAACTTCGTTCTCCAGACATCAAAATGATTTCAATTCTCTCCTCCTTGGTCAAAGCCATCTTCAGTTATCTGCAACAAAAAAGCTATGTAACTTTTGAACCGCAACTGCTATTTCAAATCTGTTTACAGGAATGAACTTGTGAGAAAATTCTGATGTTATTTGATGTGTCACATGACCCCCTTTCCATTTAAAAAAATGGACTTAGATTCAAGATGGCCGATTTCAAGATGGCGCCCATGTTCGGTCCATACCGTAAAAGATAGACCACCTCACCAATACCTTAGTGGAATATTCAGGTTTCCCTATTCCTTCAGAGTTTTTGAAATAAAAGGGTGTACTGCGACTTTTGACTCACCCTGTATTTTGATAGAATTGTTAAAAATACGAATTGCCCGTTATAAGTAAGACAATTTTTTCCAATTAGTCTAATTTGCGTAATATTAACAGAGTGGTGTGAGGCTGTTGCCAGTCTAAGATTAATCCATGACGCCCAGCTGTCGTCAGCTCTTATAGCTCAGTAAATTAAATTGTCCGTCTTCTGAGCGGATGCTCAAATCTTAACTCTATAAACTGTTTATGAAAGCATTTATTAAAATAAATAGAATGATGATTTAAAACCGTTGTTAAAGGAAGTAATAAAGTTACGTAAACATTTCGTATGCTTTTCTCAGTAATGATGTGATATGTACTGACGAAAATGGATGTGGAACGATTAATGGTGTTAATATTGAGAGTCACGCCTGTTTTATAATATTGTACCTGTGTATTTAACGGAGTGATTTTCACAGTCGCAAAGAGATGTAGCCGATACCATTTAGACATCAAAAGTTAATGCTTCACAACCTAGTAATTAAGGGTCGTCTATAAACTACGTTACTCCCTCTCACCACATAGCTGACGTGGTTTTTGTCTTGCTACCCCCCAACCCCTCTATGTGGATCGTAGCTTATTCCTCTATTAATTCCAGACTATCGTTAAAATTATTATATATATCATTAACATAACCAACATTTGCTTTATATACTTTTTTATAATTATAACTATTGTGAATGAAATGGTGACACTAGCCGCTCATGCAAATGATCAATTATTGGGAAACTATCTCCCTGAGGTACAGTCAGAGATCCTTTTCTTTTTTATGTGTTACTAAAACCATTCTCCTCATCTCGTTCATCATTGTTTATTAATTAATAACATATAACAAACTATACCTGTCGCGTAAAAAAAAAAAAAAAAAAAAAAAATTCCAAGAAGAGTTGCATTTTTTGTGTTCTTTTGCTGCAGTTCTGTTACCTTCCTTTCTATATTACCCGGGAATGATTCTTTGTCCTGCTTAAAAGATTTCGATAGCTCATTGAAAACTCGGTGGAAAAACGTTTCCGGTAAGCCTCGTAAAGCTTATTACACAGCGCCGTTTCGCACCGCACTATGGACTGCAAATAACACTTCAAAGGTCACTATAATTAATGATGAACTGGAATTCACTTCAAAGAACAAATTAGAATTATTTTACCAGTGGGCTTTGTGGTAATACGTGTGCGAGCTGAATGAAAACAGCTTTAATTTATTTTATTTGAATAGTACACATGAGTGGCACTATCTGTATGTAGGCTATCTAAAATGAGGATATAATTAAATGATGGTAATAAATATCCACTTGCTGTTGTGTATTCTGTGCCCCATTTTGTGACATAAAATGAATGAAAAGCTACGTAGCTTGGCGCGGACATCCCCCCCCCCTCAGCTATCTATCAACCGCTTCCCCCTCCACTTCACAGGACCACGTAGTTTATGAACGCTCCCTTATAGTTTCGACAAAAGACGCGAATGTGGAACATGCAGATATTTTGCATGTTGTCCGTTTTAAACATGTCATGCTAATTATATAGTGGTAGATGTCTTTGACCTGTCAACTCTATCAAATTAAGAGATGATTTATTTCTTGAGAACTCTTGCCTAGGAACTACGGACGCTGATTCCGTGCTTCAGATTCAAATTCTGTTTGTGGGCGTTGTCTTTTATCCAGTTTTGCTCATGGATTCAGTCGAAAATTGTGTTTGTCTCCATGTTCCGTGTTTTACAAAATAAAGGTTTCACACTGAGAATGACATAAACACCCTAACGAGGTTAGTTTCTTTGTACTAACGTACTACGGTTGCAGTTATAAGGAAGGCTGTGTGAGATAATACAGCCGTTTGTTTTTGCTCACCGACACCCACTATGCCTGTTATCTTCTTCATCGTCGGATTTCCGCTCGTGTGATGCGGGACTTCCCGAGGCGTTTAACATTCTTTCAGTTCCACTACAAGGCGTTTATTACATAAAAATACTTACCACCTTGAAAGCAAACAATGTTTATTATGCAAAAACAAATCCAGCATCCTAAAGGAGTATTTGCTACTATTTTTCAGTAAATCATTGGAGCATGTCTTTCCAAATTAATCCGGCTTGTTTATTTTTGTGCTTGGTCGTATTTACGGGTACATAGGTGAGTAGAACTAACAACAAGACAAGGGCGAGTAAACAGTTCACACACAGCTGTTAAGTTTTCCTTCATAACATATTCCAATAACTTTGGCTTTCCGCACCTTCATGTCGAGCTATACCAATCCTGCTATGAGACCTAATATCGGCTGTATCTACTTCTTCACCATCTATTCCCAACATTACTGGTCTGCTGTCTTTGATGAGGTTTACACATCGTTGGCATGGTCAAATTTGGAGCTTCGGTTTTACGGTCTCATGCCCTTGCTTGCTAGGTCATACTACGGGAGTAATGGAGGAAATGAAGTGTTGCCATCTGTCTGAAAAATTTGTAACTTTGTTCTGTGTGATAAGTGTATTGTTAAATGATTTTAAGTGAGTGTCTTTTTTTATTTGTGAAACGTGTAGTTTACGAGGTGGAGATTGGGGACGCCCTTGCATTCGCAGCTAAAGGCGCATTCCCACGATCCCTTGTAACGAAGGCGAGACGGGACGGGACGAATACTCAACCACACGCCATGGGAACAGGGCCGCCTCTGCTAGCGGACACGAGACGCAGCTACCCACTCTGAGTCGGTAAACATCACAGGCGTGTGTATCGGAGCGCTGTTGCCATCGGTTTGCAGCAGCGGTGCGCACCCCTTCTGTTGCTGTAAAGTGCTCTGTGCCAAACGACACTAGGCAACGTGGTGCGGAGGTGGCGACGAGGTAAGCTAGGACTAACCTGCGGCCCGCGGTCGTCCCTACACTTCGGCTAATGAGGTCCCGTCCCTTCTCGCCTTCGTTACAAGGGATGGTGGGAACGCGCCTTAAGACGGCCAGTGCGTGGGGGCGTACCTCCTCGATACACTGAGCCACACTGGTGGGTACATTTATTCCAACGCCCCTTTCTTTACTCATCTAAAGCTTCAGCTCATCTCTTTTACCCCGAAACCCATCTTCGATTTCTGGAGTACGCCTGTTCCAGTATGCAAAGAGCCTCTTCAGTTTTTTAACTATAAAATTTATGTTGGTTTAAATTGCAGTTCATACCAACTAGAAGGAACACAATTATCCTAAAAATTTAATTTAATTGCAATGGAGGGCACACTCTGGTGGTAAATTCCCTACACACCCATTTTTCCTCTTTCTTGTACCTGCATAAGATACTGCCTAATGGCTCAAGGATATTCCATTGCCGTGTATTCCCAGTCCTTTGAAAGTCATAGACATATTTCCCGTAGAATTACCATTTCATTGTTTTTCTGGTGCTTTTGCTTTGTCGACAACTATAGTCATTTAAAGACGATTCAGTTCCTCTTTAACAAATGTTATCCAGACGAGAGGTATATGGAACAGCCTGCAGAAACCAACAGTCAGTATAGAAGCGAACGCAAGTCGCCTATTCTTCCTAACACCTCATGTGGCCACTGTGCTCCTGCTAGGCCAAGCGTACTTAATCGGTTGGAGGGGATTTTTTTGTGTAATTTGTGAGGCGGAGATGGAGAACCGCCTCAGCTTTCACCTAGGCCAACGTTTCTCAACCCCAAGAACAATAAAATGTCAAATTATGTTGCGGACTGCATACTTATATGGGGCTAATTTTTTACCTATGTGCATATTTTTAACATCTGGGACATATTTTACTGTACCATTATAACATAATCAATCTAAAAGCATGTTTTGAATTATTATGGAAAGTTATGAAACTGGAACTATTAAAAGTTAATTAGATATTGACCAGATTCGTAATATTTATTAACCAAATGCATGGGCGCCTGGAGGGGGGGTGCAAGGGGGTGCGCTTGCACCCCCTGCTATGAAACAATATACACACAAAAAGATTAAGAAACAAAAATGTTATTATTAAATTCACTGTTTGAATAATAACTAGGTTGTTGTCCATATTTGTTCAACACCTTGTCAATAAATTCAGTATACTTATTTAATAAGTAATAAGTGTTATATAAAAAAGACACTGATGCACCTCCCTTAAATTAATCCTACCGGCGCCCATGACAAAACGAATAATAATGTTACTATAGGCTGGATGCTACTCAATACCACCGACCTACATGTACAAAATAAAATAAGACTGTAGACCACTGGTGGCAAACCAATTCAGCAGCCGGGCCAAATATCAGAAATAGAATATTCCATCGGGCCGCACTTTTTACCTTCTTGGAAACAATACTTAAATTTTTTATGAAGGAAAAAAAAACACTATAAATGAAACATACATAGGTATATAAATAAAATTATTTTAATGCAACTTTTGACTTTGACAGATCTAAGTGCGTCAGTGTTGATGTCGAAGAGAGTGGTAGCTACTCGCAAAAAGTTCTCCAGATGAACATCAGTGATTCGTGTCGACTGACCATCCTCTCTATATCAAGCGAGTGATGATATAGATTTAAAATCAAAGTAATGTTACTGAGTGTTATAGTGTTTGATATCACTGTTTAAAGTTAAAGTTTACGTATGTAATGATTTAGCTCCGCGGGCCGCGGGTTGGCCATCCCTAGGGAGCATCCATAAATCACGTAGCTCCATTTTGCCCTCCTGTCAACTCCCCCTCCCCCCCCACTTAGTCCGACGTGGCTTTTGCCTCCTCTACCTCTGTCCCCCTCCCCCACGTATCAGGTAGCTTGTTTCCCCTTTTGATTCCAGAAGACATTCTGTATTGTTTTCTCTTGTCAGACTATTGTAAATTACACACGGAGTTAATTAAATGAAGGAAATAAATATTCACATGCCGTTATTATGTGTTCTGTTACTCATTTTAACTGTGAAAAATAATATGAATGGAAAGCTACGTGGCCTGGCTCGGAACCCCCCTCGCCTTCACGTAGCGCAGCGTAGCCTTCCATCCAATTCTCCCCCCCCCCCCTCCCGACCGTACCACGTAGTTTAAGGACGCTCCCCTACTCTAGACCTTACACTTTGTTTTTCTCAACCACTCTTTGTACCGCGGTCCCTCACACCTACCACATACTCAGAAAACAGTTATTTACTTTATCCTTACACAAACGGTGCTCTTTTTCGATGCCAACAGAAAATCAATAGACTATTGTAAAAACAATGCTGTCCTATCTTCATCATGGAAATGCCTGATCACTGAAATATTCGTGGCTTTTAAAATGTGGGGCTTAATTTTTATATTCGGTTATAGCTGTTCTAGCATTTGCTCGCTGCTCCGCGCGTGTGGATCCCAGTGCGTGTAGAAATGCATTACTTATTTATCCTAGCACCAAATATTAACGTGGAGAAGCAAAAAATAGAAAATTCGTCTAAAAACTTCCCCTTATTTTAGTTATTATTTTAGATTCGGTTTTCATACTGGTATCCCAAAGGTTTTTTTGGTTAACTTATATTTTAAGATAACAATCTATTAAATATAAGAAATTGAAGCTACGTGAGAAATTATTGATATGGCGTACCGAGAAGCAATTGCCTCTATGGTCAGAAATTTGGTATACACTTTCCTGAGGACATATCTTTCAAGAAAAAGTGCATATCAAATTTACCATATGCGATAGCGTTGGCAGTACGATCGGTGGCAATTTCTAAACGGAGCTTTGACACCAACCATAGCATCTGCAGAAGCGAATGTAAAATCGCTGGCAAGTTTTCGTGATACGAATATTTTTCTATGCGGTTATAACGAATGTAATGCAGCAACCAAGTTTTCATTCATCATTCGATAGCAATATATATATTCGAAACAACAATAGCAAGGGTTAGGCTGCATTACAACCTAACCGCCAGTACATTGTCGCCTAAAAATCAAGTGAGCTTAAGTTATCAATGAAAACTAAATGGCTATTTGATTGTATTGAAAATATATTACAAAGTGTTGTTAAGCGTATAAATTTCTGTTTATGGAAGTTATTTTTTATATTTTTTAATAGTAAATATGGATTATTTATAATAAAAACATAATAAATTCGTTGATTTCTTATCTTTGTTAACATGTTAGAAAACTCTCTACGATTGTTGGTCGTTTTAGTGACGTCACGAGCCTATAAACGCTGCGGCTGCGAATGGAGTGTTCCCTGTTGAATATTCAAGTTTTTAGCTACTTTTATTGTTTTTTGCCGGTTATTTCGTGTTATTAATGAGTTTTCATTTTGAATACAAAATGGAGAACAATATTATTGAAACCTACAGGGAAGAAATAGAGAAAATAGACACCTCATTTGTTGGGCTTACTATACAAACAGCCGGTGGATTCTATTCTACGAGGCTTAAAAATATATCAACTTCATTTATATTTATCATTTTTATATTTTATCACTTTTAGAAATTTCACGCTAATCTTGCAGGAGTTCTGAAACACTTTGAGTCCCTGTAGATGGTATTTTTAGGTGACTATACAACTGCATGTTACCTTTCCGACATAAATGCGTCTATTTAGACTTTTAATGTGCAAGTAATCTTCAGTTTAAAAAATAAACTGTTTTTCAGTGTGCAAGTAACGTCCAGTTTCATTCTGAAGTTTTTCAGCTGTGCTACAAATGTTGGTAATGCGCTTATTATCAAAAAAGTTGTGAAGCTTTCGAAGAAAAACGAATTAATTATTTTGTTGTAAAAAAAAAAAATGAATATGCGATGCTATCAACAGCAACTAGTTTTGAAACAAAATGCACACAGAAAACAAATAAAACATATTCCGAAGCGAGGATCGAACCCAGGGACCCTAACCATACTGATATTCGTCTTAAACCACGTGGATATTGGTATTACGATGAATTTTAAGAGGTGTTATTTACTATACATCCGACTTTATAGTTCTCGGTTGCCGATTTCCGCACTAAAAATCTCTTTCCTTGTGTTTTGTTTTTAAGTGTGTACATGTCACTACTTTGTTTTAGTACTGCATTTAACTCGCCGGAATTACATTGTAAAATGATATTCACGGAAAATGATATATGAATTAATCGCAATATCGTCTGGTTATCTAGGATCAAGTTGCAGTGACCTTTATTCGTATTTCAGCTATTGTGGGAACGCAATTTTTAGGGGGAGTTTTTGTTGTTGTTGTTGTTGTTGTACACTGGTGTACTACACACTATTTATAAACCACATTTCCAACAATTTGTACACAAATTCAGAGAAACAAACCAGACGTTACTTATTCAGAGACGGCGTTTACTGGCACGTGACATCACGCGCGTCGTTGGCTCGCACCAGGTAGGGCAGGAACGTTTCGGAGGGCTGTAAACACTTTAAATTTTAACATTGAATTTTACGTAAAATAAGCACTTTCGTCAAAGAATAAATAGTACGGGATGAGTAACGTGTATCAAACAATTTAAAACAATTCCCCCAAATAGTCAAATAGCCTATTCCTTGTGCCTTATGCTGAAACAAAGAGCGTGATTTTTCATTCTGGTCCTGGCTGCAAATCAACCAAATCGGCTGTGTCATCCGGATGTGAGCATTTGGAAACAGTACTCAAAATGCCCTATACCAACCACCATTTTTTACGAATCCCTGTTTGACCATCCAGATTTAAGGAAGAAACTCCGCGAGAATATCAGGATGGTTCCTTCAAAAGGCCCAGCCCTTTTCCTCCCCTAAAGACCTAGCGTTTATTAGTACGTGTCTCAGAAAAATTTGTCATTTGGGGTTTAAAATGTGGTTAACAGCTTCCTAGGTTTTTACTCTAGAAGGAAAAGTGTATCCGAAAGCCAGGAAATTGGTAACAAACGTGTAATGCACGCGGATAGATGCGGTTACGCACATTACTGACGTGTCGAGCCGATTCTGACGTCATTATAGTCATAATTCGGCACGGTAGCTACCTTCTTCACTCAAGATCCACTATACACCATGTCATTCTAGTCCATGCAGCATTTCAGCCTAATCTCCGCTAATACAGCTCCTTGAGAATCGGCACTTGTGCGCTCACAGCATCTTTGGAATTCGTCTGCCGCGCACTTTAGTGCGTGTCGAGTGCTAATAATTTGTGTTTTTGTAGTTAAAAAGTTAAATTTTGTCTCGTAAGGTAGTTAATTCGTTGAATAATATCATTTTCTAGTAGTGTGAGTGTTAGTGGTACGTTTTATTCAGTATAAATCCGTAAATTGTAAATTCAGTGTTTCGTGCTTTGTTTACATCCGGTACTAACGTTTAGTATTAATATTATTGTTATAGTGTAGCAGCAGTTCATTGTAAGTAAGATTTAATAGCATTAGTTTTGTTTCAAAGTAGATTGGCAAGTTCTCAAGTGATAGTGAACCGTTTTATTTAATACATAATCAGTACAGTGTAAACGCAGTTTTTTACTTGTTTACATTTGAGGTTAGTTGTGATTCAGAGTTCTAGGGTATCAAATTTCATAGTAATTGTTTTAAAAGTTCTTTTGTTTGCATTTGTGCAGTTTTATTGTAAATCTTTTAGTTGACAGGTGTTGTAATTCACTTTTAGGAAAAGTTTCGAGTGATATACATAGGTTTAACATTTTTTTGTAGAAGGCTACTTTTGCATTTCTTTGGCATTTGACACACAAGTAGTTTATTAAAAAGTAAAAGTTTTTAAAGTTCCTTTGCTTGTAAATTCTTAAGTTGTTTTGAAAGTATCACAATGGATACAAAGTGTGGAAACTGCCGAAGGATAGTAAAAGAAGGAGTGACATGCCGGGACTGCGGGCGCTGGTTTCACTGGGGGTGCAGCGATGTATCTAACAGTGACTCTTGTGTCAGTATTTCCTGGAACTGTCACTCCTGCAGAATTAGTGATCAGGAGCAGCGGATTCTGAAACTCCAGTCAGATTGGCATCTGCAGAGAGGGATTTAAAGGCCCTGAAGGCAGAAAACTCTGTTCTTAGGCATAGGCGGAACAGTGAATGGAAGGAAGTCAGCTCTGGCAGGAGAGGTAGGAGACGCTGTCTGTCTGATGGTTTCCAGCTGGAGACATCCAATGTGTTTCGGCCATTGGAGGATCTAGATGGTGACTCTGAGGACCGTCAGGTTGGACTGAACGATCTGGGTTCTTGCAAAGTAAAAGGGAAAAGTTTTCAGGGTGTATCTAAAAGTAAACGCAGGAAGGTACTGTTACTTGGGAGCAGTCACGGAAGGGGAGTCAGTGAGATGGTTCAGTCTGACTTGGGGCCAGATTATGAAGTCTGCAGTATTTTCAAACCAAATGCAGATCTTGGAAGTGTGGTAGCAAATGTGAAAGACCTAGTTAAAGATTTTTCAGATGAGGATTGTGTTTAATTGTTGGGGGACCAGGAAATAGCCTTGATAAAGACCTCAATTATTCAATTGAGGGAGACATTGCCCACATTTCCAGGAACACACGTCAGACAAGTGTGAGATTTGTTGGTTTGCTTGAGCGTTACGATAAACCCTGGATGTGGCATAACATCAGGCGTACAAATGCATCCTTGGAAAGGGTTCTCTGGCAGCCGGCTAATTCACACATTGGTTTGATTGATGTGGCCTGCATTGGTAGGGACAGTTATACTCGCCATGGACTCCATCTGAATGTCAGAGGTAAGAGGAAGCTTTCGCTTCTTATTGCTGACGAGGTCAGAGGATGCCAGGTGAGTGAAAGAGGTATTCCTGTGATAAATGGTGTTAAGTTGCGGCCTTTTTTAGGGTAAATAAAATAGATTTATTAAGATGTCTAAAGGAAATTAATGTCTCTGATGATCATAAGTAGGAGGAAGACCTGTTTTCTAGCCTGATAAGCTCTTTGGACAACTGTAAAGAGACTCCACTCGTCCGCGTGACGTCACAAGATGGCCGCCCCCATTTTGGGCGACCAAGATGGCCGCCCCCCAGTTTGGGCGACCAAGATGGCCGCCCCCCAGTTTGGGCGACCAAGATGGCCGCCGTTAGTTCCTCAACCGGCCGCTAGGGAGCAGCATCTCCCAAGGGCTTAATTTCTTTGCCGTTAGTTCATTTGGTGGCGGCTAGATGGCGTTCGGTGACAGTATTTCCAGCGCGCTTTGCGAAATGTGTACAATTCCCACTCGGCTGTTTGCTTATCCACTAAGTGTGACGAAATATGTATTCCTAGCGTCCTGTTAAGCAAGCACTGAACATCTTGGCTACTATTGACACACAGTAAAATGTTTTGTGTCGTGAAAAATACTTAAGCGTGAACCATTGCAATTTTACTAAAAACAAAAAAAGTCCACATTAAAACGACCTCGGCAGTGTTGGGGCTAGAGTGCCGAAGGTCGCCGGTTCGAGTCCGGCCGCGGTGTTTAAGTGTTTTGTGAAAAAGCCGTAAAGTTACGTAATTTCCACGCCTAAAAAAATAAGTCGAAAAGCATAAATGTTTCCTTTTAACGTTCGATATGGCGAAAAAAAAACCGTCATAAACTCCAGATATAAAACCGAGGAAGAATTCTATGTGTACCTGTTTTCATGAAATTATTTAGCGTTCTTGCCTCGCATTCGGGAGGACAGAGGTTCCAGGCATCCATGGTTTCCCCAAATCACTCCAAGTGAATGCCGGGATGCTACCTTCAAAAGACCATGACCGAATTCCTTTCCCGTCTCTAAAGACCACGTTGTTAGTGTGCGTACTGATACTCGTGGTACGTGGGGCAAATAAAAAACTCCAGATATAAAACCGAGGAAGAATTCTATGTGTACCTGTTTTCATGAAATCATTTAGCGTTCTTGCCTCGTATTCGGGAGGACGGAGGTTCCAGGCATCCATGGTTTCCCAAAATCACTCCAAGTGAATGCCGGGGATGCTACCTTCAAAAGGCCATGACCGAATTCCTTTCCCCGTCTCAAAAGGCCACGTTGTTAGAGAGACATTAAAAAAAAAAAATCGACTGCCAAGGTGCAAAGTATCCCGGCTTCCGATATTTGGCGCTGCATGCAGGGCGACTGCCGCGTTCTTGCCTCGCATTCGGGAGGACGGAGGTTCGAATCCCCATCCAGGCATCCATGGTTTCCCAAAATCACTCCAGGTGAATGGTGGGATGCTTCCTTCAAAAGACCATGACCGAATTCATTCCCATTCCTTTCCCGTCTCTAAAGACCACGTTGTTAGAGAGACGTTAAAAAAAAATCGACTGCCGATGTGCATAGTATCCCGTTTCCAGGGCGTCCAACACAGCGTTCGTATGATTACAGAATTTTGTACAGAGTCTCAGGCTTGCAGCGAATTTCGTATGCATTTGTTCAGGTGTCCTGCTATCGATAAGGAATTCAGGTTGCGCCATATGCTCATTGCACTGCAAAACCGCCCCAGCGGGATACATAGAAATATTTCAGCATTCACTTCGGTTCAAGAAGAAATTATTACGAGATGAGAATAATTATTATATGTCAGTTTTCGTAGTACAAATCTAGGAAACATTTTTTATGGTAGCCCAAATTCTCCCCTTTTCCAGGAAATTATTTTTCAATAAATCAGGACCCAGGAGAGTTCTCCATTCGGTTTAAAATGTTCCCATCTAACGCCAACCTTCGGATTCAGGACCAAGTCTGACATTTGTTTGTAATTGCATGCTTTGTTCAAGTAACCACGATAAAGTTACCATAATGCTCTTAGCTAACTGATAGTTTCTTGGTCATCAAACAGACATCATAACCCACATTTTCATAGAAGATCCCCACACATCGACAAGTATCCAAAACGTCACCATAGGTTCTATTACGCCTAAGATAGTGCTCACACCTGAACTGTGGTCAATTGTTAGGTCAAAGTGAGTGTTTAGATATTTTATCCACTCAGGCCTCATCACCTAAAGTCTAGTGCGAGATTGTGGTCATGGTCAACTTAGGCTTCATACACCACTCAGAATTATTCCACCAATATCCATTCTAACAGCATTATACGCCACCTACAGCCCCTCAATACTCTTCCTATCTTCCAATGACATCCCAGCCCCAGCTCCTTTATTATGTCACTTACTGAATATTTTCCACAGATAAATCTAGCTGCCCTCCTTTGCACCTTGCATTTGATGTACAAAAAATGTGGACTGGTCAAAGTGGGTGTTTAGATATTTTATCCACTCAGGCCTCATCACCTAAAGTCTAGTGCCAGATTGTGGTCATGGTCAACTTATGCTCCATACACCACTCAGAATTATTCCACCAATATCCATTCTGGCAGCATTATACGTCACATACAGCCCCCCGACACTCTTCCAATGACATCCAGCCCAGCTCATTTATTATGTCACTTGTTGAATATTTTACACTGATAAATCTAGCTGCCCCCTCCTTTACACCTTGCATTTGATGTACAAAAAAAAAAAAAATTTGGACTCCATACTGCACTATATACAAGCAGTGGTCTGACTGTGGATTTGTACCCAAGTCCTTCGCTTCTCTGATACACCCCCTCATCACCCTCTCTGTTAAATGATTTTTATCCCGAAGTGCATGTAATGAAAAACGTGAGGAACACAATTCGTATGTCAATACAAACGGCAGTAAACTGTAAAGAGCACAATGAAATGGGAGACTGCCTAAGCCTTGAATCAATGGTTAGAAGCACACGTTGATAGTGAGCATAATTCTAGACTCAAATCCACAGAGGGATGACACACGCACATTTCCATGCCTACAGCGAGGTCGACAGAACAACCAGAACCAAGATAGAAATCCCACAGAGGAAGAAGACACACACATACACACACACACACGCACGCACACACTTGTACATGCATACAGCGAGGTCAATAGAACTAACAGCAAGCATCATGGAAACGATGAAGTGGGGCAGAATTGTCGTTACCACTGATTAACTGGGCAGAACTATCGTTAAAAAAAATCATCAGACAGACGAGTTTAAGTCAGGTATCACAATACTTACACTTACATGCACAAAGAGAGACGCAGATATACATGTACAAGTCTACAGAAAGTTCAGGACAACTACCTGCACCAATCATGGAAACAAAAAAAAGTGGTGTAGTACTTTCTTGCCCCCATGACTGGCTGAAAAACAGAACTCTCCTTACATATCATCTGCCTGGCGAGATAGAGGGTGTGCAAAAGATGGCATGTTTTCACCATACACCTAAGTATTTACATCATAAATAGTGTTCATCACACACAATTGATTACATTTACCATCAATACGTTTCTCCCACACTGCAACCCTATCTGCCATTCATTAAGAGTGTCCCCAGGTACCATGAGTTACAATAGACATTTGACTATCAGCAGATACCAGAACCCCTCATATTCATACTAGGTCTCAACCACAAATCCATACGTATCCATGCACAAGCTCAAAGAAACAGGAACAGCAAATCATACATCCAGATAAATGAGTTTAAGGAAGGTATCACCATACTTACGCACACAGACACATATATCCATGCCTACAGCGAGCTCAACACAACAACCAGCCCAATCATGGAAAAGAAAAAGTGGGACAGAACCCCCATGGCTCATAACTCGGAAACGATGAAGTGGGGGCAGAATTGTCGTTACAACTGATTAACTGGACAGAACTATCGTTACAAAAATCATCAGACAGACGAGTTACTTACGCTTACATGCACAAAGAGAGACGCAGATACACATGTCCAAGACTACACAACTACCGGTACCAATCATGGAAACAAAAAAGTGGTGTAGTACTCTCTTGCCTCATGACTGGCTGAAAAACAGAAGTCTCCTTACATATCATCAGCCTGGCGAGATAGAAGGTGTGCAAAAGATGACATGTTTTCACCATATACCTAAGTGTTTATACCATAAATAGTGTTCATCGCGCCCCAGTTGATTATATTTACCATCAACACGTCTCTCCCACACCGCAACCCTTTCTACCATTCAGTAAAAAAGTGACGCAGGTACCATGAGTTGCAATAGACACTTGGCTATCAGATCTCACCCACAAATCCATATATCTCAATACACTAGCACAAACAAGCATAAGTGGAGGGACAGCAAAATCATTCGTCCAGACAGACATTTTTATAGAAGGTATCACCATATTTACGCATACAGACACAGAGAGAGACGCACATACACATTTCCATGCCTTCAGCGAGCTAGACACAACAACCAGCCCCCAATCATGGCGACGAAAAAGTGGGGTAGAACCCCCCATGGCTCATAACTGACCAAAAAATCATCAGTAACATATGTTCCAGGCACCATACTCTTCACATCAACATCATCTCATTTATTTCACACTACAGACCTCACTACCATCCAGTATTATGTGTGCTAGGTACAAAACTGTTCACATCAGCACCAACACGTCTATCCCACACCTAAGCTTTTTCTGTCATTCAGTAACATGTGCTCCCCATGTACCACGAGTAGCAGTAGACACTTGGTCATCAGACAGATATCATAACTCCCATATTCATACTAGGTCTCACCCACACAAGCATAAGTGCAGGAACAGCACATCGTACATCCAGAAAAACGAGATAAAGGAAGGTATCACCACATTTACGCAAAAAAAAAAAAAAAAAACACACAGAGATAGAGACGCATACACACGTACATTTCCATGCCTACAGCGATCTCGACTCAACAACTAGCCCAATCGTGGCAACGAAAAAGTGAAACAGAACACCCATGACTGGCCAAAAATCATAGAAAGACACACATACACACACACAATCACATGTCAAAGCATTCACGCAGTTCCATTCATCACCATACATAACTGGAGGAAAGAGACTGAACATGCTAGATCCAAACTGAAGAGTTACAGGATGTGTGAAGTTTGAAATCACAGTCACAACGCTCCCACACCGCAACCCTTTCGGTCATTTAATAACATGTGACCCAGGTACCATGAGTTACAATAGACACTTGTCTATCAGACGGGTATCATAACCTCCATATTCATACTAGGTCTCACCCACAAACCCATACGTCTCCACACAAGCACAAACATATGGGAGGAACAGCAATTCATACGTCCAGATAAATGAGTTTAAGGAAGGTATCACCATACTTACGCATACAGACACAGAGAAAGACGATATCCATGCCTACAGCGAGCTCAACACAACAACCAGCCCAATCATGGTAAAGAAAAAGTGGGGCAGAACACCCATGGCTCAAGACTGACAAAAAAAAATCATCATTAACATCTGTTCCAAGTAACAAACTCCTCACATCAAAATCATATCATTTAACTCACACTACACACCTCTCTGCCATTCAGTATCGTTGGTAATATGTACAAAGCTAATTTCATAAGTTACCACATACATACAAGTAATTGCAGGAAAGGGTCCCGACACACGACATCCACACTGAGGTGTTACATGATAGGCAGATAATAGCATGTCTTTACAATACATCTCAGTGCTCACCACACATACTTGATTTTTAATGTGCCATCAGTATAGCTGGTGGCTGGAACTAAGCTCTTGACAATTTTTGGTCAAAAGTCATTTGTTAACAGCAGCTCATCAAAGACAAATTTTGGGAGAACCTGCCCAGGCGGGCGCGGCGGGAGGTGGGCCACCCTTCCCCACTGCGGACAGAAATACCGTAATACGCCGGTCTAAAAGCGCGGACCGCGATGGTTTACCGGAGTTTTCCGACCGGGACCTACTACCGGTAACCGCATTTTTAGGACCGCACTGAAGACCGGAATTTCATTGCGCTCGAGGCGGTAATATGCGCCGGTATACCGACCTACTAAAACACGATGTACGCGTCCGCTGCGAGGAAGGGTGGCCACCTCCCGCCGCGCCCGCCTGGGCAGGTTCTCCCAAAATTTGTCTTTGATGAGCTGCTGTTAACAAATGACTTTTGACCAAAAATTGTCAAGAGCTTAGTTCCAGCCACCAGCTATACTGATGGCACATTAAAAATGAAGTATGTGTGGTGAGCACTGAGATGTATTGTAAAGACATGCTATCATCTGCCTATCATGTAACACCTCAGTGTGGATGTCGTGTGTCGGGACCCTTTCCTGCAATTACTTGTATGTATGTGGTAACTTATGAAATTAGCTTTGTACATATTACCAACGATACTGAATGGCAGAGAGGTGTGTAGTGTGAGTTAAATGATATGATTTTGATGTGAGGAGTTTGTTACTTGGAACAGATGTTAATGATGATTTTTTTTGTCAGTCTTGAGCCATGGGTGTTCTGCCCCACTTTTTCTTTGCCGTGATTGGGCTGGTTGTTGTGTTGAGCTCGCTGTAGGCATGGATATCGTCTTTCTCTGTGTCTGTATGCGTAAGTATGGTGATACCTTCCTTAACCTCATTTATCTGGACGTATGAATTGCTGTTCCTCCCATATGTTTGTGCTTGTGTGGAGACGTATGGGTTTGTGGGTGAGACCTAGTATGAATATGGAGGTTATGATACCCGTCTGATAGACAAGTGTCTATTGTAACTCATGGTACCTGGGTCACATGTTATTAAATGACCGAAAGGGTTGCGGTGTGGGAGCGTTGTGACTGTGATTTCAAACTTCACACATCCTGTAACTCTTCAGTTTGGATCTAGCATGTTCAGTCTCTTTCCTCCAGTTATGTATGGTGATGAATGGAACTGCGTGAATGCTTTGACATGTGAGTGTGTGTGTGTATGTGTGTCTTTCTATGATTTTTGGCCAGTCATGGGTGTTCTGTTTCACTTTTTCGTTGCCACGATTGGGCTAGTTGTTGAGTCGAGATCGCTGTAGGCATGGAAATGTACGTGTGTATGCGTCTCTATCTCTGTGTGTTTTTTTTTTTTTTTTTTTGCGTAAATGTGGTGATACCTTCCTTTATCTCGTTTTTCTGGATGTACGATGTGCTGTTCCTGCACTTATGCTTGTGTGGGTGAGACCTAGTATGAATATGGGAGTTATGATATCTGTCTGATGACCAAGTGTCTACTGCTACTCGTGGTACATGGGGAGCACATGTTACTGAATGACAGAAAAAGCTTAGGTGTGGGATAGACGTGTTGGTGCTGATGTGAACAGTTTTGTACCTAGCACACATAATACTGGATGGTAGTGAGGTCTGTAGTGTGAAATAAATGAGATGATGTTGATGTGAAGAGTATGGTGCCTGGAACATATGTTACTGATGATTTTTTGGTCAGTTATGAGCCATGGGGGGTTCTACCCCACTTTTTCGTCGCCATGATTGGGGGCTGGTTGTTGTGTCTAGCTCGCTGAAGGCATGGAAATGTGTATGTGCGTCTCTCTCTGTGTCTGTATGCGTAAATATGGTGATACCTTCTATAAAAATGTCTGTCTGGACGAATGATTTTGCTGTCCCTCCACTTATGCTTGTTTGTGCTAGTGTATTGAGATATATGGATTTGTGGGTGAGATCTGATAGCCAAGTGTCTATTGCAACTCATGGTACCTGCGTCACTTTTTTACTGAATGGTAGAAAGGGTTGCGGTGTGGGAGAGACGTGTTGATGGTAAATATAATCAACTGGGGCGCGATGAACACTATTTATGGTATAAACACTTAGGTATATGGTGAAAACATGTCATCTTTTGCACACCTTCTATCTCGCCAGGCTGATGATATGTAAGGAGACTTCTGTTTTTCAGCCAGTCATGAGGCAAGAGAGTACTACACCACTTTTTTGTTTCCATGATTGGTACCGGTAGTTGTGTAGTCTTGGACATGTGTATCTGCGTCTCTCTTTGTGCATGTAAGCGTAAGTAACTCGTCTGTCTGATGATTTTTGTAACGATAGTTCTGTCCAGTTAATCAGTTGTAACGACAATTCTGCCCCCACTTCATCGTTTCCGAGTTATGAGCCATGGGGGTTCTGTCCCACTTTTTCTTTTCCATGATTGGGCTGGTTGTTGTGTTGAGCTCGCTGTAGGCATGGATATATGTGTCTGTGTGCGTAAGTATGGTGATACCTTCCTTAAACTCATTTATCTGGATGTATGATTTGCTGTTCCTGTTTCTTTGAGCTTGTGCATGGATACGTATGGATTTGTGGTTGAGACCTAGTATGAATATGAGGGGTTCTGGTATCTGCTGATAGTCAAATGTCTATTGTAACTCATGGTACCTGGGGACACTCTTAATGAATGGCAGATAGGGTTGCAGTGTGGGAGAAACGTATTGATGGTAAATGTAATCAATTGTGTGTGATGAACACTATTTATGATGGGAACGAAGTCTTTCTCGGCGTTGAGAATGGATGTAGTCTTCTCGGGAGACTAGCCGAGTGAGTAAGATGTTTCCACACGATATTTCGGCGATCTCAGACTCCGTCGCCATCTTCTGGTGAAGATGGCGACGGAGTCTGAGATCGCCGAAATATCGTGTGGAAACATCTTACTCACTCGGCTAGTCTCCCGAGAAGACTACATCCACTATTTATGATGTAAATACTTAGGTGTATGGTGAAAACATGCGATCTTTTGCACACCCTCTATCTCGCCAGGCAGATGATATGTAAGGAGAGTTCTGTTTTTCAGCCAGTCATGGGGGCAAGAAAGTACTACACCACTTTTTTTTGTTTCCATGATTGGTGCAGGTAGTTGTCCTGAACTTTCTGTAGACTTGTACATGTATATCTGCGTCTCTCTTTGTGCATGTAAGTGTAAGTATTGTGATACCTGACTTAAACTCGTCTGTCTGATGATTTTTTTAACGATAGTTCTGCCCAGTTAATCAGTGGTAACGACAATTCTGCCCCACTTCATCGTTTCCATGATGCTTGCTGTTAGTTCTATTGACCTCGCTGTATGCATGTACAAGTGTGTGCGTGCGTGTGTGTGTGTGTATGTGTGTGTCTTCTTCCTCTGTGGGATTTCTATCTTGGTTCTGGTTGTTCTGTCGACCTCGCTGTAGGCATGGAAATGTGCGTGTGTCATCCCTCTGTGGATTTGAGTCTAGAATTATGCTCACTATCAACGTGTGCTTCTAACCATTGATTCAAGGCTTAGGCAGTCTCCCATTTCATTGTGCTCTTTACAGTTTACTGCCGTTTGTGTTGACATACGAATTGTGTTCCTCACGTTTTTCATTACATGCACTTCGGGATAAAAATCATTTAACAGAGAGGGTGATGAGTGGGTGTATCAGAGAAGCGAAGGACTTGGGTACAAATCCACAGTCAGACCACTGCTTGTATATAGTGCAGTATGGAGTCCAAATTTTTTTTTTTTTTTGTACATCAAATGCAAGGTGTAAAGGAGGGGGCAGCTAGATTTATCAGTGTAAAATATTCAACAAGTGACATAATAAAGGAGCTGGGCTGGATGTCATTGGAAGAGTGTCGGGGGGCTGTATGTGACGTATAATGCTGCCAGAATGGATATTGGTGGAATAATTCTGAGTGGTGTATGGAGCATAAGTTGACCATGACCACAATCTGGCACTAGACTTTAGGTGATGAGGCCTGAGTGGATAAAATATCTAAACACCCACTTTGACCAGTCCACATTTTTTGTACATCAAATGCAAGGTGCAAAGGAGGGCAGCTAGATTTATCTGTGGAAAATATTCAGTAAGTGACATAATAAAGGAGCTGGGGCTGGGATGTCATTGGAAGATAGGAAGAGTATTGAGGGGCTGTAGGTGGCGTATAATGCTGTTAGAATGGATATTGGTGGAATAATTCTGAGTGGTGTATGAAGCCTAAGTTGACCATGACCACAATCTCGCACTAGACTTTAGGTGATGAGGCCTGAGTGGATAAAATAGCTAAACACTCACTTTGACCTAACAGTTCAGGTGTGAGCACTATCTTAGGCGTAATAGAACCTATGGTGACGTTTTGGATACTTGTCGATGTGTGGGGATCTTCTATGAAAATGTGGGTTATGATGTCTGTTTGATGACCAAGAAACTATCAGTTAGCTAAGAGCATTATGGTAACTTTATCGTGGTTACTTGAACAAAGCATGCAATTACAAACAAATGTCAGACTTGGTCCTGAATCCGAAGGTTGGCGTTAGATGGGAACATTTTAAACCGAATGGAGAACTCTCCTGGGTCCTGATTTATTGAAAAATAATTTCCTGGAAAAGGGGAGAATTTGGGCTACCATAAAAAATGTTTCCTAGATTTGTACTACGAAAACTGACATATAATAATTATTCTCATCTCGTAATAATTTCTTCTTGAACCGAAGTGAATGCTGAAATATTTCTATGTATCCCGCTGGGGCGGTTTTGCAGTGCAATGAGCATATGGCGCAACCTGAATTCCTTATCGATAGCAGGACACCTGAACAAATGCATACGAAATTCGCTGCAAGCCTGAGACTCTGTACAAAATTCTGTAATCATACGAACGCTGTGTTGGACGCCCTAGAAACGGGATACTATGCACATCGGCAGTCGATTTTTTTTTTAACGTCTCTCTAACAACGTGGTCTTTAGAGACGGGAAAGGAATGGGAATGAATTCGGTCATGGTCTTTTGAAGGAAGCATCCCACCATTCACCTGGAGTGATTTTGGGAAACCATGGATGCCTGGATGGGGATTCGAACCTCCGTCCTCCCGAATGCGAGGCAAGAACGCGGCAGTCGCCCTGCATGCAGCGCCAAATATCGGAAGCCGGGATACTTTGCACCTTGGCAGTCGATTTTTTTTTTTAATGTCTCTCTAACAACGTGGCCTTTTGAGACGGGGAAAGGAATTCGGTCATGGCCTTTTGAAGGTAGCATCCCCGGCATTCACTTGGAGTGATTTTGGGAAACCATGGATGCCTGGAACCTCCGTCCTCCCGAATACGAGGCAAGAACGCTAAATGATTTCATGAAAACAGGTACACATAGAATTCTTCCTCGGTTTTATATCTGGAGTTTTTTATTTGCCCCACGTACCACGAGTATCAGTACGCACACTAACAACGTGGTCTTTAGAGACGGGAAAGGAATTCGGTCATGGTCTTTTGAAGGTAGCATCCCGGCATTCACTTGGAGTGATTTGGGGAAACCATGGATGCCTGGAACCTCTGTCCTCCCGAATGCGAGGCAAGAACGCTAAATAATTTCATGAAAACAGGTACACATAGAATTCTTCCTCGGTTTTATATCTGGAGTTTATGACGGTTTTTTTTTCGCCATATCGAACGTTAAAAGGAAACATTTATGCTTTTCGACTTATTTTTTTAGGCGTGGAAATTACGTAACTTTACGGCTTTTTCACAAAACACTTAAACACCGCGGCCGGACTCGAACCGGCGACCTTCGGCACTCTAGCCCCAACACTGCCGAGGTCGTTTTAATGTGGACTTTTTTTGTTTTTAGTAAAATTGCAATGGTTCACGCTTAAGTATTTTTCACGACACAAAATATTTTACTGTGTGTCGATAGTAGCCAAGATGTTCAGTGCTTGCTTAACAGGACGCTAGGAATACATATTTCGTCACACTTAGTGGATAAGCAAACAGCCGAGTGGGAATTGTACACATTTCGCAAAGCGCGCTGGAAATACTGTCACCGAACGCCATCTAGCCGCCACCAAATGAACTAACGGCAAAGAAATTAAGCCCTTGGGAGATGCTGCTCCCTAGCGGCCGGTTGAGGAACTAACGGCGGCCATCTTGGTCGCCCAAACTGGGGGGCGGCCATCTTGGTCGCCCAAACTGGGGGCGGCCATCTTGTGACGTCACGCGGACGAGTGGAGTCTCTTTACAGTTGTCCAAAGAGCTTATCAGGCTAGAAAACAGGTCTTCCTCCTACTATCATAATTTGTTGAAATTAAAAATTCCAACTGATATACCACTATCTAATTATAAAATAAACAATTCAAAGTCATTGCGTCAAAGTGTTCAGACCAGTATTTTCCACCAAAATATAAGAGGAATATTTATTAAAACTGATGACATTACCTTAAGCCTAGAAGAGATTCAAAATTCCAGAAATTTTAATGTAGACGTTTTGTGTATATCTGAGCATCATTTGTCTGATACAGGAATATATAAATTAAGCTCTCATTTCTGCAGATGTAAAATGGAGAAAGGGGGAGTTAAAAATAATATTGAATGCAGTAGTGTAGTTGTAAGTAAGTATTGTACAGAACAACACTTTGAATGTTGTGTTACTAAACTAGAATATGATAAGGAAGAGCTGATAGTGATAGCAATTTACAGGGCCCCCTCAGGTAATTTCAGACTGTTTTTATCTCGTTTAGAGTCTTTGCTACTAAGTTTTACAAATAGCAAACAAATAGTATTATGTGGAGATTTCAATGTTGACTTTCTGAATGACAGCAATGATAGATTAGATATGGAAGCCTTGATGTTGTCTTTTAACTTAACAGCACTTGTAAATTTTCCTACAAGAATACAAAATAATAGCAGGACTGCAATTGATAATTTTGTTATGGATATTTCTCAGTGCAGTAATTACAGCATACTTCCAGTAATAAATGGTATCTCAGATCATGATGCCCAGCTATTATGTATCGAGTCCAGGAACACTGTTAAACAGATAAAGAAAAGCTGGGTTTATAGAAGAAATATTAGTGAAAATAATATAAAACACTTCATAGATACCTTAAACAATGAAAACTGGTTAGAAGTATATAATGCGCAGGGTGTTAATGCGAAATTTGATTCCTTTCTGAATATATTTCTAACACTTTTTGAAGGTAGTTTCAAAAAAAGGAAAATTCTTAACACTCCAAACAATGAACTGGGCATGGGATGGATAACAAAGGGTATTAGAATCTCTAGTAAAACAAAGAGGGACCTTTATTTAAAAATGAGAGAATCAGATAACTATGCTCTGAAAGTTCACTATAAACTTTATTCTAAAATACTAAGAAATGTAATAAGGAAGGCCAAGAACAGTTACATATCGGCGAAAATAGATAATTCAGACAATAAAATGAGAACAATATGGAATATAATAAAGACTGAAACAGGAAAAACTGTAAATCACTCTAAAGACATAAAAATAGAACAAAATGGATATGTGTATAGCGAAGTAGGGGAAGTTTGTGAAATATTTAACAAACACTTTACGTCAGTAGTAGATAAATTAGGCATAGAAAAGCAATCCCCACATAGTGCTCTAAGGCTTCTTGAGACTGCTTTCCCAAATAGCTTTGTGGAGATGAAATTGCCACCAGTAACAGTCTCAGAAATAAATAAACTCATTAAACAATTAAAACCTAAAAATTCTTCCAGCTATGACAATATTTCAAGTAAATTAATGAAAAGATATTCAGACTGTATCAGTCATGTACTTGCTCACATTTGTAATGAATCCTTAATACAAGGTGTTTTTCCCGATAGACTAAAATATGCTGTTGTAAAACCATTATTTAAAAAAGGGGAAGTAACATGTGTAGACAACTATCGTCCCATTTCATTACTTTCAACATTCTCAAAGGTTTTTGAAAAAGTCATGTATAGTAGAGTAATAAAACATGTTACACACAATATCCTCACTGATTCACAATTTGGGTTCAAAAAAGGATCATCCATAGAAATGGCTATATATTCATTTTTAAATAACACATTTGAGGAACTGAATAATAAAATGAATCCTGTAGGAATATTTTGTGATCTTGCAAAAGCATTTGACTGTGTAAATCATGAATTACTTTTGAAAAAAATGGAATACTATGGTATTTTTGGGACCGCAGGTAAATGGTTTAAATCATACATTGAAAGCCGAATGCAAAAAGTTTCAATTTTTGATTCTAAAATAAGTAAAGATGCTTCATCAGACTGGGAGAAAATAAAACATGGAATTCCACAAGGCTCTGTCTTAGGTCCCCTCCTCTTTCTGTTATACATCAATGACCTTCCAGGAAATTTATCCGACAAAGTTAAGAGTGTTTTATTTGCAGATGACACTAACCTGACTGTGCGTAAAACACCAAACAGTACTATTGAATTTAATGTAAATGAAGTACTTAGAGTAGTAGCAAATTGGTTTAAGGCAAATTCATTAAAATTAAATTTTGAAAAAACACATTATATTAGGTTTAAAACAAAAAACTATGCACAGCCAGATATATGTATAAACTATAAAAACAACACAATCTTAGAAACAGAGAGTATAAAATTTCTTGGTATTAAAATAGATCAGAAACTCTGTTGGCATGATCATATCACTACACTACTGACCAAGTTAAGTAGTGCCACCTTCGCAATACGAACACTTTCTCTAACAGCAGATCTAGAATTAATGAAACAGGTGTACTCCTCATATTTTCATTCAGTAATGTCATATGGCATAATTTTTTGGGGAAACTCTTCACAAAGTAAAAAAGTTTTCATAGCACAGAAAAGAGCTATTAGGTTTCTGTGTAGGGTAAAACCAAGAACTTCTTGCAGACAACTCTTTAAGAAACTCAATATTCTTACAATGTATTCTTAGTATATATATTCTCTCATGAGCTTTGTCATAGAAAATTTTAACCTGTTTACACCTAATTCACAGGTACACAGTTTCAATACAAGAAACAGAAATAACTTGCATAAAACACAAACATCTCTGTCATTAGTACAAAGAGGAGTTAATTATTCTGGGATACATCTGTTTAATAAACTACCTAATCGTATAAAACAGCTTTCAGATGATAAAGATGTATTCAAACAAAAACTTAGAGATTATCTTATTGGCAACTCCTTCTACTCCATTCAAGAATTTGAAGAAAATAATTAATTGTACTCATTATGACATTTGCAAAACTCAGTTGCAAAAATGTATGTTTATTATTATTTCTTGTATTTTTAAAATATGTATGTATATATATTTACTATGATATGACTCATATTATGTGTATATGTATCAACAATGACATGTTTCACATCCCAGAGGTACTTCCTCAGCAGGGATCCATGGAACAAGATTGATAAATAAATAAAAATAAATAAATAACATTCACGATAATGATGATTGCTACACATCGACTAATTGCATTGTATTACTTCTCTCGTACCTGTTTTTTCGGCTTTCCGTACAGTTTTTCTTCAATAGTAATGCCTGAATAATTTGTTAACCATACTTTCAGCCCAAAAGCATTTATTCTACTGGCCGTGGTTTGAACAGCAGCCAAAATTCGACAGTTAACAATTATTTAACATTTTTTCTTTTCTTTTGTAAATTTAAACAATCGTGTACTGTTCCAATTATTCAGTAGTAAGATTGTTTCTTCGATCACTCAAAATATTTTTATAAGTGGATATGGACCGTTCCACATTCACTAATGTAACTGGACAGTATTTGAAATTGGCTGCTGTGTTGGCAGCCATTGCTTCTGGAAAAAGTTCACCCGTCCCATTACTAAAACTATCAGTTCGAAACCTGGGTTATTGTTCAAAATATTTTCAAACTTTAAGTTTACACAGGAATACCTTTAGCAATGTGGAGTTCATTCATTATCTGAATAGATTCAGTCAACGTCAAACCTTGAGTTTCAAGCTTTTTAATAGCCGCGGGTATGAGGGAAAAACGAATGCTAATCAAAGGTGTGGCTTTAATACTAGAATTGTTAAATACTCCGTTGTATTAACAACCTGTCATACTCTCTCCATTATTAAAGTCGTTTACTACACCTTTAATGGCCTCGAAATGTTCATTATAAAACAGTACAGCTTCAACCCACGTTGCCCATCGAGTTACTGGTTCCCAAGGTAAAGAACAGGCACATTTAGCAATTTTTTTTTATAGTCATTATTACGAGAAATTACCGTAAGAAACGCTTTCTTTGTTGATAAAATCAGTTTATTTGCATTCCCAAACGTAGTTCTTCAGCGAGTTGTCGTAGACTAAGAGCCGTGCTGCTAGTAGGTTTTGGTGGCTACAACGTAAGATTTTATTTATTAACTAGGTAACTTAACTTAGTCCACAACCTGAAGGTTGGTTGGATCCTCCCGAAGGAGGCATACTAAGCCATTGTGTCAGAGGTAGGATGACACTGGGACCTACAGTTTAACGTGGAATCCGAACCACGGAGCAGCCTGGCGTAGCTCATATGATCAAACACAACTCTCGAAATTCCTGCGCCTGCCGGGATTCCAACCCGGGACCGGAGGAGCGAATGTTTTGAAAGCAAGCGCCTTAACCACTGAGCTACCAGGACGCTCATTAACTAGGTACACTACCGAAAAATATTGGAAATAGAGCGAAAACATGCATCATCACTAGATTTTTGGTAAAATATGCAATAACCGGTGAAAATGGTCTTAATATGCAAATGCATATGCAAACATGCAAATGCATATAATCCGGTATCTATTTATAATATTCTGCCTGCGAACCACAGATTGAGTTTCCGCGGGGTCCTGGCCTCGTATCCAGTGCGGCACCTCAGCGCAGTGACATGGCCTTGTGCTTATCGCTCGAATTAGATGAGCCGGAACTCCGCCTAGTTCCTTTGTCGAAGACTGTATTATTGGCACGACTGTAAACAGTTATTTAATTTAATTCATTTGTGAAATCATCGCGCGTTTCTTTTTTCTTGAACGATGCGACTAGTAAACCTGCAACCTGGCAGTATTATCTGAAAATAGACGATGCTAACGCAAATTGTAGCATATATGATGAAAACTATTCTTATAATGATTTTAGGTTTATTTTTTAATAAAATATTAAATTAGAAATTTATTTTTCCGCCTCCGCTCCTCTTATACCTGAACATCTGCATCCGCATCCTTCATTACAACCCTGATGTGCAGTACTCATTAGAACGTTTTTAGGGGATTATGCTTTGAAACTTCTGACACTTTTTGTACACAGGTGCTATGCTAATGGAGTAAGTGGGCGTTGCATCCATCTACGAATCTGTTAAGATTAGAACTGTTATTGTGTTTATAAAACTTCACTTTTTCAACGCGATTACAGGGTGTCATTCAAGCATTCGCTTAGCTACTCGTAATAACAGTAATGAGGGTAGCGGTAAGCTTTGAATCATCATCGCTTGGCTCCATCTACTTCAATACAGAGTCATAACTTCTGTCTTTGCTGTTTCAAAGCTCCGCATTAATGCCAGTTAATTTATGATTTAATATTCCATTTTAAATCGTATTGACTTAATATGAGTAATTTTATGTGTCATTTATGTTCTTTAAATAATGCTAAAAGAGCTAAGCGTGGTATTCACCCCGAAGGGTAGTTTACAGTTTTAACTTGGATTCCGATCCATGGAAGCGTCCTGGCGTATTTCACATACACAAAACAAGCTTTGTCAGGGGTAAAGGTTGGGTTAAAGGCCTATGAAAATCCCCCACCGAGACAGGGACTCGAGCCGGGGACCTTTCGATATCCAGTGAGACGCCTTAACCACTGAGCCACCAGAACGCTTCCGAAATAATGCAACAATAATAAAATCTGTAACTGATTATTTTAATTGTTGCTTTGGATCAAGAAGGTAATGAATAAATAAAAATAAAAAAATTCTTTATGTTCGTTGTACAGACAACAGAACATACATTATTACAACGTTTTTCTTTTTTGAAAAAAAAGGGAAGTTTTTAGGCATTTAAACAACCAGTGGATATTGTAAATTTCTTTAATTGTGTTTCGTCGTGATTTTGGGGAATATTATATCGCAAACACCGCACAGACTTAAAACTAACTGTGATGCGCGAGGAGAGCGTGTGGAGGAAAACTGCATGTGTATTGTAGCCTATAACTCGTTCAGTTCACAGAGGCGTCTCAAGGTCAATTTGCTCTATCCCCTCTCCGCTACCCTTACCCCTACATTCGGACAGGAAAAATTGTCTGCTGACAAATTTTCCAATCGCCTACCCGGACACCGCTGTCTGTTCGGAGTGGTAGGCAACGGGAGGGCCTAGTGAGGAGACGTGCAAGGGGAATATGACCTTGAGCCGCCAGTTGAGGGTGAACTGGGTATAGTATTTGTCCACTGTATCATGCGCGGGGTCCCTGGTGTGTGTAGAAATGCTTTACCATTTTTATTCTACTAGTTATAGGCTTCGTTTCGATTTTCATACTGATGTCCGAAACACAAAAATATCATTTCCGTAACATTTTTAATTACTGATATTGAATCAAACAGAAAAATGCTCTCAAGTTTTAAAATCGATATTAAACACAAAGATGTTTATAGTAAATAAAAAATCACAATTGCGTTAGGTTTATGGATGTGTTTATCTATGAAGTAGTGGTTTGATCAACGTATTTTATTTTAACTACTTTTCGGAGAACAGAAGAAACGGTCAAAAACAATATAAACTCAATCCAGAGAGTAGTAGAGACATATAAGGTCAGAATCTTTTCAAGCACAAAGATGTTTGCAGTAAATTAAATGTTACATTTGCTTGTTACGTCTGATTCACGTATTCCGACTATTTTAATGTTCTAGAATTCAGAAAACTGAAGACCTAAATAACCGAAGTCAAAAAATAAAACAGAATCCAAAGAGTAATGGTGTGATCCGTTGTTGGTATATCTTGAAAGGAGTGCTCATCTCAAATATATTTATCTGTGGTGCATATTTGTCCCATCTCGAAGCGATAATAATTTCTTGCTCTCTTCCTCGGTCACATAGATTCATAAGATTTTAAGCTAAACCACAAGCTCTCAAAAGTTGAAAACACCATTCAAATTGCTGCGTTATTTTTTTGCGTGATACCATTTCAAACCCTCGGACGGCTGAAGCGTACAGATATACGAGTATAGTAGTATATATGTAGAAACAATACCAGAAAGAAGCAAAATTAAAGAATTTGAAATGTGATGCTATAGAAGAATGCTGAAAATTAAGCGGATAGATAAAGTACGAAGTAAACATGTTTTGGAAATGATGGGCGAGGAAAGAAGTTTGTGTAAGAGTATTATAGATAGAAGAGACAGGATGGTGGGTCATATTTTGAGACATGCGGGATTGTTTAATATGTTAGTGGAGGGAACAGTCGAAGGAAAGAAATGTAGAGGAAGACGGAGATTAGAATATATGAAGCAGATAATTGAAAATATTGGTTGTAAGGGGTATGTTGAGAGGTTAGCTCAATAGAGGAAGGGATGGTGGATTGCATCAAACCAGTCGAGAGATTGATGACAGCAAAAGATAAAAATATAGAAACGGCATTTGGATGTACGACATCGTGGACTATATGGCTTGTTTCTCGCTGACGCCTCTTATGTTTTCTGTACTAGGTGGAATAAGTATAATGTGGACACTCAACATGTAACCGTGGAAAGAATCAATACTGCCACTTTTAAAAAGAAAGAAAAGCCGTGTTTGATATTGGACGCATCCGACCATGTACGGAAACGACAGCATTTTGAGGCCAATAGGCCAGCGATAGCGGTAAGTAAGCGATACACGTTCGGTTGCTTTAAGACAGTATTGTGATTTATTGCTCTTAATGTCACGCCAATGACCGTGACTCGACTGCTGGTCTTGAATTTACATCTACGGTTTCTGTTGATCACATCCGAACAATATATTCGGTAAGGATACCTTGTCCCACATGGGACGATCCAATCGTTGGAGGCCATGGTCATCGCTTTCCTTCCGACGGTTAGTCTCCGGAATATATGATAGACGTTTGCTGTTGCTGCGCGTCAACTCCAAAGCAATAAATCTCCTAGGATCTTAACGACATAGTTGCAGGATTTCAGTTCGCTACACATTCCGCCTCAGACGTTGAATAACGTAACCTCGTAGGCGTACTAGATAAAGGTAAACGTCAGTTTTATCTGGAAAGCGTTCTAGCGTACTTTACATGAACAAAACAAAGCTTTGCTAGATGTGAAGGTCGGTTTTAGGTACCGTAAAACTTCGAGATTCGAATCTGTGACTTCCCCATCTTAGTGCACATTAAAACTGAGCCATCAGATGACTCAGAAAAAGTTACACTGTTTCCTTAGGGGCAGGTGGAGCTGTCACATTCCTTTTATATGGTTTGGTGGCCGTACCGTGTTTCCTCTGAATTAAATAATAATTATAATTTCGTATGGCTTTTATTGGCTGGGATATCCTCTAAGGGTTTGGCCGCCGATTGACAGGGTTTAGATTTGCCTCGCATGCGCCTTTGTCGTGACTACATCAATTTTACCCGGTAATCCTACCTGGTACAGGGGACCTACAGTTAAAAGTGAAATCCGAAACACGGAAGCGTTCTGGCGTACTTCTCATTACACAGCAAGCTGTGCCATAGGTGAAGGTCGGGTTAAGGGCCATTGAAAATTCCTGCTGAGACAGGGATTCGAACCGGGGACTTTACGATCTCCAGTCAGACGCCTAACCACTGAGCTACACGGCCGCTCTCCATTAAATTTACTTCGCATAGAAAAATTCCAGCTCATTTTTTGCACCATGTGTGAACCTTTTGATCGTTGTAGATTGTATGATGTAGAAACGATATCAAGCAAGTGGCATTCCGAGTCAACATGTTTATCAGTTTAGTATCTAATGACATACTCATTTCCCTGCCACAGGCGTGCCGTTTTAATGCTATCCCAGTGTCCTCGTTCGATTTTCGTAGATTATGCAGAAAGTAATCGTGAGCCTTTTTGCTTTATAATGTTGTTTAACCTTGTTCATTTTGGTCGTATTATGCTAGCTCCTGCTTTTTATTAACAGATATCGACAAAAACATCCATCTCCTGTACTTTGCCTTGTCTCAATTTCCTCGTTCGTTGTTCTATGATTGTTGGCAGAAGAGGAATTAATTTTCTTTTGACAGTGGATCTTCTTGTGATTTCAAAACAGCAGGTAACATTTATCCTTTAATTTTCTTTATGGAACGTTGTACTAGGCTGTAGTGAAGCTACTAGTAATATGTCGAGAATTTGGCTGTAAGTAGTCAGTAGGGTTCGGATCTTTATGGAAAAAAAAGAGAAATATGCATGAAAATATGATCTTAAAAATGGGTAAATATGACTTAAAAATAAAAAAAATATGGTCAATCATTTAAAATTACCATACATCAAATCCTGCTCAGTATTACATTATTTTATAATTACACATTTATTTTATCTAGTGGTGTCACCTTCATGTAGACAGCATAATTTGCTTCCATACACTCACTGCTCCAGTTGGAAATTAAATTTTAAATCGCTTTGTTAAAGTCACTTTAATTTTACAGAAAAGAACTCTTTCGTCTGTACTAAAATACTCCTCTCCATATTCCTTTACGTAACTCCGTAACTTCCCATTTTTGTTTCCGGTATGCCGGTACTCTCTTATCCACTGCACATTTAACACTGACTAAGGATTGTTTTCAGAAGCATTCGTGACAATGAGACATTGGTGAACGCGAATCGATACATTGCTGCTGCATTGTCGAGATTACGAGGCGGGTAGAACATTAACGTATAGAGGGATGACAATAATATAACTTTAATTATTGATTGGTGAATTCTGACCAATTGAGTTACAATTAGTTTTTTTCCTCCAGTGCATAATAAGAGTACACTTCTGTGAATTATTATCTTAATTTCTTTTCATCTATAACTTCTACTGAAATCCCGGTACTGTTAAAAAAGTTACCAGATTTTTTGCTCAAAATATGACCAAAAATATTATCGAAATATGACAAAAATGGCTTGAGTATGCACGTATATGCTACATAAAATACATTTAAAAACAATCAGAAATGTTCAATCAGTTTTTAATTCAGCATTGACTTGCCATAAATATCGGAACCCCAGTGATCAGTTCGTGAGGCTGGCAGCTGTCCCACGTGGGCGGATCAGCAGGCGTTGCCCCAGGTTCCAGACTCACTTTCATTCGGCCTGGGCACTGTAGGAAAGCGTTCCTGATAAAAACTCTGAATAAGGAAACACTTCCAGTTCATCGCCCAGCTCTACCAGGTAACTGCCTCCATCTTATGTTTGTCATCTGTTATTTGGTCGTCAAGGTAGAAGTGGCTGTTATGTATAATTTCTAATCCACATTTTGTGTTCCAGATGTTGCTTAAGTAAGGTTATGTATATTGACTATATCCACCTTTCCTATTCCGTCTTTTTACTTCTGACTTATAACTGAGTGCAACTTTCTTAAAACACAAACTCGTACTGTTTCGTTTTGTTTCCTGTAAGTGTTGCGTCGGTCATTAGAGTTATGCTTTCCACCTTGCTCGGAGTTCATGTTAGAAGTTAGATCGAATCTCTAAATTGACCTCCTATCTTGTCTTCTCCACATGCCGTCGTCTTTATTTCTCACCAATTTATTTATTTATCAATCTTGTTCCATGGATCCCTGCTGAGGAAGGACTTCTGGGATGTGAAACATGTTATGGTTAATACACATACACACAAACAATATGAGAATCGTAGTGAAAACAATTATACGTTACAAAGACAAATAAAGAGAATAAAAATAAACATTTTTTACAGCTGAGTTTTGCAAAAGGTCATATTGAATACAATTAATTACTTTGTTCAAATTGGACTAGGATTTGCCAGTAAGATAGTCTCTCAGTTTTTCTGTAAATAAATCTTTATTATCTGTAAACTGTTTTATACTGTTGGGAAGTTTATTAAACAAATTTATCCCAGAATAATTAACCCCCCTTTGTACTAATGACAGAGATGTTTGTGTTTTGTGCAAGTTATTTCTCTTTCTCGTATTGAAATTGTGTACCTGTGAATTAGATGTAAACAGGTTAAAATGTTCTTTGACAAAGCACATGAGAGAATATACATACTGAGAAGTCATTGTACGAATGTTGTTTTTTAAAGAGTTGTTTGGAAGAAGTTCTTTATTTTACCATACACAGCATCCTGACAGCTCTTTTCTGTGCTATTAAAACTTTTTTACTTTATGAAGAGTTTCCCCAAAAAATTATGCCATATGACATCACTGAATGAAAATATGAGGAGTACACCCAGACTAATGACAGAGCTGAAAAAAAGTATAACTCACCATATCTGTGTATTGCATATATGGGCAACCCCCGGCCCGCGGGCCGGATCCGGCCCGCCGCCAGCTTCAATCCGGCCCGCGAGAGATTCAGTAAGTTCAAGTAACGTGCAAAAAAAAATGTATTTATTCAAATCATAAAGACTAAAATCGAGATATATCGTTAGAAAGAGACAAATGGTAAACATTCAGGAAGCCTCCCGATGACCTTTAACACTAGAACCGCCGAGTGGTCAACTTGACCACTTTTTATATTTTAACATATTATTATTCAGTCAGTTTCTAATCAATGCTGTTGTGAGTTAATGACTTTTCCTAAATGTTTATGTAGATCATATAAATAGTCCAATATTTGTTTTATCTTCATTAGTTTTCTTTGAATGACCACTTATACTTAGAACCGCCGAGTGGTCACTTTGACCACATTACGTGAAATCTGAAAACAGATTATTTAAAGATTGTTGTGCGTCACTCCCCGAATTTACTCTTAGCACTCGTCAACAATATACTAAATATCTGGGTTACTGAAGTTTACTCGCATTGTTTGAAGCTCAACAATGCAATATGTCATTCATTGTTTGCTATTGGGTTTCGCATAAACGAGGCAGATTATTTGAGTACTGGTCTCAGAGCAGTAGACACGGCTCAGATGTCACAGCGATACAAACCACGGCCACGGCCACTTTCAGATGAAGAAATTGTCGCACTTTTGTTTGAATCGGATGTTGAAAATGATCCTGAAGTTGAGGACCTTGTGGAAGACTCTACAGATGAAGATTACCAACCTGTCGCTAATGTGGAGAGTGACAGCTCCGAGACTGAAGATGAAGGTACTTTACATTCACTTATATTATTATTATTATTATTATTGTTACTATATGAATAATGATCACTATTATAAGAGAGCTGACACTTCTACTGCTACTTCTGTTACTGCTATTTTATTGTGTGGTATGGTTTCTTTATAATGAGTTGTAGCTTTCTAATTGTCTCTTTCCTCATGCAGTTGCTGAACCAGGACGAAGCAGTAATATAAACAATGCTAGAGAAGGACCTACCCTGGGTAAAAGAAGAACTGCACCTCCTGTAAGTGGACCAATACAGAATCGACGTAGAAGAGGAGAACAAAGTGAGGGTTCACTTCCAGAAACTGGCTCAAAACTCCTGGGGAAGGACAGGATCACGGAGTGGACTGTAGCAGACTTCGGGATTACTAAACCAGGTAGGATAGGTCAACAGAATATACTGAAAGAAACAAGGGGACCTACTCCACACGCAAAGCGGCACGTCTCAAATGATAATGTTTCGAGTGCCTGGCGCCTTTTAGTTGATCAGTCAATGTTGAAACACATAAAGAAGTGCACAGAAGCAGAGGCACAATGGCTTCTTGGAAATGATTCGTGGAGTTTGCCTTTAGAAGAATTAGATGCATTTGTTGCTTTATTATATGTTCGTGGTACACTAGGTGCCAGATGTACTGAAGTAGATGAGTTGTGGTTGAAAACATGGGGAGCCTCATTTTTCACTGACACAATGAGCAGAAACAGGTTTCGAGAAATTTTGAAATATCTGCGTTTTGATGAAAAAAATACACGGTCGGAACGGTCGAAAAGTGACAAATTTACACTTATATCAACTACTTGGAATAATTTTATAGAAAACTGTCAGTTGAATTACATACCTGGATCAAATGTCACTGTGGACGAACAACTTTTCCCCAGCAGAACCAGGTGTCCATATTTGCAATATATGCCGAAAAAGCCTGATAAATTCGGAATCAAATTCTGGCTTCTAGCGGATGTAGAAACAAAATATCTTTGTAATGGGTTCCCTTATGTGGGACAGAACGAACAGAGGGCACCTAATGAGAAACTTCCAGAACAAGTAGTAATGAAGTTGATAGCTCCACATCGCAATAAGGGTCGAAATGTGACTACTGATAATTTTTTCACTACGGTCACACTTGGGGAGAGACTGGAAAAAGAGAAAACTAGTCTTGTCGGCACTATCAACCGTGCAAGAAAAGAAATTCCAAACACTGTAAAAAAAATGAAAACTCCTCTTTATACGTCTGTTCTCTTGAAAAGGGAAGGTGGTACTCTGACTGTTTACCAAGGGAAAAAGAACAAAAATGTTCTTCTGTATAGTACCATGCATACAGATGTTGAAATACAAAATAATTCTAAACACCTTCCCAAAACAGTGAGCTTCTACAATAGCACAAAATTTGCTGTAGATGTCTTGGACCAGATGATGAGGAAGTATTCTGTCCGCTCTGGTACTCGTCGATGGCCTGTCCACGTATTTCACAATATCCTTTATTTAGCAGCCATCAACGCATGGATCATTTTCAAGCTAGTGACAGGGATCAAGATAAGTAGGAGGAATTTCATCCTAAATCTAGCAGAAGAATTACGTAGAGACTATATGGAAACCAGAAATCAGGAAAGGATGACAAGGGAAGGAAAGGAAAAGGAAGATGGTGATGAAGAAAGAGAAGAAGCGGAAATTCCTACGAAAGTTAGAAAACTATGCCAAACGAGGAAATGCAGAAACAAGACAAATGAAGTGTGCAGTAAATGCAAGAGATATGTTTGTGTGCCATGTACATATAAAGTAATAAAGACAGTAGTTTGTAATGCTTGTAAGTAGGATTAGGTACTATACATAGTCATATCTTATGATTGTTCTTTCTCTTAACATATTCATGGATACTTAGTTTCTCCAGTATGATTAATTTCTATTAATTTTAAAACTACTGCAATACAATTAGTATGGTTGCAGATAAATATTGTGAACTATGCTCTTTAATTTTAGTAATATTATGTTCCCATTGTTGTTGTAAAATACAGTGATACTGTTAATAAATGTAATTAAAGTGATACATTGTTATCAAGATCATTAATATTTACATTAATCAGAACAGCATGCAATTACAAAGAAAGTGGTCACTTTGACCACATCGGCGGTTCTAAGTATAGTACTAGTTCCGGCGGTTCTAGTGTTAAGCGCTTCAAACGCGACTGTTAGTTCGGCATGCGCTGACTCATTACTAACAATGCTTTTGTTTCACATTGTTGAAACAACTGTCGCGACCGCGCCTTGATCTTCGCCGCTAGCTGCTCGGCATGTTTTCATCCTTCAGTCAGCTTTGACCGCTTGCACGGCATATTCGCGTACGATCGAGTGTGTTCTAGTTGCTTATTGCGGGTAATACGTAAACCGTACAGCGAACGTGTCAACAATCTATCAAGATGTCTGGTTTAAAAAAGCGGAAAGTGGATACAGAGTGTCGTCAATTCCAAGACAAATGGACTTATGAATACTTTTTTATCATGCACAGTGGTAAACCTATGTGCTTGTTGTGCAGTGAAACAATTTCCGTTTTAAAAGAATACAATATGAAGCGGCATTACTCCAGCAAGCATTTCGCTCAATATAATTTACTTACAGGTCAATTAAGAAAGGAGAAAATAAAAAAACTCATTACCGATTTAGGGAAACAGCAACAAATGTTCCATTCACAAAGATCAAATCTAGACAGTGTTGTTAAAGCTAGTTTTATAGTTAGTTATAAAATAGCGAAAACATCGAAGTCCTTTTCTGATGGAGAATTAGAACTTTTGTGCCCAGAAAAAAAGACAGTGTTTGAGAAAGTGAGCTTATCGCGACGTACTGTAGTTCGACGTATAGATATGATGGCTAGTGATATCAAAAACACATTGACTGACAGATTAGCTGGTTTTCAAGCATTTTCTATTGCTCTGGACGAGAGCACAGATTTATCTGACACAGCCCAGTTAGCTATTTTTATACGAGGTATTGATGAACAATTTCTAGTGACAGAGGAACTACTGGCTTTACGGCCGCTACAAGGGACCACTACTGGAAAAGATATTTTTGCCGAGGTGCAATGTACTTTTGAGCAATATGGTTTGCAGTGGTATAAATTAGTTGGAGTGTGTACAGATGGTGCGCCTTCGATGGTCGGTTCACGAAAAGGTTTTGTCGGAATTCTGAAGGAAAGAGCAACCACTATGAATGTGCAAGAATGTGAGTTAATAATTCTGCACTGCATTATTCACCAACAAAACTTGTGCTCTAAGTCCATTCGACTGAAGAACGTTATGGATGTGGTAATAAATACCATCAATTTCATTAGATCCCGCGGTCTTAACCATCGCCAGTTTAAAACATTTTTGGATGATCTCTCTTCACAGAACGATGATGTGACATACTATTGCGAAGTAAGGTGGCTTAGCAAAGGTAAAATGCTTAAAAGATTTTATGACCTCAGAAAAGAAATAGCTGATTTTATGGAAATGAAAGAGAAATCATTACCGCAAATTTGTGATCCTACATGGCTTTGTGACTTGGCTTTCCTGGTGGACATCACAGGACACTTAAACGAGTTGAACTTGAAGCTTCAAAAACAAGGGCAATTGGTAAATCAGCTGTACAGTCATCTTAAAGCTTTTCAAAAAAAGATTAACTTCTGGGAAACACAAATGAGAAATAAAAACTGTTTTCATTTTTTAACATTATCCAGTAATGTAAACATTGAATACGGTCGCTATGCTGAAGAACTAAAACTATTGTCAGAGCAATTCAATGATCGGTTTTCCGATTTTAAGAATATGGACAGCACTTTCAATATTTTTGCAAATCCGTGTAAGTGTAATGTGGAAGATGCTCCGCTTCACCTACAAATGGTGTTGATCGAGCTTCAAGAAGACTTATATCTGAAGTCTAAATTTGATGATGTTGAACTAAGTGAATTTTACAGAACATACCTTTCCGAAGAGAAATATCCACAGCTGAGAGTTTTCGCACGAAAAATGATTTGCACATTTGGAAGCACGTATAAATGTGAGCAGCTTTTTTCAATCATGAAAATTAATAAAAATAAGCATCGTACTCGACTTACAGATGTTAATTTAGAAAACACTTTGCGCCTCTGTACTAGTGCTATTGACCCCAATATCGATGATCTTATTTCTCAGCTTCAAACTCAAGTCTCTCATTAAACTTCATTTGATTTTTTCTACCTGTTTTTGTTAATTTACTTTGTGTATGTTATGCTATTCTAATTCTGATAAATAAATAAAAATGAATTTTCATTGGCTTTTTATTCACAAGGGAGCGTCCACATTTTAGGTAAGGTGATTTTTCGGAATACCGATTCCCCCCCCCCCCCCCCCTCGGTGAGGTGAGATTTTCGCGGGAAAGTTTTGAGGCCTTTTTTTTAGCTCTCGCGATCCCGAAAACGTTGAAAAGACGGTTTTTATCCCGTAAATAGGTATTTAAGTTTTTTTTTTTTTTTTTTTTTTAGCTCTACAGTCAATTAAAGTTCACAAAATCTCACGTGAGATTTCCGTCGACCCCCCCCCCCCCCCCCCCCGATGATATTTCGTGAGAGATTTTACCAACCACCCTACTACCTACTATTTCTTACCTACGGCCCGCGACCTGATTAAGTTCCGAAATTCTGCCCTCAGCTAAGAAAAGGTTGCCCATACCTGGTGTATTGTTTCGTGTTTTTACGTTTGTGAAATTTATATTTGTTAAGAATTGTGAGTACCAAGTAGCACAGATCTACATTGCTGTTGAAAAATTGCTACAACAGGTTCTGTTTGAGTAGCTGTCTTTTAGACATAGGTTGTTTACACCGTACTAACAACACTGTTCACTTTAAACACCCGAGGCACAATCATGCAGCATACCAGACTCCACAATCTATAGTTAATATAACTGCCATGAGAAGCGCATCCGTGCTCATTCATTTCTTAACCTATAGAGCTGTCGAGTGGCTCTGTGGTTAAGGCATCTGACTGGAGGTCTAAAGGTCCCCGGTTCAAATCCCTGTCTGGCGGGGTGGCCCTTAACCAGACCGTCACCTCTGAAAAAGCTTGCTTTGCGAAGTACGCCAGAACGCTTCCATGGTTCGGATTCCACTTCAAGCTGTAGGTCCCCTATATCCGGTAGGATTACCGGGTTAGTTTAGTCACAACACATGGCTCACTGCGCAGCGAATCGAGAACTTTGTCGCTTGGCGGCCGAACAGTCCTTCGGGATCTCCCGGCCAACAGTGCCATAAGACGATTTGATTTTTTGAACCTATACTGCTTTTGTTGCATTCTCGTGGCCGGCATTGCTGTGCTTGGAGCTCTACATCCCTGAGTGTGAATGGTAAATTAAACTTTCAGGGCGGGATATGTGAAGTTGAGTACCAAAGCTGTTGGTTAATTCTAGGCATTTCTAGTTCGTGCACTAGACACTGTGGGGATAGATAAGCTACGTCGCCTCCTGGGTTTCACAGTTTCACGCAGTCATAAATTCACTTATCGCAGCACTAAACACACACAGCTAGGTGTGTGAGTGGTAACGCTCGGGTAAGACGAGGCTTCAAATCCCCGTCCGGTCATCCAGATTTCGGTTTGCCGTGGTTTCACAAAATCCTCCCCTGCTAATGCCGGGATAGTTGCTTCAGAGTCCATGGTCGAATTCCTTCCCGTTCCTTAGGCCCAATCATCTGCCGCCTCTAATGTTGTCAACCTTACTCCCTCCTCCCAAAAAAAATATGCCGGAGACAATATAGCCACCCTACTACCGACAGAGCACTTTCCTAGAACGTTTTTTATTTTAATCAGAGCTTTACGGCTAATCGACATAGAGGTAATTATGGTGGGGAATGGATCATAAGCAAGGAGCCGGAATTTGGCCATGACGTTTTCAAGGAACTAGCCCGGCAGCCGCCTTAATGATTTCTGGAAGCTATGCTGGATGGCCGGACCTAGAATCAAACCCGTGCCCTATCCAGTTGCCGCGCACCCAACAGGCTCGGTCGGAGATCATCCAGTGTTCGGTTTGAAAATCTCATCAGTTTACCCTTCAGTATTTATGATGTTCCTGCTCTTGTCACTTGCTCATTATAGAACTATTTTTGTGGGACTTCTGTGTAAAAATGATTAATAATAATTTATGATTTAATGATTGTAACAGAATGTTCGCGTATTTCACCGCCTATCAAATTTTGATGCAATTCTTTACTGTGTCTCTGGTGAGCGATGATGAGTGCGTGTTGACTATGTTTTTCTTTATGTAAAAGTCGTGGAGTAAAGTGTTAAATTCCTGTGCAGGCACATAGTTCACTTCGAAAACTACATGATGGTATCAGGCTTAACGTCCCCATTCTAAGGCCGAGTGATAAGCGTCGCGTTGCTTCACTTCAAAGCTTTGGATGGATACAAAGCTTCGGTGTTTGGAAATTGCGAGCCTCTATCTCCACTGCCCTGCCAAGTGCCGGTTAATCATATTTCGTTAGCTTATTAATTTTCAGTGCTGAAAACTTGAAGCAGGTAACCTAGGGTAGAGTGTGAACATGGAAATTACCTTTAGCGATCTTGCGCAAGGGGTAGGGTAGCAACACGATAGTTACGTTTTCGAAGTAAAACAAATCACTATGTGAAGTGAGAGAGAAAAGTTACCATTTCTGCCGTTTAATTAGTAGAAAACTCGGATTTATTAAATAACATTGTACATGATCTGGAAGGCGTTGAATGGAAACACTCCCTGAAGTGAGGAATGAAAAGGCATTTTAATCTCGTGCTGGTCCAATGGTGATTTAAAACCTAGTGAGTACCTATTCTGGGTCATATTCACGCTTCTGCCATTCACATTTCGGTTTATCATGGATTCCCGAAATCACTCTAAGTAAATCCCGGTTGCTTCTGCCATAAAGGCCGTGGCAGGTTTCCTTCCCATTCCTTCATCATATTTTGACATGTTTGTCGACGAGTCGTAAAACATACAAAAAGAAGTTCTTGCAGATCGCATTACAAGTTCATTTTTCTGGAATACAAGGCTTATAATAACTTGTTTACTCCGTGTATAGTTTATAGCAAGCTTTCTAGATTTAACTCTCTGAATCGCCCAGAACATGTTGCACCTTGCCTGCAGAAGAAATATTTCTGTAATGACATGGTAATCGTCAACATTGTGGTCATTAGAGGCGGGAAAGTATTGGAAACAAGGAACGGGAAGTAATTCGATCTTGACCTTTTGAAGGAACCATACCGACGTTTGCCAGGAGTGATTTCGGGAAACCATGTAAAACAGAAATCTGGATGGCCGGACGGGGATTTGAATCCGCGTCCTTCCGAATGTAGAGGTCAGAGTTACAGAATCAAAGTTGAAGCCATCGTTAATGAACCTGGAGAACCATGTAACTAGGAGGAGATGACAGTAAAGATACAAATACATAAACTTTTCAAAGGATATGACACTGGAAATAAACTCTTACAGAAACATGCTTCTGCTTCCATGAAGTTCAATTACCACCAACGATAAGATAGTGAAGAAAATGAGACGGAAGATAACGAAATTTATCGCAAGATTAATGACGCTATATTTTGTTGATGAAGCATAGGCAAAGGGCGAGAATTTCTCGTGCAAGTTGTGCTAAAAAAATATTGTTGATGTTATAGTTCTGAAACGTGTGCATGGAGATATTGTTGATGTAATAGTTCTGAAACGTATGCGTGGAGATATTATTGATGTAATAGTTCTGAAACGTGTGCATGGAGATATTGTTGATGTTATAGTTCTGAAACTTGTGCATGGAGATGTTTGAATAGATCGCAGATGGCAGTGAAAAGCGTCCGTGAGGCACTGTAAACGTAAGTAGGGGAAAAGATAAAACACGAAAATATTTGAGATAGTTAAAAGGTTGAACCATTAACTCAGACGCTTAGCGCTTGGCGATTGTAGAGGCAGGGCATGTGATGAGGAAGAAGAACGAAAGAATGCCTGTTAAAGCTGTATACAAACTGGGAGACGACACACATGATGGCTGGAGTAGATACAGAGCAAGCCAGCGGAAGGAGACATTTCTACAGGGCTTTTTGGGTTTTCGACGTCGGGATCATTAAAGCATGAAAATGATTGAGGAAGGGGGAGGGGAGGAGGCAAGAAGCTGTAAGGGATTTGGCCTTGTCCTTTCCGAACCGTGTAAACCCGAAATCTGGATATGATATGCGGCAGGGGTGTTAGGCGGCAGTGGGAGCGTGGTGGGGGAGTGTTACGCAATGACAGCGCTGTGGCGGCGAGACGCTCAGTCGGATCTGTGCCAGCATGCCATGCCCGTCTACAGCATCATCGCTCGCCGCTGCAAGGTACGCCGGCTCTAGGGTTTACTGCAGCAATTGAACCGTTTAAAAATAAGTCGCGTTCAGAAATTTCCACAGTAACTTACTACCTACTGTAATATTCTGTTTGTAACTAAATACCTCTCTCAGAAAGTTGTATCATAGAAATAAGATGGCATACTGACGCCTGGTACTGAAAGCTAGCGGCCCAGGGAACCCTCTGACCAACACATGTTGCTAGGTTATTATTATTTATTACAACAGTGAAGCACAGGGAGCACTGTTCTTTGTTTGGTAATATTTTTGTTTTCTTGCTGTTGGTTAAGACGCTTTAACTACTTACCGTATTTGATACAGAGCAAGTGTCACTTGTAACTGAGGCTTTAATTATTTAGCCATTTGCAACTAAATAGATTGCTTTACTTTGGCATATGCGTTTCGGTCTTATTATACCGTCATCCATGCCCTATTTAATATGTACATCTTTTTTTATCACATTGTTAGTTATATTTTGCAATCTATAACAATAAAAATAACTTAATAAGTTAGCATTGGATTTAGTTTTCCTTAGTTCTATGTTGTTCCGTGCTAGCTACTTCGATCTCACGGTGTTCTTTGTATCTCTTTGTTTTTCACATATCGTGTCAAAATTGTTTCAGAACAATACTGAATTTGTGCTATACTCACTAGAAATCTGTATGTATTCAGTGAAAAAGGAAAACTGCAATTTATAATGTAGTATTCTACCTACAATAACTTGATAATGCAACTAACAGTATCACAAAAAAGTAATTATTGCACTTGTTTGTAGAGCACCAATGATGGTATAATAAAACCGAAACACATATGCCAAAGAAAAGCTAACAGCGGAACACTCAATTAGTGAAGCAACTAAAAGAAAAGTCCGAACAACATCATGTTATATTTCGGCCGTGTGTTGGTTGAAGACAGTTAACGTTTGCGTTCGAACTGCGCGGCATAAGAGAGCAACCTCTGAGATAGGTCAGTGGTCAAAGTTCATTCAGTATATGAGCGCTACCAACGATTCCCTCGCTTCTACCTCGCTTATTACTGACAGCAAATAGTGGCATGCAGTCTCAGAACAATCGACCGATATTGGTTTCGGTAATGGCAGATCATTGACTCGACATGGCAGACTTGGCGACCCGATTGTGGCCTTTGTGTGATATGTTATCTGGATGAACGTATAACCAGCGCGTGGAAATGTGATCGCGTTGCGGAGATAACGCAATATATACAAGAGTGCACACAGTTCGTACGGTTTAATTTGTGGCGCTTGATGGCAAACATGTCCGTCTTGGCATGTTTACTGTATTCTCTCTTTACTTTTTGATATTCGCTGGTTTTCATGTAGACAACATTGTTTCTCTTAGATACAAAGTTGGATAATGTCCGTGCTTGAATTACGTATTTTTATTCCTAATTTTACATTGTTCTGGAACATGCAAGTCCGACATATTGACTCTCAATATTATTTTTAATTATATTTGACCTTCAAATTATATTAACAGTTTCGGCAAGTGTATCCAATGCACGATATAAGCAATAATTAATGAAAACAAGCTGAGCCCCAGGTCGGAGACGAACCGCAATTCTCGGAACGTGACGGCAATGCTTTAACTACTATGCTAACAAGGCCAGCCTCCTTTTTTTTCCCTAACGAGAAATTCCCTGAACAGAAGAAGTGTATTCCTCGTATCTGAAGGACATATTGCTTCCCTGATTTTGTTCACCCAACCAATAGTTGCGTGGGCCTTAAGGAGGTGTGCGGGAAAGCCCCATCTAACTCCCAGCACAGCCTCGATAAGGAACTCCTGCTGCAGCAAGGTGGTTAATACAAAGCTTAGTGTCGCATAAATGAGCTACAAGTATTGTGCCGATAATAGTCTCAAGAAAACACATCGTTGTCCGAAGGTTCCTATGCATTCTGAAAATTAGACAAATAAGAACGAAATGAATTTTGTTCTTGGAGGCAGAAAAGCTGGGCATTATGCTGCACCCGTTATTAGTATTTTTCTGTTTCTTCTGTCGTGTGCTTTGGAATTTCCTACTTCTTATCGTACGAAATTGTCCAAGTATTGCGAATATTTCCCATAAACTGCGAAATGCAAGTGATGTTTCGTGTAGCATCTGAAGACGTGTAACATGTAACCTTAAGTTCTCTCATTGCTGCAGGTATGCTGCATAAATATTTACTCTGGTTTCGCAAAAAAAAAAAAAAAAGTTCCAGACAACAATTTAAGGACTCGTTACAGCAAGCGGTATCACTTACATTTCTTTTTTCACATGAATTTCTACTTCTTCGTTTCTAATCCTGTATTTTTTTAAATTAATCTTAGAATCGTCAAACGTTTAATACAATTACCCACATTAGAGTATGCGTGTATAGTGTTACCGGTTTTATTGGGCATTAATATTGTTTAGAAACAAAGAATAAATTCGCTGCGTAGTAACGAAATTCACAGTGTCTGGGGGTTTCATTCTGTCAACTAAGTAAACTGAAGATGCGAACAGATGCATGTTTTAGTTTATCGGTTAACGGAAAATTGGTCGAGGTTATCTTTGCGTCTAGCTATGTGCTCACTGGTTGACTCTGTCTGAGGAGATTAGTCAACACGATTTCAGTAACAAATATTTGCAGGTTTAAATGCTATGAATTTTTCCCACAACCGCATTCATAGATAAGATATCGTTTTGGACATTATTTACGTGACTCTGGAACTGTCGAAGCTAATGTTCAATCTCTCATTATAACATCAGTTGCAGATAAGTTGTTGAGATAACCGTCCTTTTTGTAAAAGTAAAATAAAATTATTTCATTACTAAAAATCCGATTTTACGGCTCTGTGTTTCTTCTTGATCCCCAATTTTATCTTGTCATTATCTATCAATGATTGCTATGTAGAACATTAGAGATACGCGTAATGCTGATTCCACGAAGTGCTGCAGATTTTTACGAATCAAATTTTGAATTTGCGGCAGGAAAGAGCGAATGTTATTGTCATTCTTTCTTCGCCTAACACACACTACTTTCACCTAAATGACGTCATAAAATACCTTCGAATTGCGACCACATATTCGTAAAAAGTCTGTAATTTTTATTTTATTTTTGCTGGTTACAATATCTAGTGTTCTGTCTATCGAAAAGATTATTCCAGATATCTTGAAACCTAACCAGACCGAGCGTGGCGGTGTAACGGTTAGCGTTCTCGCCTCGCATTCGGGAGGACGGCGGTTCGAATCCCCGTCCGGGCATCCAGATTTGGGTTTTCCATGGTTTCCCAAATCACTCCAGGCAAATGCCGGGATGCTCCCTTCAAAAGGCCATGGCCGAATTCCTTCCCATTCCTTGCCCCCCATCCTTTCCCGTCTCTAAAGACCTCGCTGTTAAGAGACGTAAAGCAGTTAAAAAAAAAGAAACCTAACTAACGTAAACTTGTTTATTACTTTCTTTGAATGAAGGGAAAAAAGTTAACCAGTTCTAACGAAAACACAGAACTCCGTATCGAAATCTTCCATGGAAACAGAACCAACCACCCGCTAAACTAAAGGCTTTGCCTGACGGGCTCTCAACCATATCGCTTTGTGATAAGCTCGTCGAGGGAATGTGTGTTAAAACGGCTTTACTGTTTTCAGCAGTAACTTTAAAACCATTTTCCCTGAATTGTATTACTAGGTCCTACATGCTAGTCTCACAAGAAAATTAAGCTGCATATATTAACTTAATTCGATACTTCTTTGTACCTTATAATAATCTTCGCATTTACCTCTGTTCATTATTTTAATTCTAGATTTCCTTACACCAGAGTGTTTATTTGATATTCGATTAAGCTTAAAGTTTAATTTTACCATAACTTTAAAATTTTATTTGAGGATTCTAGTACATTTTCCTAAGACATGCGACATTTAATTATAACAAGGAAAAAAATTCTTAGATGAAGTAATGATTTTTATATAAAATTTAATTAGAAATCATTCGTTAAGGAAGCAAATTCTGTAAGCACTAGCATTGAAAACAGTAGCAGTGAGTTTTTGAATGCGTGAAACACGTTGAAACAAATAACGCAGAAGCACTTATTTAGTTTAGTTTCGGTAAATACGCTGATTTTTAGAGTAGATGTTGATTTTGTTAAAAAGTTGGAATCGTATCAGTGAAGGTTAGGTTGACGTGGACTACGTAACATCCTGTTTGAGCGTAATGACTGTTTTATATACAGCGCTTGCGGAGAATCATTGTGATGAATGTCCCTGAAAATGTTTCTTCCCACAATTCGCTCGCTGCCGAAGGAACTCAGCTGTCTTTAAACTGCACCGACACTGTTACGACCTCGCGAATTTTCGCAGCTTATGTAGCCACAATGCGACAATCTCATAATTACTCAACACCCATTGTGTAACGTGAGCAGTTTAAGCAAAGTGGAAGTGTCGTTATGGATGATTTATTTTGGTTGTATTCTTTCCACCAGCAATTCAGATTTATGTCTACAATCCCGCCGCCCACAGATGGTGTTACGCATAGGTAATGACTTATTTCTTTGCCGTGAATTCTGATGCTTGAAGAGTATACTACATATATTCGTGTCCAAGGTCGCTAAGACGTTGTTAGGTAGTTTTTTACCTAGGGTGTTACGCCTTGTCGACATTGAGTTCATTACAGATGAAAGAAGATCAGTGACAAGGAACAGAAAGGAATTCGGTCATTGTCTTTTGACGTAATTATACCGATATTTGTCTAGTGTTAATTCGGTAATTCATAGAAAATCAAAATTCGGATGGCCGCACGTGGATTTTATCCGCGTCCTCCCGAATTACCGGTTATTGCCGGGCTCCGTAGTTTGTTCTAGCTTCAGTGGTAGAAGAAATTTTTCACCATTCCAAACTTGACCAGCAGGATGGGAGATATGGTGGTTCACAATTCCAACTCAGCAGATAGTGCATCAAAAGCCAGGGTTAATTCCCAAACCACTCCGGTGGTTATGCAACACTGTTTGCGCTTTGACTTGGGACGTAGAACTTGGTGTCCACTTGAATGTTTCTTCGGAACAGTCTGACTGAATGTACCAGCACCGGGTTTCAAAGTCTTCCTTTTTTTGTCTTCGTATTCACAACACACTATACTGTACTGCAGGGATCTACCATTGTATCCAGGCCTCGAAAGTTTCCATTTTTTTGTATCAAGATGCTGGAATCGGGTGACCTACTACATTTCATTTTCATCATTTGCATTAATGACTGTAGAAACCCGCCGGTAAGCGGGGACCAGGACTGAATGCTGCCCCGACCCAGTGTGCTCTGTGACATATTTGCCGGTCGTTCGTTTTTCCAATTGTTTTAAAGATTCTCCGCTAAGCAGCTGTTTTACTTCAAATGGCTTAAAAATTACCTGTACAATATTCAGAACATAAAAACTTTAAAACTAAAACAAAATCCAGGAAGGAAATTTTCGGAGACTACCAAGTTTGTCATTCGGATGAACATTTTAAAACTATTCTTTTAAGAAATTATCTAAGATAACTGTGGTCATACATGATGCAATTAGTGCTACTATCAGGCGTGGTGGGTGAGCGTTGAAGCTCGGATTTGACAGTCGGGAGGACGCGTGTTCGAATCCCCGTCCGTCCACCCTGACTGCGGTTTTTCATCGTTTGCCGAAATCTCACTAGCCAAATAACGAGATGGTTATTTCAAAATAACATCGCAGAATTCCTTCCCGCCACTTGCTCTACTACCCCCCTTCCCCCCCAAAAAAATATCCACTTCCGACTCTTATGACATTGACGTCGACCAGCCGTAAGAAAGAAGCTGGTGCAGCGGGTGTTTATTTCTGTATGCACCTTTTTGGATCGAGTGTCATGGGTGAGGGGTTAACGCATGGGACTCGCATTCGGGAGGACGCCGGTTCGAATCTCCGTCCGGGCATCCAGATTTGGGTTTTCCGTGGTTTCTAAAGATCACTCCAGGCGAATGCCGGGATGCTTCCTTCAAAAGACCATGGCCGAATTCCTTTTCGCTCCTTGGCCCCGGCCCTATCCCGCTTCTAATGACCTCGACGTCGACAAGGCGTAAAGCCTTAAGTAAAAAAATCACCCGTGTGTAATATAACGTCTGTGTCGGTATGATTTTCATTTCTATATGCGCTGTCGTAGTTGACATCAGAGTTGTCTTCCATTTAGCTTCGAATGTATGGAACGGGCAATGTAATACTTGCAGCTAGTGGCCGTACGTTAGCAGGCGTAACGTTACTTGAAGGGCAAACGTCTCCTTGTTAACAGCCATTAGAGCCCTTCACAGCTGCATGCTTCGATGCTTCGAGGTCTTGCTCAGCTGTAAGCAGGCTTTAGATTACGCTCTTACCTTTGGGGGATTATCAGTTATCAGCATTTGATCGGAGACGGCGAATACTTTTAATACTTGAACCACCCTGAGATACGCACGTTATAGCCATTTGCTCAGAACCCCGCAAGTCTAATAGTTTTAACTGTAGTGATTTACAAAAAAAAGTATATCACAACTAATTCTAAGATTTTATCTTTTTCATACAAAATGGAGTTCAAACTATTTAACTGGATCGAGGAAGTTAAAACCTTGGTCTGATCTTTAAGAATTGTATACCTATAACAGAAAATGTTTAGCTTTTCTCAATTTCAGTTATATTTGTGTTGATGAGATAAATCTCAACAGCGATCTGGTATTTTTAGCGATGTATTGCCTGAAAGCTGTTACAGGTTAACATAGGTCCATTTTTACGTGGTTTTCGATGTAAGATAATGTGTATGTTCTTAAAAGAAAACAACTTTCATGGAAAGGAAGTAACTAGTAATACTGTATATTTTAATGGATAGGAATGGAAGGTATCTCGAAAATTACCGAGGTAACAAAACTACATGAATAAGAAAAAATTTACCTCGTATTCAGGAACGCAAATAGGGAATTGGTCGGATAATGAGGAACTTATCAGCTACCTGCATTAGATTGGCAGTCAACCGTTTATAGATAAACCTACTAGTTTTAACTCATATTGTACAATTTACGTAATGAAGCCCCGCTGCAGTAGCAGATGCTGTGGAAATACGTGATTCGTGTTTAAGAGAATAGCAGAAACTCTGTCTTAAGGTGTTAAAAGAACACATCCCAAACGCTAAAAGATTTTTTGGCTGTTAGCCATATTATATAAACGTCTTGAATAACTAGTTCTTCTACTCAAGAACCGGAAATACGGTGACAAAACAAAAAATTTGCAATGATTATCTCATTTTGAGGAATGGTGGAGATCTGGTCACTAATGTAAGCCAGAAAAGTGGACTACTGAAAAAGTTCCACGTAGCGGAAGAACGTAAGTGTATGGCTGAATAAGAGCAGAAACAGAACCGAATAAATCTACAGTACGGAGCATTTAATCAGTAAGGTTCGACGTACACCAAGAATTAATACTTTGAAAATGTGTACGAGTGATAAATTGACTCTGGAAGTGCTTAGCACTGCAGACGTCTGTGCCTTACACAATCGGGTGTTAATATTCCGAGCCAGCCAGCACGTATGGAAATTGGGAGTCATTAGGAACAAGCTTTTAAAAATAACTCTAGTCGAAGTGCAGACAGATGCAAAGAGAAATACTTTTCGTAGCACACTTGTAATTTTTAAGTGATTCTTTTTATAGGAATAAACCTAGAACAATAAATTTCCTGCTTGGTTTACGAGAAACTGTGAAAAGACTTTCTTGAAGAATGGCATATAGTTAGTATTGCGAAATTTGGCCTTCCTATGGCTCGTAAGCATCTTCTTCTTCTCTTAGATTCTGGCGATCTATGAGAGATAATATTGTGCATTTTTTTACTTATGACTTTACGCCTCGTCGATGTCGAGGTCATTAGAGGCGGGAAATGACGGGGAACAAGAAACGAGAAGGAATTCGGCCATGACCTTTTTGAGGAAGCATACCGGCATTCGCCTGGAGTAATTTGGGGAAACCATGGAAAACCCAATACTGGATGCCCGGACGGGGGCTCTAATCGGCGTCCTCCCGAATGCGAGGCCCGAGCGTTAACCACTCACCCATCACGCTCGGTTTGTGCCTTCATTTCGATGCTTCTATTCTTGACTTCCAATAGTTCTCCATCCGTTTACTTTGCTGTTTGCTCCTTTCTTGGATCCATCTGTTACTCTTTCCCTTCTCCTGAAATCTTCTTAACGTTGTTCTATCTTGTATTATGTCTTCCGTTATTCTTAGGGAGCTTGCACAAACTACGTGACTCGTTCCAGAGGGGGGAGGGGGGGGGGGTTGGCTGGAAGGCTACGCTGAGCTACCTGAGGGAGGGAGGGTTTCCGAGCCACGTAGCTTTTCACAGTTAAAATGAGAAACAGAACACACAACACCATGTGAATATTATTATCCCTCAGTTAATTATCTCCGTATGTAATTTACTATAGTCTGACAGGAGAAAATCTACGTGATAGGTGGGAGGGTGTAGCAAAAGCCACGCAGGGATACGTGGGGGGGGGGGGGGGGGATTCACAGGAGGCCAAAATGGAGCTATGTGGTTTATGCACGCTCACTTATCTCTTTGAAATCTTTCTTTATTCCTTGGATCTACTGGCTGCCAGTCTTACTCTTGTAAATGTGGTTGAAAATTCTTTTTGTAAGTTTGCTGTTATCCATTTTCATTATGTGATCAAAAAAAGCCGATTCTCCTCTTTCTGATCGTGTCTAACATTATTTCAGTTTATTCTTCCCTGTATAGATCTTTATTCCTCCAGTGCCTAAACTCTCCTTTTTCTGTTTTCAATGGTCCTTAGATTTTTCTCAAGATTTTCAGTTCATTTTTCTGTATTTCTCAAGTTTTCATGGAGAAAGTGTATTCTGAGGCGTAGAGACCCTCTGGTTTGATTACTGTGTTGTAGTGTTTGGTTTTAGTTTTACTTGAGAGATTCTTCTTATTGTATGAATGTATTTTTAAAAAAGTTCTAGTTTTCTTCCTCTTGACCTATTTGCTTCCATATTAAGTCCATTAATCTGAATTACTTCTCCTAGTTATTGAAATTTATTGACCTTGTTAATTTTTCCAACCTCTGTGTTTAGTATTGTGGGTGAATCCCTAATATTGGCGACGAATTTAGTCTCCTCAAAAGATATCTGAAGTTCGACCTTTCCTGCTATTTCTTTCAGAAGGTTGATTTGTTTGAACACAGTTTCTGTTCTTCCTGAAAGACTTTCAATGTCATCAGTGAAGGCCAAACAGTTCACACCAACCCCCTTTGTGCTTCGAACCTAATCTTATCTCATTATGGAATCCTCTTTCGTTGAGTTTCTTTTCCCATCTTATTAATGGAGAAACTAGTTTTCTTGATTGGGTAGGTGTCAGCTACCCTTGTCAACCAGTGTGTAGCTTTAAGACTATTTTTTTCCCGTTATACGAATTCGATTTTTCTCTCAATAAATCTGTTTTTAAACACACTAGAGCCTTTCCTAACCCTGTTCAAATTAAGCATCAAAATTGCTTCTAAAAGAAGTGTGATAACATATGCTAAAAACGTCACGTGATCACAGTATGTGAATATTTGTATTGTTGTCGTTTCAGTGCTAGATAGTACAGTTTACCTCAAACACGATTTTTTTGTCTAGTGTAGTTATCTTTTAATTGAATGACACTACGAAAGGTTTTGATTTTTAGGACAGTGAATCGGTGTACGAATACAGTAGGAAAACCAATAAAATGAATGCGTTTTTGTTGCAGTTGACGTATTCCACTGATTTTGAGGATCGTGGTAGTAATCAGTTTCAGTGGCGAGCCCTGTGGTTGAGGACGCGGGCTCAAAGACGAATGCTGGGACGGCAACTTTTAAAAGGCGATGGCCTAATTCCTTCCCGTTACTTTCCCCCCATCTTAAAGCCAAGGGCTAACCATTAGCGTCTAATCCACCAAAAACGTAACCATATCGCTGCAATCGGGTTTTGATTCTTAAAATTAATCACTTTAATAGATTTAAGTAAACAAATGGAATTAATCATTTAACGAGAATGTTTTTTTTATAGTGCGTGGGGCAGAGAGAAAAGATGAAATGCGGTTTTGCTTGGATGACTTAATTCACGGACGTTTGTTTAGCGGTTGCCAGCTGTGTTGAAACCAGCCTGAAACTGGTTGAGCTGCGCTGGCTGGCCTCGTATGTATTGTCATTTGACAAGTGTAGCCCCTGTGGAACACTTTCCTTTCCTTGCGACCTGCTCTGAAGATTGCTTTGCCTTCACATATCCCACCTGGAAACAATTTAAGTCGAAGATAATTCCTTGTTTATCACGGCGTGCTAGAGTAACATGCTTCGTTCGTAAAAGGTTTGTGCAGGCTGGTAGGAAAATAATTTCAAATATAGCTGAACGGGTGGTAACGTTACAAATAGCTACGACTTTTCCTAAAACTGACAGATATTTGAACTAATTTGTCTGTTTCTATCTGCTTCATGTCCTTGTTAAGGTAGCGTCCATTAATTACGTGTGATGTTTTTCTTAAATTTTGGGTATCCCCCTCCCTCTGGTTAGATCTGGTTGGACCTCCCCCCCCCTCTCCCGACGTGAGATTATGTTTGAAGAGGTGGAGACCTTTTTTTAGCTCTACAGCCTAGGGTGGCAGAATATTCTTTGAAGGGAGGGCGGCAATATGAAATTAAAAAAATAACGTGCCCCCCCCCCCTCCGTTGGTGAGTTTTTGCATGAGCCCCCCCCTTATTTTGACTCACGTAATTAATGGCGTCCCCTAAGGGGTTAGCGTAGATCACGATTTTTTTCTTTTTAATTTCGATACTTTTGACAGCCAAGAATGGTAGGAAAAAATCATTCGAACAAAATTCTTCACGGAACATGCTTGAAAGAGCAAAGACGATCGCAGGTATTTTAGGAGTTAACTAGAGAACGAATGCATGAAATAGACTGTACAAGCGGCGGAAAATTATAGTCGATTAAATCCCAACATCTGGTACTACATGCATAGTCAGTTCATGCATACACCATTTTGTCAATTGTCGATTAAAGTTTTTGTTTTGATAAGGATTGTTACCAATATTTAGATTTCTTTTGTAGTACTACCAGTGTCGGATCTGGGGGGGGGAGGGGGCAAACTGGAGCAATTGAGCCGGGCGGCAACTTCGGGGGGGGGGGGGGGGGGGGGAGGCGGCAAAATCGTGTTTGAAGTGGCGGCAAATTTATGTGTGGCGACCCTTTTTTTAAGCTCCACTAATTCCCCGGACGGAGAGAATGGGGTCAAAAATCTCAAAGTTTTTGCCACGGCTCGGAAAATTCCTAGATCCGCCGCTGAGTACTGCAAAAGTTAGCAGACATTTACAAATTTGGCTGAAGTGCCGTCTATTGTTACGAGTAATCCATAACCGTTCTTCTCATTTGCGCCTTGGAACACACGTTTCACAACATAGGATAACGAAACAAACAATAGCTCAAAGCTCCAACGGTTCACGGACAAATTGCGTCATTCACTTCCTTCCCAAATCATAAACAGTGCATATAAAAAGGAAGCCCCGTTGCTCGTAACACCGATGTGAGTTCCGTTTTTTAAATTATTCCATTCAAATTCGTTTGACAGTTTTTAGAATTCTATACCGGAAGGGAAACAGTTCTCTATTGACGACGCTCGCTCCGTATCGAGTGTGGTGGGTGAGCAGTAACGCTGTTGGACACGGGTTCGAATCCACGTCCGGCCATCCAGATTTTGTTTTCCAAATTTTCCAGACATCATTTCAGGTGAATATCGGAATGGTTTCTACACAAGGCCGTGTCCAAATTCCTTCGCGTTCCTTGCCCCTAGTCCCTTCCCGCCTCTTAATTCTTGTGTACATTTTGGTTTTCTGTATGCTCGTACCTAACATCATTTTGCAGCTACTCGTGTATTTGTAATTTCCTACATATACGACACCGTACTTGGTGAACAATTTTCAGACTTTGCGTTTCCGAAAAGATGCGTTCGCACATAAAGGGTTTCCAAGCAAGAAATTTCAATACTCTTGGATGTGAGATAATGGTTATTGGGAGCAAAAATGTTTGTACGTATTAATGTATGCACTTGTAAGGGGACATCCATAAATTACGTGAGGTGAAATGGGGGAGGGGGGGGGGTCCGGCGAAATCTCACCAGATCTCACCAGGGGGGAGGGGGGGGGGGTCTACGGACATCTCACGTGAGATTTTGCGAAAAATTGGGGACAGTAGAGCCAAAAAAAAAGGTCTACAATTTGCGCCATAGTCGATTTTTGGAGGGTATTTCGTCAAAAAAAAAGTCTACAAAAGTTTCCAGGACGATTTGTAGGGGGGGTTCTCACGGACCAGATCTCACCAGAGGGGGGGGGGGGGGTCTGGCCAGATCTCACGAAATCTCACCAGGGGGGAGGGGGGTCCAGAAATCCGGAAAAACACCTCACGTAATTTGTGGATGCCCCCTAAGCATGATTTTCTAAATAAAGCGACTTTAGTGTATGTTTGTTTGCAGTGATATGATATGGGTAAACAGTAAAATTCTAGGTTTTGCATGATTATTCAGTGGAGGAGGCATTGCTTGATGCGAACAACTGGAATATCATTTGACGGTAACCTAAACAGAGTTGGGGAGGTTGTAATATTCATTCTGTTGGAGAGGATGTATCAGGGAAATAAGAGATGGGTTGCATAACTTCGCTCAGGCCTAGGATTGTCACGTTTTTTTTTTTTTTTTTTTGGAACAGCAAGAATGCATTTGCGTTTTGCGATGGCAAAAATAGAGTATGCTGTATAGGAGAAGGGTGTGCATTGCTTTTTAACACAATCAATAAATGCTTGTTCCTATACACTTTCACAGCATCCATATAGTTTATATTGAAATTAAAATATATGATAAGCTCATACTTCACTAAGTTGAGCGAAGATTTGTTTGTTTCATCTCTCCTTTTTGTATTCAAGACAGAAAAACTCTGTTAGTGAATGCAGAAGAGGCAGGTAGATACAAAAGAAAAGGAATTACTTTAAGTATATTTGGAAAATTTTCACTTTTATTCAAAATGTTCTGCCATTTTTGAGAAGTAAAACTTATCATCTACTAGTTTTTCATGCAACTAATACAGCGTCTTTTTTTCTTCGCATAAACGGTCCATAGCTATTTGCAATTTACGTGGATTTAAAGCTTCAGTAACCAACAAAACATCTTTATACTGAATGAGTGATAGTTTAGTTATGTACACAACACAGTAAACAGACGAAATCAGTGGGCCAAGGGCACAGTCCACAAAACAAACTATTTAAACAAAAAGTGCTCAGTCAACTGCGGTCGAATATGACCGACTGATCCTAACACAGGAGAAGGCGCGCCTACTACACCACGACCTGTTCGGTCGAATGCGGTCGAGTGACTGACAAATCCCAAGGTTTCGTTCGGACATTATTTTTGCACGTAATAAATCAACCAGTGAGGTCATTATGTGTGTTTAAATAATAGTGTCTTAACGCATTGTATTCCTTCCGTAGATTATAGAGTACATACACATGAAATATTTTACAGTGCTCTATATTACCAGTGGCAACCCCAGTCAGGTCCAATGTGGGATGATATGGGACACACATTATGGGTATTAGAGGCTACAATGGAGGGCAGCTTGATTTGTCTGTGGCAAATACCAAAGGAGTAAATGGTAAGAGTTGGGTTGGATGTCACTGGAGGATAGAAGGCAGCTGAAGAGAACTGTGGACATTAACAAGGCATATGCTGGCAATCAGGCCTAGATAAATATTGGGGGAGGGGGGGAGGGGCAGATTTAGGAACAGAATATGGAAAGGAAGAGAGGACCATGATAATAAATTACCAACTGAAAGGAAAGTTTTCATTTGTAAATAGGAGTGTGAGAGAACGAAACATGTTACCTAAAGAGGTGATGAACAATATACCTCAAACTGTAAAAGATTATAATGCAATGTTTATAATCGTAATTCGGTGTATGGGGAAATTGCCACCGGGACATGAGCATATGTTTTCAAATTTTCCACCGTTAACTTAAATGCATTTTACTGTTCCCTTGAGAACATGGCGTGTTGCTTCCATGACTGATTTGGTCAGCATCGTCCACATTAATAAACATAATTACACTGTCCTGTAAAAATATCACCACAGGTTATATAAAGATTTAAGTGTTCTAGCAACTAATTGCTAAATGGTTGTCATTTACTCCTACTGAATATGTATACAAATTTTGTCACACTTGCTTGTGTAATAATCCTGACGGTCAGCTGTGACATACTGGATACACAACATTCAAATAACATAATAGAACCTACGCATTTGAGAAACACTGGTTAACATTGACATCTAATGACGAATTATCAATTCTAGCTCTCATAATGGACGTTGTTGAGGCAACATGAAGACCTTAGGCAAACAGCATTCCATATTTTCATGAAAGCAGATAAATGTGCTGTAGTTAACAGTGGAATATTTGAAAAAAATATTGCATACTGTTTCCACTTCAATCACACTCAGAATTGGTTTCATTTCTGAAAAAATGTGGAGTAGAATATGTGTTTATATTAACTATTTTCACACCGTGATGTATTCTTCCACCTACAGTATTATTGACTTCCTTCCGGAACACCAAGTTCATTCTGCTCCCTAACATCATACACGTTTATCATTTTACATAAAATTATAAACGGCTTATTAGTTTCTAGTCTACTCATTAATTAAAGATATTACGTGACTTAGGATGTATCGTTGAGTCCGATTTCAAAGCTCCGAAATTCTGATTCATGGCTGCGAAAAGAAAACCAATATGTTATTTATCTAACTGCCGAGATTCTGTCTTATAGAGCTACCAGGAAGATGTAAACTGGTCACCAGTTGGTATAAAACGGAGTCGATGCTACATAATCTTCAACTTTTTTAGAAGTATAATATTAAATCTTAGGAAAAACGGTTGGCCGCCTGTTTCGTTCATTTCTATTAGTAAGCTTGTTCTAAAACACTTGGCAAAATAACTGTTTTTGCTAGTCTCGGTGGATGTTATGGGTAAAGTGGAAACAAGCAAATGTGCAACAGATCCATTTTAACGGCATGTAGCCTTCTCTCAACTGGACGGCTGTAAGTAAGGTTGTTACTAAACTGGTTCTACTTATCGCATGCTGAAGTGGCCGAGTTTAAACTGGTTATCGCACAAAACCCACGTTTCTAAGGCGTTGGTTCGAATGCGGCCTAAAGAATGAGAGGCAGTATGTGCTGTTTTTTTTTTCTTTTTTTTTTTTTCCTTTGGCGTCCATAAGTTTTTTTTACAGTAATACCTAACGAGAAAATACAAAATATGGTGTGAAATTAAAACAAAGCTCGTTACCGATTATTTGGCCGAAAAATCCTATACATAGGAACTGAAAATAATAGGTTCTGGGTCCGTACCAGGTGTTGTTTGCTCCCTTAAAACCATTCAGTCTTGAATTATCGTCACGGAAAGGTCGTTAAGCAGTATCTAAAACGTGCTCACTGCAGACAGAATGCGGTGTCAGCTGCGACAACGCTACAGTAGCCTACTAACAACGCGACGCACGACCATAAATAATTGTCAGATTCATGTTGTAGGCTATGCAAGATAACTATCATTACTGTGTGAACCTTTATAATTATTTTTGCTGTTATTCCTTAATTTTAGTGTATTCGAAGTATTTTGAATGGAATTCGTGTGCAATGAAAACAACTCGCATCATCATTAGAAACCGATTTAAAAAAACACCAGCGCTGCAAGGTGGTTCGATTCCCGGCTCGGAACATGCATACTTTGATTTTTATGGTTTTTCCGAAATCACGCCAGGCCCAGTGCTGAAAGGATTTGTTCATAAAGGGCGTGGCCAAATTCCTTGCCATCAATCTTCTCTCCTCTCTAATGATTTCTGTGTTGACGAGTAGTTGTTACAAAAGAAGTAAAGTCTGGTCATCGTATGAATGCAAGACCCGTCAGTGTGGCTCAGTGCACTGGATCGAGGAGGTACAACGGACCGGGCACGAGCCCCGGTCCCCGCGTACCGGCATGCCGGGCCGGTCCCCAATAAACTACACACGTCACAAACAAAACATACACTTATAATACAGAACGCATCACGTTACACATTTCGCAGACAGATGGCGACACTTTATTTCTCCCTTTAGTACTTAGTACGACCTGGCAGTAGGTATAAAATGCTTGGCGTCAGCAAGGGCATACGGCCGTAAAACCATAGCTCCAAGTCTGACCATGTCAAAGATAAATAAAACTCATCGCAGGCAGCCGACCAATAATGTTGGTACCGAGCGTGGTGGGGGAACAGTTAACGCTCGGGCCTCGCATTCGGGAGGACGCTGGTTCGAATCCCCGTCCGGGCATCCAGATTTGTCCTTCCCGTTCCTTGTCCCCATTTCCTTGCCGCCTCTAATGACCTCGACATCGACTAAGCGCAAAGCCATAAGTAAAAAAAAAAAAAAAAAAAAAAACTAATGTTGGAAGAAGTTGGTGGAGCAGTTAAGATCTTAGGGGGCGTCCATTAATTACATGAGGTGAAATAGGTAGGGAGGGGGTCCGGAGAAATCTCACCAAATCTTACTAAAAAGGGGGACTCCACAGAAATCTCACGTCATCTGTTTAATTTCTTAATGAATAGTAGAGCTAAAAAAAAAAAAAGCCCTACAAAAGACGCCAATCTCAACGTTAGGGGGGGGGGGGGTATAACCGGTAAAAAAGACTCGTAAACCGTCGGCATGTGGGTGGGGGGGGGGGTCCGGATTTCCGAAAAAACACCTCACTTAATAATGGACGCCCCCCTTATGAATGCAAGGTTTGTAAGCACTATTAGTAGTATGTGTTAAGGATAATATTGCCGTAAAATATCCCAGAATGTATTTAAACATTATAACTGAAATGCTAGGATTAGCTGAAATGTTCTTCCAGAGAGACAAGGTTCTGTTACAGGCTATTTGTCCAGTGTATTAGCGCCATCTCCTAGGCAAATTATTCCTGTATGACTTGTAAAGGGGGGGGGGGGAAACCCAGATATTCCCCTCTCAAGAAATGGCGCGCGAATATCTCTGAAAATTAACTGATTAAATGCGAAACCTTAGGATTCAATTGTTTATGCAGGAAAAAAAAGAAATGCTTTGGTATTTTTCCTGTTCCCACGTTAACTGTTAACATTGTTAGGATTTTTTCAAGGTTACTACAATTTCTGCCGTACAAGGCTAAATGCGTAAGAGGAAATTGGTGTGGCTTGCAAGATGTCATCTGTTTGGGGCCAGGTTTAGGCTGTGCAAATATTTTATCCACGCTTTGCAAAAAATAAGTCCCACAAAGGAAATAGTTTTGGCTGAATATCCTCTTATTGGTTTCGTTCGTTGATGTGTCTAAAGTTTGAGTATCAACAAAAAAGTGAGAATTGACCTGGGTCAAAGTGGATTCCAATATTACTATTTGTTTCGTCTCCACCACTTTACGAAATCAACGGGAACGATTGTGGAGATTCCAAAAAGCAGAATTTCCTATCGATCGAACGGTATGAAACGTTAGCAGTTGAAATTAAAATATGAAAAACGACAACAATGGTAGGTTTCACCGCGTTCACAGCGTTGTATTCACCTTTCGCTCCAGCCATGTTCAGCAGGTTGCCCCTTTTCATCCAAACAGTACGCAGATACAGGTGACAAGGGTCTGTGATACCCTACCTTCCTGGAAGTAGGGTGTCCACATTCGAGCCCAGACTGCCTGCAAGGCTAGGTGCGCACTTGGCATGTACAGTCGGGCGATTATTATTTATTCACGCAAATGGAACACGCAGTTTTCAGTTAGAATCGACGTACATGTGACGAAAAATATCAGCAACTAAAAATGTGCAAACAAATCCATTTTTCATAATAATAGGTTGTACTGACAGGAATTAACCTTCGCCCTTTTGCGTCCATAATTAAAAGTTTCACACGCAAATGGCAACACATGCTTTGCTCCCTTAGCTTTCATCGCTTTAAGTGACCTCGATTCTCCCAGGACGTAAAGCCCGAGGGAATAAAAGGGAAAGTCGAGCAACGATAATTCACGCATGCACTGCAAGTTTCTTTCATCTGCAAGAGTCGTAACCGACTTCGTGGACTCTTTAGTGACCAGTGTCTAAGCGTCATAAAACAGAGTCCAGTTTGATGTCGGCCGCCAGTTTCACAATCGTACATACTTCTAATTTACCACTCAGTTTTACGGTTACAGCCTAGTAACCTTTGTCGCTGATACAGAAACTCATCGCATGTTTTTCTCTTTTATACGAGAATTTGAACAGAGTATTTTAATCCTGTAAAAAATCTGTTTTGGTCTCTAACAGTTCTTTGTGCCTTAGTGTCCAGGATTCTGATTCCTTTATGCCTGACCCATTTTTGCGAAATTGTTGTGCAATATCACATATAGCAGTATATTAAGCATTTTTCCCAGTTATCGCTAACAACTAAAATTTCGCTTTAATTTTTTTGACAGCTTGCTGATAATGAACAGATTTATATCGAATTTCTCGCTAATTTGTGGGATATTTGTATATATTTGTAGTGTCGTAAGTAATATTTTGTTGCTGCTCATTAACAATTAATAAACTCATTAATCGAAACTATGGGTATGACGTTTGCAATCGTTGGGAAGTCTTCCATGGACAGGAATTTGCAATCCCCCAAGGGATATCGCGGTTTCCGAAAAACCTGGATTTATATTTTACATCGTTTCTTTAAATTACTACGGTGAAACGGGCAATGGTGGTGTAGTAATACCGCTTGGTAATTGGTGTGGGATGCTCGGTTCGAATCTCAGTCGACTTGTCGATATTTCGGTTCTCAGTGGCTAATTCCAGGATGATTCCTTAGTATATAACAGGCCCTATGTCATTCCCCTACCACTGATGTAAAGGCCGCTAGGATGCAACGATGAAAACGTGCGGTCGTTTCAGTGAGATCATCACACGATAAGTTGTAAGTCATACAGTATTAAGAGTAAACCACTGCAACACAAGTGTGCCAAGGGGCCGTCTTTAAAAAATAGCCTTACAAACCGAAGTACGCTAGGGAAACAGCAGATAGGTTGAATCCAACTGATACAATCCTTCTGAATACATGAAGCATTAGAACCAGCAACTTATCAGGAAATCAGTGTGATTCTTTAGAGAAAAAGAAACTCAACAAATACTTCCGTATGGCTGAGAACAGTATTACTATTGTAACTCCGCGATGCACTAAAAGTGGGTGGCGGAGGGTGCATTGTACCAATCCTAATGTGTGCTTTGTTTTTGGAAACCATTGCCTCAAGATAGTTCACAAGTGTCTCGTTACAAAACGATAGTTAGTCTGCAAGCCGCTTCATAAACTACCGTTCCAACAAGACAGTTTCTTTTTGTTTGCATCGTATAGGTCTGCACAGTGACGTAACCTCCATTCCAGACTTCACTGACCTAAATATTTACTAGCCATCAATCGTATTATACTCGACATCAGCTGCAGTCGTGATTTCGTAATCACTATCCCGGTCACTCGCCAACCTGTTAGCTAACGTGCACTAACCCATCGGCCTGCCACCCCCTTTTCGAAAAAACAAATTACCCCTCTGTTTTCAGAAAATAGAAAACACCAACTCCCTTTCTTGTAATCCATAGTGCTCCAACTTTTTAGGCTCTTAACCCAACTTTTGAACCAGTGATTCAATGGCGCGCCTTATAGGTGAAGTGTATAATATCATATATGTAGAAAAACAAGGACATATTTCTTAAATTAAAAAATATCAATAATATTGGTGTATTGTTCACTGTTTGATTAAGAAGTAGATATTATGAAAAAATATTATCAATTATAGGGCTGAGCTTGGTGTAATGAGACAATTTTTTTAATATTTGATGCCTTATTTGTCATCAATAATCCTAAATCTCCGCGTTCCACTATTGAAAAATTATTCCTGTTCTTGTCTGATAAACAGCTGACCATGCTAAAGACCCTTTTGGCTACATATGACCATGGGAATGCAATTACAGACTTCTTTCATGCGACCCTTATAGCCGTAAACCAGGTTCTCGACGCCCCTTTACTTTTCCCGTGGACTAGAAACGCCCACCAGGGCGCGGTACTGGCCCCGTTGGAAACCGATAACATTTTTTTTTTTTTTTTTTAAAATTAGTCTTCTCTGATTTTTGCGTGTTAAACGCGGTAGGTTCAGCTACTTGCAAATTAAGTTTGCTAGGATAATAGATTCTCTTTTACTGATGTTTTAGAGAACTCAGCGGGAGCCTGGAGGGTAAACCATGAAGATGTGGGTTTTAATTTCCATAATTTTCCGAATCAGTCCTTCAAAAGGCCATAGCAGATTTCGTTTTCGTTCTTGGACTATAATCTTTCTTTTTTGTGTGTTAGTGCTTTACGCCTCGTCAACGTCGAGGTCATTTTAGGTAGGAGAGGACTGGAAGGAATTTGGCCATGGCTTTTTGAAGGAACTATCCCGCGTTCCTCTAGAGTGATTCAGACAAACCACGGAAAACTGATTTCTGGACTGAGCGGACGGGGATTTGAACCATCGTCCTCCCGAATGCGAGGCCAGAGCGTTACCGCTCACTCACCACACTCGATACATTTAATACTCTCCTGGTTCTTATTATTTAGACGTTTACAAGCTGTAAAGGGAGCGTTCATAAACCACGTAGCTCCATTTTGGCCTCCTGTGAAACCCCCCCCCCCCCAAGTAGCTCTACGTGGCTTTTGCTGCTACCCCCCTCCTCCTCCCCCACGTAGCACGTAGCTTTTTTCCCTTTTGATTCCAAAGACATTTTGTACTGTTTTATCTTGTCAGACTATTGTAAATTACATACGGAATAATTAACTGAGGGAAATAAATATTCACATGCTGTTGTGAGTTCTATTCCTCATTTTAACTGTGAAAAATGTTATGAAAGGAAAACTACGTGGACTGGCTCTGAACCCCGCCCCCTCCCCCCACGTAGCCTAGCGTAGCCTTCCAGCCAACCCCTCCCCCCTCCTTGGACCGAGCCACGTAGTTTGTGAACGGCCACAAAGCCGTAATTAAAAGAAAGTAGCACTACAATGGCTAAGGACCTATTTGTATGTATGACATTTTATGTGTGTTCTACACTGGCACGGACGTTTTCATGAGCCCTAAAACTGACCATAACCGTTGTTTTGTTCTTTTGAAAAATTCTGGGAAGGTCTGGGGTTCTGATTCCACGTAAAACTGCAGATTGCGTTTCCCAGAAGGATTGTCGGTTTAAGCCAACCTATGACAATGGCGGGATGCAAGGCAAAGCGTCACTCTCGATGGCTGAGCCAATTCCGTACCCGGTTACTTCTGTTATCTCGAATTAATTCGCATTGGCCATGTTGCCATTAATTTATACTATTATAAATCTGTAACTGGGTTATGTATGTATATTTGAGATATTTTTGAAAAAAATTGAGTCGTCTGTTTGGAAATCTCTGAAGTTAAAACAGTTTTTTTTTTTTTAGAATTTTTTTCTGTTTGTACTTTTGCCTGTCCGTTTTGGAATCACCTAAAAACTACTGAACAGATGTTCAGATGGTTTTCACAGAGATTACCTGGTAGTGGCGCAGGAAATTGAACTCTGTTCTTTAATTTACTTATGATGGCGCTCACGGCCCTGCGGAAATTTCCTTTTTCTCTTAAATTCTTTCACTGTCTGGAATTTTTACGAGCCTTAAAACAACCTTCACCTCTGGCAGAGCTTTGCTGCGCGGCTAATCGAAACTCTTGTCACGCGGCGGCCGAACAATCCTTCGGTCAATGCCACACGCGTTAACATTTTTACTGTCTCAGGTAAATTGTTCAGCAATTTATTCCAGTATCTCGCTATCCTCCCTACGAAAGGAAATTTTGAAACTCCTTTATCTCTCTCCATTCCACATGCTACTCATATCCAACCAGGCCTAATCGCTAATATATGCCTTTTATGTTCCTACCATTATTTTCACTCGTATGTCTTCCAACGACACCCAACCCAGCATCTTTAGACATATCAGTTATGGAGAGTGTTTCTGCACAAACAAATCTAGCTGACCTCCTTTGCACCGTGTATTTGATACTCCTAATTTGGGCCCCTACTGTCCCTCGAGCAATGTCCGACCGAGAATTTGTATCCCAATTCCCTCACTCACTCGTGCAAACCCTTATTACCATCTCCAGTAAATGCGTGATTGAGAAATCTGTCTTAACCACTTGCTCTATTCCTCTTGCCTGGCAGACGTTATACCAAGATATTTACGCTTTGTCTTCAACAATCAATACCTCCTCCATTTACGAAACTTTTATTTTTCTATCCGTGTCCTTAATAAGCTGACTGACTTTGGTATTATATTCATTCTATTATGATCTATCCAGCTAGATATCCTGTCTATACCCTGCTGTAGATGTTCACAATCCTCTTCCGTTTTAATCCTGCGAACAACCTAATCTGACTGTAAACCATTAACACAGTCATTCATTAGAATAATTAACAGCAGTGTTTCCGGTACAATATAGTTCAGCACATTCGTTGCTCGCCAGAAAATATGTTGGACTACGTTAAGCTTATCGCTTACATCTTTCCAATAAAAATACATAATTGGTAAACTAATGAAGATAATTTAAAAAGTCGATGGTTCTCTGTTCCATGTGTACGAATTATATCTGGTACAACGAGGTCGTTAAAGGAGAGAAAATGTGTTTGCAAAACGCTTAAATTCACTTTTTGGATAGTCTGTGTTTGTATATGCACAATCTGTTAATCATCCCACAATTTGTCTCTACATTTACAATAAACTACCTAAAGACAACAAGCCTGCCAGATGCAGGATTTGAGTTAACGCTATTGTCTGTGTGATTTTAATGCGTGTTTATTGGCCGGGAAATCCTGAAAATCCATATACGTCAGTGACAGTTTGAGACGTCCGCTTAATCCTCCTCTTTTGTGGCCGTTTAACCTACGGAATCACAGTCCAGTCACATTAATGTGACCACCTCCCAAAACCAGAATAACCACCTTTGGCAGAGCGGACCGCTGCGAGGCGTGCAGGAAGAGAGTCAATTAGGTTTCTGAAGGTGTTCACTAGGATGTTGAGCCATGCCGACTCCAGTGCCGTGGCCAGCTGCGCTAGATTACACGGTTGAGGATCCATGGCGAGAACAACCCGATCGAGGTGGTCCCACAGATTCTCGATTGGGCTTAAATCCGGTGAGTTTGCTGGCCAGGGGAGGAAGGTAAACTCATCCTGGTGCTCTTCGAACCACGCACATACACTGCGAGCTGTATGACACCTCGCATTGTCCTGCTGGTAGATGCCATCATTCTGAGGAAAAATTATTCGCATGTAGGGGTGGACATGGTCCGCAAGGACAAATATGTTCTTGTGCTGATCCATCGTGCCTTCCACAATGATGAGTTCACCCAGTGAATGCCAGGAAAACATTCCCCAAACCATAATGCTCCCTCCTCCACCCTGGATCCTTCCGGCAATTGTTGCAGGGTGTTTACTTTCAGACGATTCACGCCGTATGCGCCAACGTCCCATCTGTCCGATGGAGCATAAAACGTGATTCATCAGAAAAAAGCCACCTGTCGCCACTCTGTGGACATCCAGTTGCGGTACTGGCGTGCAAATTCCAGCCTTCGTCGCCGATGAACAGCAGTCAGCATAGGTGCATTAACCAGGCGTCTGCTGCGGAGGCCCATGCGCTGCAACGTTCGCTGAACCTTTGTTGAGGATACACTCTTGGTAGCCCCTTGGTTCATCTGGACGGTCAGTTGCTCAACAGTTGCACGTCTATTTGCCCGAACGCATCTCCGTAGCCTTCGTTCGCACCTGTCATCTATAGCCCGTGGTGCACCACATGTTCCAGGCCGCAGATTTTGAATAGTGACATTTTGCCATGCACGGTACACTTTCACCACGGCGGCACGTGAACAGTTCACAAAATTAGCCGTTTTCGAAATGCTTCCACCCTTGGCCCGAAAGCCAATAATCATGCCCTTTTGAACGTCGGATAAATCGCTACGTTTCTGCATTATGCCAACGATTGAAATGTGCTGCCACCTGCCTTCTGTGATTGGTTATTTCACGTTGACGTCGAAAGTAGGTGGTGGTCACATTAATGTGACTGGACTGTGTAGTTTTATGTAGAGAGTGCTAACAAGGTTTTTCAGAAGTGCAGGACCTTTTGAAATCCCAGTCGAGACCGGGATTCGAAATGGGGACCTGTCATAACCGGTGAAAAAACTTGCCAGACCACTCTCTCGATAAGGCGGCGTCAGGCGCTTAGTGAATAACTTGTATGAAGACCGTATATGTAAAGAATACATCTGTGTATTTCTGACTTCGTTCTTATTCCCATGTTATTTATCTTCATATGTACATCAGTTTTTTAATATATATTTCTTTATTTTCATTTGAAGCATTGAATTAAAGGTTGTCTTTGGTCGTTACCACCTAAAGAGCGGAATAAGAATTCAACATTCCCATCCATGACCTCGACAATGGAATCTAGATGATGTGGATCCCGTATTGTGCTGCAGTTCTTATGGAAGGTGCTGTGCTTAAGCAATTACCGTTATAATTGCAAAGGCCATCAAAGTATTACTTACGATTTATATATGTACTAACGATAAATTTTGAAACAGTAATATGGTATGTTTCACTTCCTGCATTGATAAGAGGAATATTACCTGCAGTTTACTCAGGTTTTACCTTGCCATTTACAACTCGCACTTACTGTATATTAAAATTGGACAGGAAAGGTTTCACGTTCATTGCTTTAAGCTATGAAAATTGGAAATTTTCCATTTCTCTTCGTGTACGCAAGTTTCATCGAATTCATTTTTTGGAATTAGTCTTAGTAGCCTTCAAATTAAAATTCTAATCTTATATCACAATTGGTAGTCCAGAGTATTGCTGTTCCACGTGTTGTGACTGTACAGCAGTTACTACTTTAGTATTCAGTGCCCGGAAACTTTTTTTTGCAACAGCTTTCGTGTATGCGTTCCTTCGTACATCCGCTTTATGTAACGTGCATTCTCATTATACCAAAACTAGCAGAAGTTAACAAAATCTATGTAATCCCAACAAAAGAGATACTACGACTGACTATTTTTAATAACAGTTTAATTTACTGATGAAATTGACTTAATACTGTTTTGTAAAGCTTTTTGTATAATAGCTGCGGTTGTGAAATACCATGCCACATAGTTTCCGGATCTTATGCTTTTGCAATGTTCCGTGACTTTCTGAAGATTGTAAAAATGTGTGTCGTCCTTGGTGAGACCCTTCACTAGTGTCACGCCGTGAGCTTGTAAACTCGTAAAACGACAAAACGGTAATGCACTCATGTGATTTTTGTGTTGTCGTTGCCCGAAGTCCTGTTTAGATTTAAGCCATCCTGTCAATCACGCAATCTGTGTCTGAAGATATTGATGCAAACCTCAACGATAGAGAGTAGAAATGGCGACGCGAATAAAGCAAAACAACATGTAACGCATGTTTTTATATATTTTGTGGAACATCTGTAGGATAAAGAAGGTGTCTCTTCAAGTTCTTTTAATACGCAGTAACCAGAAAATATTTTCTTTGGAATCCTGCAAGTGAAGATTTTCTAAAATTAAAATTAACCCTTCTCGTCGGCACTTCAGAGAAATCGTGACATATATTTTGGGTATGTATTTACTTTATTATAGATCTGAAAGGCTCAGCATTTTTTTTTATCGCCAGCGTTGTCTGTCTGACATATCATACGACTAGTTTGAATTCCATGTAAGAGCCAGAGTTTTTATATTTTTGAGAATACCATCTGAGACCGAGATTCGAACCGGATACCTTTCGATCTCCAGTCAGGTGCCTTAACCACTGAGCTACCCATACTGGTATTCTCAGTAGGGACGACACAATACAGAATGCTCAAGTTCGGAATCTAAACGCTGACTCGAGCAACGGGAGGCCATGCTGCCGTGAGTCAGAAGTGCATATTGTTTCATCGAGGTGAACGAACAGTGGGAAGGAGAACTATGAGTCGACTTGGACGTAAACATATCTAATTCCGAGGCGGAAGACACTCGATAGCCAGATGCCGATGTCGAAACTTTGATTAAAAATAGGATGCAGCTTAGCACCGGGGAGAAACACCAGAGAAGCTAGTTTCATACGTACGATTGTGTTGGTTCAGCTCTCTCCCTATTCTGTCCTCTACAGTTCGTCCTGCGAACTACATTCTATATGCAGTCTATCCAATGATTTTATCTTCACGTAACCAGATGAAACATTTTGACTATCTTCCATAAAAGTTTGAGAGCGCTAGCATAGGTAGTTTATTTGTTGAACCTAACGAGCGCCATTACCTTCTGAAATTCATCCGCAAATTAAAAATTTAGATCGGAAAGAATTGACACAGAAACATTTAAAATGATTAAAACTATTTATGGTAGTGAAGAGTCTATTTGTGTGAACATTTTAATTGGTATTCCAGATTTCTTGAAGGTAGGACGAGCTATGAAGATTATCCAAGGCCCACGGCCATCATTGACAAATTGAATTGAAGAAAATTCTCCAAAAATGGCTTTAATTATTTGGAATGGTCGTTTTTATCATCAAGGAGTTCCTAAATACTCCTGTCCTCGTGCTGTTAAATTTAGATGGACGATGATATTTGTTGCGCGAAAATGTGTTAGCATAACAAAAACGCGTGATTTCTTGGCCTAAAAAAAAAAAAAAAAAAAGTATTGCGGGTCTCGATCATTTCCTTTAGATTTGCTCCAAGCGACTTCTCGTCTTTCCCGAAACAGAAATTGGCGAAGAAAGATACGATACGATTTCGGACATCCAAAAGGATTGGACGACGATTTTAGGTACAGTGAGTTTCAGGTGGGCTTCATAAAATTCATAATCTCTTCCATGATTTACAAGGAGTGGGGTTTTAAATAAAACATAATGTAAACTAAAGCAATAGTGTTTTGTATTTCATTTCGCTTCAGTGTATTTTTTCATGGGGGAAACTACATGAGAAGTGTGAGACCGGTTTGTTATTGCAATCAAGTCTTCACGGGTTTACCGCCATATTTTGTTGTGAAAGCACGATATTTCGACGACTATCTACGCCATCTTCCTCATGTGCAAATAGATCTGTTATTACCTGTCGATCAGCAGACCACGACAGATGTTTTCCCACCTGAGGTAGACGGCGGAGATAGTCGTCGAAACAGTAGGTCGGTACACCCGTGAAGACTTCATTGTATGTGTAGAGGTGGGGGCAGGTTCAGATCTCAGTACGTCATCCAGATTTCGATTTTCCAAAGTTTCTCAAAATTCCTCCGTGTGAATGCCGGGATGGTTCATTCAGACCGAGCGTGGTGGGTGAGTGGTTAACGCTGTGGCCTCGCATTCGGGAGGACGTCGGTTCGAATCCTGGTCCAGGCAGATTTGTGTTTTCCATGCTTTCCCCAAATCACTCCAGGCGAATGCTGGGATGCTTCCTTTAAAAGGCCATGGCCGAATTCCTACCCGTCCCTTGCCCCCATCCTTTCCCGCCTCTAATGACCTCGACGTCGACGAGGCGTAAAGCCATAAGAAAAAAAGGTTCCTTCAGAAGGACATGGCTGAATTACTTCCCGTTCCTTGCCCTTAATCGTCTCCTGCCTCTGATGATATAAGCGCTGGCGAAGTATAAAGTCAGAATTAAAAAAAAGAAAAAAAAGAAAAAAAAGTAGGCGAACTATGTCTGCACTTGGCGCAGTGGGAATCAGGACAAGCCATACTGCCTCGCTACCTGTTACGCAAGGGAGTTATGTCCACGCCAGTGCTGCCACGTTTCGGAAGCTAAACTGTACTAATTATTGTCCTTAGTAGTTTTAATAGTTCCGTTAAATTATCACATCGTATCAGGTCGTATGCCGAAAGTTGCAGAGTTTGAGGGTTTCCAAGAGAATATACAAAAACTAAGAAAAACTGTGTGGACAGAAGAAGAAAGAAGAAAACTGCACTGCGAAACGATGAAGAAAATGAAGTTATTTCCCGCTGTCTAAAATTGGCCGAAACTGATGAGAAGGAAGAACGCTTTAATTTCAAATTATCTGCTACAGCCTAACACGTAGAATAAGAAGTGTTGTAGGTAGAACACCTCTAGGGGTAACCTCGGAATTTTGTAGACAAGTAGATGTGACTATGGGAAGCCACGTGTCACTCTGTTTTCGAAAAAGTTTTCCGCGTGTTTTGCAACCAACGTGCCCAAATGGTGAAATGCTAATTCCAGATCTAGTCTTGACTGTTTCTTATCAGATAATCCGCACGAATGTCAGCTCAGAAGGTAGTTGTGTGTAATCCCTCCAAGTTCTTTTGGTGTGATGATCCAGTGGATGTTTAGTTTATTTCTGATATTTCCTCTCAGTAATAGCGAATTGGGGTTTTGCGGTTCGTTGACGATGCGGTTATTAAATTTTTTGATTCGGGCTTTGCGGATCGTGGAGGTCATTAACAGGCGAGACAAGATTGGGGCCAAGGAACGGAAATGAATTAGACCATGGTTTTTTGAAGGATCCATTCGCCTAGAGCAGTGTTTTTTAACCTGAAGATGGTAGAGGTGGTCCGCTTTCATAATATTAAAAACTTGGATAAAATACTCAAACTTTATAATGCCATAAGCGAGTTTAAGTACAACTATTTAAAAGCCATGAATATCTCAGCTATCAGGCAATATCTGAAATTTTTAGGATATGAGGATAGGACAGCATTGTTCCTACAATAGTCTAGTGACTAAATAAGTTTCCAGTCATTATAGAAGGTAGCGCCGTTCGTTTAAGGATTATGTTTGTGGCCGTTGTCTGAGGGTCTTGTACAATAGAACCTTGGTAAGTCTAACGTCGATAAATCGAAAACCTATACAACTCGAAAGAAACCTTTTGTTCCCTTCCCTTCAAACCCCAAAACCTCCCCATTAGTCGAAATCTGAGAAATAATCGTGCATATTTTCCCTCTACAACTCGCAAAAAATATATTTGACCTCTGTATTGCGAATATATTGATGTTTGATTCTCCTACCTCTACAACTCGATTTTAAATTAATATCCTCCATAGCTCGAAGAAAAAAATAAGTAAGGTGCCGACTTTAAGAATATTGCCGGAAATACTGTCTTGGAAGTAATTTTTAAGAGTGTACAATAATTGGCGTTTCTTGCAAATTTTTTCGAATAGAGGATTATCGATTTTTACTACTTGTTTACCAGGTGTCCCTTTGTTTCATTTTGGTTATTTATTGTTATGTATTGTTGTGGCTTTTGTTTAAGCTCTACCGAAACAAGTCAGTTTAGTTCTCCTGGCATACACATACATTACACAATCAGGGTTATTGAAGAATAAGTGGTGTGAACGTAAATTGAAAAATTTGAATCTCTCTGAAAAGTTAGAAATGCTGTAAAGAACTGTTAAAAGAAGAAAGATGTTGCTGATCAATTTGGCTTACTGGTGGGTACTCTGTCAACAATAGTAAAAATGAATCAGAAATCATGCAGAATTTTCCAACTAGTAAACTACTTAAATGGTTTATTCAGTGTCGAAGCCAAAACATTAGTGTTAGTGGACCATTAGTGGACCACTATTACAAGGAAAAGCATGTTATCTTACCTGTGACTTTCTTTTATGTTTATATATACCTACAAATTCTTAAGTTGAGAAAAAACATTACCTCTGTATTTATTTCCCCTCTTTAACTCTAGGTAGTACAGCATGTAAAAACCCTTTATATGTCGAAACCTCTATAACTGGAATGTTTCCGCGTCTCCCTTGAAGTTACTGCTGTGATAGGTATGAGGGACCTCGCTACGTGGCAATAAAACTTGTCAGGTCTCGTTTCTTTTATTTTGTGCATATACGAGTAGTGAACATCCAGCTAACACTAACATTGTTAATCATTTGGTCAGTAAACTTTAAAGAGTTTACTTAGAGTTTCATAACTGTGTTTCCGCAAGAATTCAAAACATGATTTTTACATGGTTTCCCCAAATCACTCCTGGCGAGTGCCTGGATGGTTCCTTCAAAAGGCCATGGACGAATTCCTTCCCGTTCCATACCTCCTGTCTTTCCCGCCTCTAATGACCTCAACGAGAGGTAAAGCCATAAGCAAAAACAAAACATGTTATTAGATTTATCATTTTGTAATGGTACAATACTATATAATATACACATAGCTAAACAATTAGGCCCACTTAAGTAGCATTATTTTTGTCAATTTACTGGTCCTCGGATTGAAAAACATTAAAGAACGTATGCGTAGAGCGATTTCGAAAAACCATGGAAAACCGGAATATGGATGCCCGCATTCTCAAGCGTGAACCGTCAACCAGCTTCGGCTGCTTTCCCACACTACAGTCGTTTCCTGCCGTTGATTGACAAAATAAGAACACGTTAGGTTACATAAAAACATAAATGACGTGTAGTGTACTGTAAGGAAAGCTTATTCAGTTATTTCGACGTCACAACAAGACTGTTACATGTGCTATCTTTTGTTTGTTAGGGGACAGAATTGTGTAATGTGTATAGAATTGTGGGCGCGGGTGAATTATCTGCTGCAGGAGCGAAGTTCACACACGGTTTGCAGGATAATGTGCTAACAATCTTCACGTTTCAACTTGAGTCAAGCAACCGTCTGCACAGTTACCCAAAAACTAATAGATTTTGTTTGTTACGCAAACGACCGCTAATAGTGAGTTACGATAAGTGTTTCATTGTACGACTGCTCGTTTTATAGTGGTGACGGGGTCCTAATTGAACGTTGTGGATACGCTTTGCCGACCTAACTTGAAATTGACCTTCAAACAGTGTAACAGCACTTCACTACAATTAGAGTGAAATGCAATAACATGAAGTAGAGGAACGAAATCTTTTAAGATACTGGATAATGAGGATGGGAGTTCTGAGATGGAACTGAATCCAGCGTCCTTAACTAACCTCAGTTAGAAGTTTCTTCAGCTAGTGAAAGGGCTGTTGAAGCCGAAAATTTTTGAAAATTATTTGTCTCACATGACACGGAAATAATAAAATCAGAAATCGAACAAAAAGTACTTAAATAATGTTTCATCGCAGTCTTTGCTTGATGTCTGCACGATAGGGTTCTATATGCTACCTGATTTCATGAATTTTGTTTCACATTTTTATATAGGGATGTATGCGTTTTAAAACTTTTTGACACCTTGGATTTCCTTTATTTCTTCAAATTATTACATTTGATCACTTTATAGTGGAATTAGTTACACTTATTTCGGAAACAAAAAAACTGAATATGGTTGGTACGGAGTTCCCTGGTTAGACGAGTGTGAGCAGGAAGCACCCATAAGGGCAGTGCTTTGTCAGTACAGCAATGGACATTAAGCCCCTTATTGTCCTCGTACAATGCTGTCGCTCACTTGCTTTGTCTGCATCTTAAACTCCTTAAGAAATTCAAGGACGACGCTTCGAACCCAGAGCAGAGAGAATCATGTTAGTGCGTGTGTCAAATTGCAAGTATCTGGGTTCAAACCACTTAGGAAACCTTATTCTAGGATGTAATGTAAATATTAGGTTGGTGCAAATTGGTTCGTAGCGTTTTTGTTTCGCTTGTTGGTATTCCCCAAATCACTACAGGCGAATGCCGGGATGCTTCCTTCAAAAAGGCCGTGGCCGAATTCCTTCCCGTTCCTTGTCCCCAGTCCCATCCCGCCTCTAATGACCTTAGCCGTCCACGAGGCGTAAAGCAATAAAAAAAATTCTTTCTGATTTATCCATTTGAATCGCTCCATATATGTGTTTTTATTATGAACGAGCACTTCGTTACTATTTGTACGGCCGTCCAAAAGTATCTCAGACTTGTTAGAGCCTGCGTTGGGATGTTGAAACTAACACTCAAACCCTTCGGATTCTTCTCTTTCATCGCAATTACGGATACGATTAGGGAAGTCGATGTACCGATGCCTATTTTCTTCACTGATTGTTTAATTTTGGGCTTGCATATTAAAACTAGAAGAGTGCGTAATAGCATCTGAGGCGCCGATAGTGTGAAGACGTGTTATGTGGCTAACCCATACACAATGCGAGTAGCTACTGCTTCTTGTAACGAACAGAAAACTGTTTTGTTCCCAGAACTTTTTTATACAACAATAACTGAACGAATAATGGAGGGTTTTAAGACAGCAGAATGTTGTGCTGTACAAAACGTGATTATTTCCTCGTTCACTTGTCTGTATATGGAAGGTATTTCCGAAACCTTTAGATTTTTGTATGATTCCCAAACACGTGCAATAGAAAATGTTTAAACTTGATGCTGCATCCTTTTCCTCCTACCCACTCGTGCGCGAGGCAAAGTCACAAGGGTGATTATCATTTTCCTGATTCTAATGAAAGATTCGTATCACTGTCTTTTGCGCAGAAACTCTCAAAAGAATATTACATACTGAATGTTTCTCCTTATTAACCTCACAGTGCGCCGAGGCTCCGCACACTGGGTCGGCATGAGCCCAGGCCGCCATCAAGGAGAATGCAAATCTCCGCCTCACATTTAAAAAAAATAAAAAATTCACTTATCACACACAGAACACAGTTAAACATTTCACAGAGACTTAACTTCCTCCATTAGTACGTAGTAGGCTCGTAAAAAATGCTTAGCGTCAGCAAGGGCATGCGGTCGTAAAACCAAAGCTTCAAATACGACCATGCCAACTCGTCAAAGGCAGCCGACTACTAATGGTGAGGAAAATGATGTTCAAGAAGAAGAATAAGCATAAATGTTTCTCCTTATTTGATTCATCTACTTTTCAGCCGCGACTGTAGGGAGTCTCTTCCCACTAGGGTGGGCAGGGGTGATATACTGCCCGGCCATCCAGAATTCACTTTTTCACTGTGCCTAAAAATCACTCCAGGTGAATGCCGGTATGGTTCTTTCAGAAGTGGTAATATACCTTTTGCAATACTACTTGACGAGTCGTAAAGCCCTAACGTCTTTAGTCTTTCTTTACTGCCCTTTAAAACATTGCCTTTTATTTTTATTTTTTTCCTTTTTCGATTTAAAATTGTTGTGGCCTTTTCCGTACAGATATTTAGCCTCATTTACGGTACAGTTAAGTAACTTAATAGATTTGTATAGCTCGAGCTGTCCATCACTTTCACCTTTTTTTATATACCTTCATTGTTTGTTGAGTTCTACAGTTCTCTTGATTCAGCAAATTGCCTGCGGAAAAAAAAAGAGTATCCGCGTTTGTTGAACACATTTGCGATTACCAAGACACCATATGGCGCACCAAATGTGCTTCAATTTCTGATGACACTGCCTCGTCCATTACGCTCAATTGCTTTCCTCCCGATAACAAAAATTCTGTCCAACCGTATATTCCTTACACTACCAACTTTGTTGAAGGACGATTAGGTGGTATCTTGTCAAATGCTTTCTGAACATATTGAGATATAGAATAAATTTATAGTCCTTCGTCAATTAATTTGATAGTGTCATACGAAGTGTTGATGTTATTTGCTTTTGAAATTTATCTAATTTATAGGGTTCTGTACCCAATCCCTATGGCTGACCCTCAGCCGTCTGTTCGTCTGAATAAGTTGCAGACTACAAATTTTCACATTTATCTACATATCTACATCTATACTCTGCAATTCACAAAATTGTGGGTGGCAGAGGGTGCTCAGCACTAAAGCTAATCTCTTTGTTGTGCATTCCAATCCCTAAAGGTACGAGGGAAAAAAGAATTCATATAAGAATCATTGCGGCACCTTATTTCTCTAATCTTGTCTTTCCTATCATTCCGGCTCAAATAGGTTGGTGGACGAAGTATTTCACTACACTCGTAAGTGAATGTTGGAGTACACATGTTTACCAATAAGTTTAAACGAAACGTGCGTTGTCTATCTGCCAGAGACTCCCAGCCTAGTCTACTAATCAGTTCTGTGACGCTTTCATAAGGACTGTAGCAAGCGGTCACGAATCGAGCGGCTCTTCTCTGTACTTTCTCTATTCTTTCGATCAACCCCTTACGAAACGGATCCCAAATGGCACAACAATAGTCCAAATGTTGACGCACAAGAGATTTGTACGCTATCTCCTTTGTTTGTTCATTACAATTTTTCAAGATTCGACCTATGAATCGCAGCCTAGAATTAGCTCTACCTACTACCGAATTAATGTGTAAGTCCCATTTCATGTTCCTTTGTACTGTTACTCCCAAATATTTCATAGAATCAACCATATCAATAACTGCATTGTTTAACTCGTATTTCTGAACAATTTGATTCTTTTTGTTAGTTATGCTCATTGTCTTGCACTTTTTACAATTTAGCGTAAGTTGCCACTCGGCGCACCAAGCCAAAATAATATCCATATCACGCTGAATTTCTAAGCAATCGGCCAAATTCCTTACTTCCCTATAAATAACCGCATCATCAGCAAACAATCTAAAAATGCTTTTCACTTTGTCTCCGAGATCGTTTATAAAAATTAAAAAAAGAAGTGGTCCTATTACACTTCCTTGAGGTACACCCGATGTAACATGTAGATTAGAAGAACTTTCTCCTTCAACGACGACATACTGCGACCGACCAGTTAGAAAATCCTTTATCCATTCACAAAACTGATCCGATATATTTAATGTGTTTCATTGCCCCTAAACCGAATAATTTAATTTTTTTATTTTATATTTTGGGTGGTTGTCTTAGAAATAGAGGAGGTGAAAAAAAATTGTTTGAGGTATCGACGTTTTTTTTCTTTTAAAAACAGACGGCGGCGGCCGTCATATTTGTGGAATTTAGAGCATTTATGTTGCTAGGTCTGTCTCAAACTGGATGTTACCTAAGAAATTGGAATTTGTCCCAAATATCGATCAAATGTATTTAAACGACAAATACCATAAATGCTTACATTTAATGTAGTTTCCAAGTTTCGAGCAAAACAAACAAAAGTATTTATTTTGATGTTATTTTGCTATGTATAAATATTTTATTGAAAGGTGCTTTTAATTGAGAGTTAATATACTTAATGTATTTTACTGGAAACGAACGATTTTTGTAGCGGTTCCATTGGCAACGAGGAGAAGCATTACGAGCCTCAAGCATTGATCTTTGTACCAAGCGACTATCTTCTGAAAGTACTGAGCACTAATTGCGCTAGGTTCGGCTTGCGCTTGCCCAGTTATTCATTTTTACCTCTGTGTACATTGCCATCGGGAGGACTTGTTTCTCGTCTTTAAGAGCGCTCGAATTATTAGAGTTCTTATACCTGAACTCATATCAACTAAACGATACTGCCTATTGTGGGAGCGCCCATTCCACCAGGCAGACTAACATGGCTTTTGCTTTGACCCGACCCTATCGTGTCGAACGTAGTTTTTCCCCCTATTAATTCCAGAAGAAGTTGTGTACCAGACTATCATTAAAATTGTTGTGTATATAATGAACACGACCGATATTTGCTTTATATACTTGTAAATTTTCTGAATGAAATGTTGACATAGCCTCTCCTGCAAATGATCAAATATTGGGAAAACATCTTTCTCAGATACAGCCGGGAGATTCTTTTCTTCTTGATGTGTTACTAAAAACATTCTACTTATCTCATTCATCTTTGTTAATTCATAAAACAGAAAAGTTTGTCTGCCGCGTAAAACAACTGAAAAGGGTTGTATTTTTTAGTTTTCTTTTGTTGCAGTTCTGTCATCTTTCATTGAACATTACTAGGGAATGATTCTTTGTCCTGCTTAAAAGATTTCCGTAGCTCATAGACGCCGTTTTAGATATTGAAAAGTGAGCATTAGATTCAAACATGAACTGAAATTCACTTAACAGAAAAAAAATTAGAATTATTTTTTCAACGAGCGGTGTTGTTACTCGCGGCTGATCCGAATAAAATTATCTTTGTTTCGAAACAATACTAACTATCTGGTGGATAAAATCCCGTGTGACATGTGTTTGGTCTAGTTAGCGCGT
>CM061921.1:296458112-296850454 GCA_031002005.1 Vandiemenella viatica | reverse complement strand
CGTATTCAGTTTTGTTCGATTCGTTGCGGATAAAACATGTTATAATACGCTGCAATATTATGAAAGAAAGATAGGCTTTCAGGAGACACGTGGAGCAGGTATGGACAGCTGTATTTGAAGAGGTTTCACATTCAAGAGGGCCGTCAGAAATAATGATTTATTTCTCTAACAAAGAGAATGACAGAAAATTTTATCGTGAGTGTCATACACTTGTTCATATCTACAGCTCCCATATTTAAGATAAAGTTGTTATTTCATACTCTTCATTAAATCAGTTATCATTTATGTCAAAAATTAATACTTTATAGAATATCAGTCCTAAGCCCAAATCATTTTATGAGTTATGACAATGTTACATAACATATGAAACATATTGAAAACCACGGCACGACAAATAAGAACCAACGTTACAACAATCGATTCGGTACACACAAAAAGGACTATGCTTCTGCAAATTAAAACTTACTTTTGATTTTCTGAATTTCAGGATTTGTTGAATTTTAGAATAAGTTTATCCCCAATTTAACTTATCTGGCTCTGAAAACGATAAAACATAGAAAATAAAAAAAAATTAGGTGGGAAGAAACAGTGGCGTAGCTAGGTCAACAAGGGCCCCGGTGCAAAAAATTTATTTTGGGCCCTCAGGCCAGACGGGCGACCTTTTTTTTGCTTTGTGTGCTGGAAGGGGCCCCCTGAACTGAGGATGAGGGCCCTTGAATTATTCTTTAGGGGCCCCTGAGCACAGCCCTTAGTGAGGGGCTCTTGTACTCTCAGACCCTTAGACGACGGTAGAGCTAAAAAAAAAAGGTCGCCAGTTTGCCGTGAAGGGCTCGTGGGGCCCTCTAAACTGCGCTTGAGGGCCCCTTGAGGTATGCTTGGGGGCCCCCTGAGCGTGAGGGCCCCGGTGCACTGCACCGCCTAGCCCCATAGTAGCTACGCCCCTGGGAAGAAACAACTGTACTGTTCAGTGTTCGATTTACAGCTCATTTTGCCAGTTAAAAAGCAATTCCACATCAGTATCAAATCCACCCCATTGTTTAACATTACAACACAACGATGGAGCGAGGGATTATAGATGTTTACACAATATATATTTTCTCATGCTAGGGTATAAAATAATGCGAAGTTCGAAATTAAAGCAGAAGGATGAACGTTGTTCCTGCCAAACTGCTGCAGACGTATTTTATAAACCGAAACGTGAAACTCAAAGCTCAAAAGTAAATCATCAAACAATAATGATGTGCTCCCTGGAATCTCCTGTACTGTGCGCTGGAGTTTGCACCCACAAACTACAGAAAATAAATACAAAATAATTACACAAGAAAACTTAGGAAAATTTTTTCTCTACGTTTAACTGGTATCGCTAGTAAATATGCAAGATTTCACATTTCGAATACTGTTAACTATTGTATTCACACTGACAGGAAGCATCACGTCAACATTTCCAGAAAGATAAACATACCCATCGTTCTCTAGCTTTTATCGTCATTTTCGAAAACTTATAAGGTTTGTAACCAAATACAATATATTAGGAAGAAAATTTGGTTATTTATCCAATGACAGGATCTGCACCGCATTTCTCTGAGAAAGCACAAACGGAAAATTTTCTGGGGTTTATAGTCCGATAAATAGCTGAAGAAGAGATACTCTGTTTGTGTTGCTTTGCTTGCACCACACATACATGCCAGTAGGGATTTTAACTCCTAAATGCTGGTTGTTTAATGGTCAGGCTTCAGACTCCATCCCGTTGACCTTGTCTGGACGCTTCACACGTGGTCCCTGAATCAGGTAAGGTCACTGCTGTGGGGCGGGCTTATGTAATACGACCATGGAATGCGTTATCGCTCACATCTTCCGGTGTCGAACGCGCTTGTGTTAGTGTATACTAATTCCCGAGTACAAGAAACGTAGTCGACTAAAAATCGCAAAGTTCACGTCATACGTAGGCTTTCTGGAAACTGTGACGTTAAGTACAGAGCTAGTAATTGTCTCGGGGACAAAATGAAGGACAGTAAAGCCGCGTACTCACCAGCGAGCTGTAACTGTAACCGTTGCAAGTTACTGTTACCAAATACGATAGTGAGTACGTGGCTCGCGAGCCTGCTGGGGGCGGAACGCGTTGCATTCGCAGCGAGCCGACAACAAACACGTCCACATTCTGTAACTGTAACCGTTGCACGTTACTGTTACCGTGAACTATAGTGAGTACGTGGCTCGCGAGCGGAACGCGTTGCATTCGCAGCGAGCTGACGATTGTCGATTTTTTCTACAAATCAAAGGGCGCTCGTAGTGCGTTCGTGGACGTGCAGAGTGAAGGTTGTTGCACGCTGCGAACCTACCAGTATCCTCAAGCGTCATGAGTGAATGGACAGAAGATAAATGTCTTCAGCTGATAGAAGCCTATCACGAAAGCAGTGTCCTATGGAATCCCAAGGATTGGCAGCATTAATTTTGAAAGGCTAAATAAACTTTTAAATAAATAAAATTATTTCAATTATTATTATTCATCATTAATAAACAAAAAATTTATTTGTAGGTGGAGGACCTCAATGGAAACACAATGACGCTGCACTACGTGAACCATTCAATAAAAAGCTAAAAGCAGATCCGAAATTACAAATGCTGAAAGAGGCCTTCAAAATACTGAAAAATGTGGCACATAAACCGAAACAGGATACGGAACTACGGTCTTTCTTTGATTTTATACAGGAAAAATTGAAAAACTGTAACAAGGAAATAAAAAATGCAATTCAACAAGAAATATTTCAAATACTGATGCATCTGATCAAGGACATTATAATAACTCCATACAAAATTATGGTTATTACTCCACTACACAAGCTCCACACCCTTCAGCTTCTTCCTCCACTATAAATCCAGATATAGCTTGCCCTTCCACTTCTTACTCAAATCAAAACCAACAAACTCCTCTGCACAACCCGCCATACTCCCCGTACAGCAACAATAGCGAGTATTCATCAGATATGAATTTAGAAAAATAAATTACATTATTATTTTATTATTATTGAATAAAGGATTACCTTGATTTATTATTTCAAAGCTCCTATCAGCGCCTGGCACACTTCAGGGACAATTGAGCTTATGGCTTGTTTGGAAATGCGAAAAAGATATTGTAAACTTGTAAAAGAATCACCAGTAGCTAAGTATCTCAGCGTCACAGCTAATCTATCTTGAACCGACACTGCTTCTCGGAAGGCTTCTTGGGCCCAATTATGTTCATTAGATATTCAAAATGAGTTGGAGAGATTCTCGTGAATTTTTTGTAATGACCACTCATTTTTTGATTTCTTAAAAGAAGAATTAGATCACTTCTTTCTCTATACATTTGATGAATACGCCATCTTCGTGGTCATCCAGTAAAGCATCTACAAGTATGTATGCTGCATAAGCGAGATACACTTCGTCTGACATCGCGGAGCTGCGGATAGAGTCGGCTTGTCGTTACGGTTAGAGTGAGAACCTCGTAACAGTATCCGTTTGGTTACAGTTACAGCTCGTCAGTGAGTACGCTCAGTGAGGTGGCTCGGTGTTCGTCGCGAGCGAAGTTCGTTTCACGCGTCCACACTAGAACGTGGTTACTGTATCTGCTGGTCACAGTTACAGCTCGCTAGTGAGTACCCGGCTTAAGGTTTTTCAAGAGGGTTCACAGTGTAACCTGCAGATCGTGGAGTGATTGGTGGCGAGGTAGCTGTGTCCACTTAGGAGAGTGGAAAATTTCCCCCTTGCAGGTAGGGGTAGGGGCAGCGGAGTGGCGATAGAGCAGACTGACCTTGAGCTGCCTATGTTAACTGAACAGGTAAGTTCAATAGGGAGTAAGTGGGAACAGTTCAAAGAAATAATATTAATATGGGACAAAGTGCTCATCTAAAAAATGAAGTAAGGAAAAGCACACTATTTACTTATTACAATAGGGTTGTTGGAAAGATGAAAAGGTTGGTTACAAGAATTCATAATAGTGTAAGAAGCAGCAGGAAAATTGAGAGCATATGAAACGACTGAATTAGGAGTTATTAGCATCAAAGAAGAAGCCTAGAATGAGAACAGTGAATGATGCAATTAGGAATTTCTACAGCTATGTTAGGATGTATGGGCCGAGTGTGATAGTGGGCACTGCATTCGGGAGGACGTGGTTTTGAATCCCCGTCCAGGTGAATGTCAGGATGGTTCCCTCAAAAAGTCATGGCCAAATTCTATCCCATTTCTAGTCCTCAATCCTTCCCCACCTCTGATGACCTCGATGAGGAATAAAGCTATAAGAAAAAAACTATGGGGTAAAAGGGTATTCAGACAATGGCCGATAAGGATGGGAGAAGTTACAGAGCATATGAAGAGGTTGAATATTGTGCAATTAGTTTGGTGAGACTGTCACAGATTGTCAGGTAGGGACAATTGGAAAAAATAACTGAGTGGGAGATATTACATGTTATTGGGAATGCAAAAACTGGGAAACTAGAAAGTGTCCCAGATTATATGTGTAGACAAAAAACAAAAAATGTAAGGTGGCTGGTACAGATATCACGACAGATGCGTTATCCTTGGGTGAGGGTTTCACTGTATCGTAACTAGAAGTATTATTCAGGACGAATCTGGAGGCTTGCTGTATTCCTGAGGACTGTATGTGCTACAGCAGTACCAGATCATGTGGGAAGTAGAGAAATACAGCTGAGAACTATACACCCATTAGAAAACTTCAGTGGTGCGAAAGTTAATGGACAGTTTGCAGCCAAATACATTAGGAAAATCAGTGAGAAAACATGTGTTTTATTAGTCAGCAACATGGATGCTTAAGAGATTATTCACGTGATTCTCAGTTAAAAGCATACAGGGGGAAATTTTTCAAATCAAATGGACAAGAGAGGCAAAGATGATAGTGTGGCATTGGATTTTTTGACATCATTTGAAAGAATTACCAATAGAATGGCGACAATTGGATTGGATCAGGATGCAACTTACTGGGATCAGGAATTCTTGCAGGCAGGTGGAAGTGAGAGCGGAATGCGAATAATGTATTGGGACCATTGCTGTTCATTATTCATATAAATGATTGTTGATTTACAGTTAGAGGTTCTATTGTTTGTGTAATTGAATAATGTTCATACAGGATTGTGAAAAACACCAGAGTGGCATTACGGATGATGTGGGTTTAAATCCCCTCCCAACCATACACAATTCAGTTTTCCAAAATTACCTGCAATCACTCCCAGCAAATGCCAGGATGACTTCTTCACAATGTCTTGGCCAAATTTTGTCGTATTCCTTGTCCCAAATCCCCTACCGCTTCTAATGACCTCCAGGGCCGCATTTAAGCATAGGCTACATAGGCTGTAGCCTAGGGACCCGCACCACAAAGGGGGGCCCCGCACCACAAAGGGGGGCCCTCACCACAACCTACTACAGCCTGGGAAGGTAGTAGAGGTTGAATTTCGAATATTTCGAAGTTTAATCATCCAGCCACTGGCGACAGGGGGGCCCACACCACATGTATAGCCTAGGGGCCCACAGAGCCTAAATGCGGCCCTGATGACCTCAATGTTGATGAGTCGTAAGGCCTGGGGGGGGGGGGGCAGAGAGATCTAGAAAGGATATCTAGATGGGTTGGCAAACTTAGAATGAAAAAAAAAGTAACAGAAAGAGTCAGCTTTGTATGTACACAGGTTTACATATAAATGTTTTGTATCATAATACGGTGAAGGAGGAATTATTTGTTGAAGGCATAAAATGTAATGTCAGTTGTAATAAGCTAATCTGGCTGAGGCATATTGTAGAGTTTGTATGGAAAGGGTTGAAAGTACTGTTTTTGTTGGAGAGCGTAGTGAGGGCATGGACCAGGAAAGTAAAAGAGCTGGGTTACAAACAGAGAATGAAGTGAAACTCGTTTGAGAAATAAACAAACAAATTCAACTTTGTAGGCGTGACAATTATTCATAAAAATTGATTTTACTTTAGTTAAGAGACAATATATTTTCAGCAGTAGTCTTAAACCCAGTATTGGGTATAGAAGTAAATAAAAGCTTGCAACACCAGAAATTATAATAAATAAGTAAGGAATTAGACCCATACAAAGTCCAGATATGATAACTCTCCGGGAATATGCTGCAACCATTGTATAAATTTCTATCTCAAGTTCTTCTGAGCAAATGTTTTTCATCAGCTGTATACAGTCTGTTTACATTATCTGCTATAGGGTCCAATTAGTCACCACTTTCAAGTAAGGAATGAAAGCCATGGTACCTACTTTACCAGATAGTGTAGGTTGAAGTTCAGATACTAACAGGTAAGGGAGCGTCTATAACCAAATAGCTCCATTTTGGTCTCCTGTGAAACCCCTCCCTCCCCACTACGTAGCCCAATGTGCTTTTGCCTCTTCTCCCCCTCCCCCCAAAAGACATTTTGTATGGTTTTCCTTGTTAGACTATTTTAAATTACATACCGAGATAATTAAATGAAGGAAATAAATATTCACATGCTGTTGTGTGTTCTGTACCTCATTTTAACTATGAAAAATGGTAAGAATGGAAAGCTATGTGGCCTGGCATAGATGCCCCCCTCTTCCCACGTAGCGCAGCCGTAGCCTTCCAGCCAACCCCCCTTACCCTAGACCGAGCCACGTAGTTTATGGATGTTCCCTAAGACTGAAGTTACAAAAAACTTACAGCAGTTACTGAATATCTTTGGCCACATTTTCAAGGCATGTACTCTTGACACAAAATCTATAGGAAGTATTACCAAGCAAAATACAATGTTAGAAAAATGATCAATTGGACACCTATCATTATTAGCAACTTTTCTTCAACCCCTAAAACAAGTTTTCCATGGGATAGGATAATAAATGTGAATGCTTTATTTAAACCTGTGCTTATGCTGATATTATGACGATTTTGACATTTTTATACCTACTGAACAATGCCGGGTCAACACCATTCATATGTGAACATATAAAGTTTATTTCCACAAGTGTACTATTAGTCAGTTTGTTAAATGATATTAGGGACCACTGAGTCATTCTCGTAAATATCCCCCCCAACACACACACAAAAGAAGCAATTATCACAACAATTAGTACACATTCAGTGAGATCTGAACAAACACCAGTCATTCCTCTTCAATTATTCTGGCAGTGCATATAGTTCAGTTTGCCCTAACTAGTTACATCTCAAAAACTTCAAGACTTAAAAAATTCTCAGAAGATAAGCACTGAAGCTAGGAAATTAGCCCAAAAACAACACATGGCATAAGCTAATAAATGGACACTAGAGCTGTAGGAAACTATATGTATTCGTTACTGAGTAAAGAATACATCACTTGACTCAAAGTACCAAAATGGTGTTCACAAATTCATTTCATTACTAGCACTTGTCATATGGATGTCGGTTTGATTCGATAAAGGAACAAATATGACGCATCATGTGGGAACGGTTCGCACAGTGACTAAATGAATCTGGATGAGAGAATGAACATTTGAACATTGTGCATCACATATTTGTGGAAATTTTGATTTGAATTCATTTCGTTACAAAGGAAAATTAGTAAGTACAAACATATTGTGTGTACATTATTTTAATATAAATATTTACTGTTAAGTGTTGATATTTTTAGTGAGGTAAGTATGTGTAATTTTGACTACAAAAACGTGTTTTGTAGTTTTACCTTTGTTTAAGATTAAAATTTACAGAGCATAATTTGTAAATAGAAAATTTGGATAGATAATTTGAGATGGTTATTGCATTTTTATTGGTCATTTTATTAATTTTAAACATTTATGAAATGCATTTATTCTAAAATGCAATGTTCTAACTTCTATTTTATTTTACAGTGAAAAGTTTACCTAAACTTACTTTACTAAATGAACAATGTACTTAAACTTTACAAAGTATGAACAAAGTCATCCTGTAACCCATACATGACAAGACTAGATGTGATGCTTGATTGTAACAAAAGTAATGATACAATAGTAACAAGATTGCCCCGCATGCAGCATGACTCGATACAATGTTTCATGCTAATGCTCAATTGTACCAAAAGTAAGGAGTAATGATTCGATAGTATCGAGTACTGTTTGGTTTAGTAATAAACACAAATGGGTACACAATTTCTCATTACTTTTACAGCTCTGACGGACACAGAGGTCTCCAAAGCATTCTGCAGGATAAACTGAAATCAGCTCTTGCTGCAGGTCAAACAGCAGTGAGAGCAACATTAAACAGTTTCAATGGTTAAACAATTATAAATTGTTCTCATACACCCCTAAGGGCCATTAGAGCCTGTCTTCTTTTCAGATTTTTCTGTTATCATAGCCATTACTACAAAGACAAAAATGGAATATGAACACAACTTTAGCTACCAAGATTCTTATTATGATATGTAAATTTTAGGCAATTTCCGTTCAATCAATTTGTATAATATATTTAAGAGATTCCTGGCAAAGCAACATGCTTAATCTTTGACACACTGTAAGTTTGTAGTATTGCAGGAAATCAGGATCTGCAAGTCTGTGGTAGACAAGGAAAAGAGACTTCTGTTGGCTGTACTAGCAGGAACACGTTATTTGGTGTCTAGTTTTGAAATTATGTAGAATAATGTTGTTCTAAGGTCAAGCTAAAATAACTAACACTGAAGTAATGGACACTGAAATGGGGACTGGTTATCTTAGGTAAGTGTGAATATTAAGAGAGCAGATTTTATCTAATGTTGATGGTGGTTTAAATAAAAATAAGAACGAGAAGAAATTCTCTTTCTTCATTTGTGGTTGAAGTCTGATAAACAACTACACAAGTCTATAGACAGTAAATTCTTATCTACAAGTAATTTCACAGGAGTTTGCTGCTACTGCCTGAAAACAACATAATATTGTATGCCTTCAGAGTGGGCAGTGTTAACCATGAGAGAAAGTAGCCACCTTCAACAAGTACACATGCAAATAAACCTCATAAGAGCCTTTACATTTTAACGGAACTAGGATGGTCCCTGCACCTTCAGCGAGTCCTACACACACCAGAATACTGACCAATATATAAATTGACCAATATGTAACACCAAATAATCATCATGGTAATCCTGTACCTGCAAAGACATGAATCACAATTGCTGTAAACAATTGGGTAAAGGACCAGGAGAGTATAGAGGAGAAAGGAAAATCCTTCTTAACACAGGGCTCATTCTTCAAGATCTTACCAGGGTACCCCTATTGAAAGGTACGGGCGTTGGGTAGGAAAGAAATCATACTTCCCGAGCCCACTATGTCATAGCTGTATCACACTGATCCATGCTGCTGGGTAACAACTGTTATTACCACCTAATACAGGGTGCGGCAGCATAACTTCCTTTTTTAAAATGCGCGCCATGCAGTCGGTTGACATCGTAGCTCAGCGCCAGTGGTCTCGTTCGAGAGGCGTGACTATAAAGTTTTGTCCCGACACAGTTCAGTCGCCATCAAGCGTTGGAACAGTAAGGAGCGTGCGTTTTCCGTTGAGACCTACTTTTCGAGCGGATGTTCTGTGATCGCAACCCAGCCCGCTTTTCGGAATCGCTTTAATTTAGCCCCGTTGCCCCGTGTCCCTGACCGGAAATCAATTGTTAAGTGGGTCACTACGTTCAGGCAAACTGCAAGTGCGAGAAGACAAAGAAGTGGAGGCCCTCGGCCCATTAGATCACCTGAGAACATTGAGGCATTGAGGCAGTGAGAGCTTCAATGTTGCGATCACCACGGCGTTCTGCGCGCAAACATGCGTCTGCCCTTCGAATTTCCGATCATTCTGTGAGGAGAATTCTTCTTGATAATCTTAATTTCCATCCATACAAGATGGCGATTGTGCACGAACTTCCTGAATGTGACTTCAGTTCTCGGAGTAACGCGTGTGAGGTTTTTGCTGGAAGACGTTCCTGAGGACGCTATTGTTTTTTGGGTGATGAAGCCCATTTTCATTTGTGTGTATCCGTCAACAAACAAAACATGCGCTATCGAGCTGACACCAATCCTCGACAATTGCGTCAAAGGCCTTTGCATTCACCTAGTCACAGTGTGGTGTGCAATTTCCTCAGGTGGAATTATTGGTCCCTGGTTTTTGAGGAAAATGAAGTCAGACAGTGAATTCTGATCGGTATGTAAACATGTTACAGGATTTTTTTTCCACGGCTAGATGAGTTGGACTTAGGGGAAACTTGGTTCCAACAAGACGGTGCAACGGCACACACTTCAAGAGCATCGATGGCTGTTTTGAGAGAAGACTTCCCAAAGCGCCTCATCTCAATTAGGGGCGATTTGGAGTGGTCGGCCCGCTCTCCCGATTTGACTCCTTGTGAGTTTTTTCTATGTTTTTTTTTGAAATCCCGTTTTTATGTGAACCATCCTAGAACCCAACAAGATTTGAAGACCAGCACCCAGCAAGAAATTGCCAACATAACGCCTGCTATGTTGGCGGGAGTCATGACAAACACCAGAAATCTGTTTACTCGGTGTGTGCAGAATGGGGGACGTCACCTACCTGATTTGTTTTTCAAATCTAAGTAAAACAAAACTTTATGTATGTGCCTACATTATAAAAAACAAATAAAAAATTTCTGATTCATACAATGGGTTTTATTAAGTTTTGAAAAAAGGAAGTTATGCTGCCGCACCCTGTACATTAAATTGTTGTTTGCTTAATAGTGTGGTTCTCAAAGAAATTAGTAAATATTTCTATATTAATGTATCACTAATAACAAGCAGGAAAGTACTTTAACACAATGAAATTAAGTAAGGTTAGGGAAATTCAACCTAATACTTACCATATATGATAGCAGCTGAAGTCAATGAACACAAAAAAAGTTGAACATGTGCAACATATCAAGATTGAACCTTATTCCTGTAAGTTGATAAGACACTTAGCGAGGAAGTCGAATGCAAACAGTGAACATACCAATGCCCACAGAGTTGGTGTCTTTGACACACATCTGACCTCCTTGCTAAGTGACTCTTCTACTTGCAAGAATAAAGTTCAATACCGAAATATTGTGTTAACCATATTTGTCTTTTTTGTGTTCATAGACCCCAGCCCCCGTCCTGTATGGTAAGTATTAGGTTGAATTTCCCTATCCTTCATTAGTTTCGTCGTATTAACGTATCTGTAGAAATAACTGAAATGATAGTACAAGATAGACACTTGGCTGATCAAGTACTGTGGCCTTCAAACATTAGCTTTATAGTTAGTGAAATATCACAACAAACTGTGAAAGGAGAATGCATGAATCTCCGTGAAACAACTTGCAGAGTGGGTAAATATTGTTTATACTCAAGTTAATAGTGCTCTGTAACAGAAACTACATAATCAAAATCTGTTCATTTTCTTTATCTTCAAGCCACAGCTAGGAAATGTTTTACTAGTACCTCTTGTGAAAAAAATGAGATAATAGAAATGTCGTGCAGTTGTTAGCTGTGACATTAGCAGCACAGAAAAGTTTTTATAAAACGGTCACTATATTGAATCTGGCCTTTATTTATATTAATATACATTACAAAACTTGGCTGGAACATTTGCAAATAATATATAAAAAGAAGGAATTCAAGAGGTAGCGATGTGCATTCTATAATCTCTCCTACACCCACCACCAACCTCACCTTTCAATTTCCAAAGGAAGAAGCTAGATCATGGAAATGCATAAAACAAGGACTCAAGCTGGAAATGAAGAAACCTGTTTAATAAAGCAATATGGAATGTCCAAGGCATTGGACACAAAGGTGAACTATTAACCAAAACAAATATAATTTTTTTTTTTTTGTGATGACTGAATCAAAGAAAAAACTAAAAGGCAATAAATTAATAATTATCTGCAGATTTACAGCAATGCAAATAGTGAAGACAGAGCAAAAATAGGAGTGATTCTGATGATATATAAGCCCTCCACAACAAAATTGGAAGGAAAATTCAATTAAAGATTAAACTATAGTGAGGCTCACATTCAATTATTGGCGTATATTCACCAGCTAAAGGATACAATACAAACTTTGAGACATTATACAAGAAATTACTAGAAATCACAAACAAAACAAATGAATCTGATTAGTTTGTACTAATGGGTGCTCTAAATGCTAGAACTGGTAACACAACTTTTGGTACATCACTGCAATACTCACACAGTGAATTAAAAAAAAAAAATACAAATGGCAATAGATTAATCCATATACTGGATACAATAACCTCAGAACTAAGAAGATATTCTACAAATAAATACAAAAACATTGCCACAAATACATATCAGAAGTACGAGGATACAAATCAATTTTAGACTACATAATAGCAAACCAAAAACTGGCCAAATTCATTCTTGACACAAGAGTACTCAAAAGTTTTGAATTATAAATGGATCACTAACTGCATACTTTAACAATAAGGTTTCTACACAAGGTTTAACACAAAAATGTAAACCAGGAAGAGTGTTTCAAAATAAACCTATTAGACAACTTTTTCAACAAAGAACAAAATAATAATACAATATTTTGAAGTGGGCATCACAACAGAAGATGAATGAAAAAAAAAAAACCCCAGCAAAATATTGAATTGGGAGCTTATGAACATATTGAGGCTAAGAACAAAGGACTGAAGCACTAGGCTAAATAAATTTTAAAAAATAAAAAGTATACAAGATGAAAGAAATGCACTTAAAAAATATGCAACATGCATTTGGAAATATTAAATTATGATAGGACCAAGGATAAAAAACCGAGTCTTTAATCTGACTAAAATTCAAAGGCACACCTGAATTAAGGCGTAAAGAATTATGGCAAGAGTATTTCTTACTTATGGTTCTGAAGCATGGACAATAAAAACACAAGGTGAGCGATGACTCATAGCAGTGAAAATGAAGTTCCTGAGAAGAACTGCAAGACACACAGCTTATGTCAAAAATAAAAAAGTAAAACCTAAATTATAATTAATACCGCAGGTAGCACATATTTTCATTATACATGAGGAGCATGCAAATTTAAATACCAATTTCGATTTAGATCCTAATAAAACAAGGAAATATCAAAGCTAGTAGTACTGCACGAGGTGTAAAAACTAGTAACAACCCTTTCCTGTCATTTACCAACCAACAAGACTTATTATTTATACATCAGGAAAAATAAAATCAACTATCACTCACTAAAGTCGCAGGGAGGAGAGCAGCAGTGACAAAAAAACTTCACAAACACAAGACACCTCTCTCTATACCAACAGTACCCACTGCCAGGACCTTAGTGCCCTTGAAAACTATCTTGACATGCCCCTCTATGCATCTCCATAGCACTGGCCCACTTTATTCTAACCAAAAATTTCTTCACCCTACAATTTTTTCATTTATCAACAGATATGAAGCACGGATGTGGGCACTTGTATGGCACCCTTCTACGCCAACCTTCTCCTGGAAAGATTAGAAGAATTCTTTCTTCAAAAGATCGTGTGGTTCAGATACATAGATGACTTTCTTTATAATCTGAAACCACACGAAAACCTCCTCCTTCCAAAACTCTCTGAATAAGATCAACTCCCTAAACTTCACACGGATCTACTCCCACACCCACATCACCTTCCTAAATGTAGACATCTCTATGAACAATGGCTACTTATCTCTGTCTACATCAAACCCACAAACCTATAACAGTATCTATACTTTGACAGTTACCACCAATATCACACAAAACACTCCCTGTCCTCAGGGCTGGCGCTATGATTCTCGGGCCCTGGCTAAGCGATCTTAGGCCCCCCCCCCCCCCCCGAAAATATTTTTACTTTACACTTTCCTTTTTTTTTTGATAAATTCAGAACATTTTAATACAACAATGTTCAAAATTATTGGTGCAGATTTTAAAATTTGTGTTTGATTTCTATTTAATTAGGCACCCAGGCCGGCGGGCCCCCCTTTGGTGGCCCGGGCCCGGGTACTTTTGCCCCGCGTAGGATTTGTAATGAACAAGAAAGTAGGAAAACGGGTGTGTTATTATGAACAGTTTAGTGACAGGATTATTTTGATGAGGTTAGAAACTAAGCCCGTCCCAACCACATTAGTACAAGTATATATGCCAACGTCACAGGAAGATGACGAAGAAATAGAAAAAATATACGCTGAAATCGAAGAATTAGTCCAATATGTGAAAGGGGAGGAGAATCTAATAATCATGGGTGATTGGAATGCAATAGTGGGAGAAGGTAAAGAGGGGAATACTGTAGGAAGTTTTGGTCTAGGAGAAAGAAATGAGCGAGGAACCAGGTTGCTAGAATTTTGTGAAAGATATAAGCTAGTAGTGGCGAACACACTGTTTAAGAACCATGAAAGAAGAATATACACCTGGAAATGTCCCAGGGATACAGGCAGATATCAGCTAGATTATATCATGGTCAAACAGAGATTCAGGAATCAAGTTCTAGACTGTAAAGCGTACCCAGGAGCAGACATAGACTCGGACCATAATTTGATAGTAATGAAGTGCAGGCTGAAATTCAAGCGAATAAGGAAGCAGCATAAGCAGAACAGACTGGAAGTGAATAAACTGAAACAATCTAGCACAAGAGAAAAATTTGCAGAAATGGTAGACTTAGGTCTAAGAAGTAACTGTGAAAGGAGCTCAACCGAGGATGAATGGAATGCATTAAAGACCGAAATAATGAAAGCTGGCAAAGAAACATTAGGATTTAGGGAACAAGCTGCCCGAAAACCTTGGATCACAGAAGAAATTTTGCAGCTGATGGATCAGAGGAGATGGTACAAAAATGCTCAGGATGAAGCAAGAAGAGAGCAGTACAGGCAATTTAGAAATCAAATAAATAGGAAATGCAAAATGGCAAAAGAAAAATAGCTACAAGAAAAGTGTCAAGAAGTAGAAAAGGAAATGGTCGCAGGAAAAGTAGATGTTGCATATAGAAAGATCAAACAGAACTTTGGAGAAATGAAGAAAAGAGGTATGAACATTAAAGCTGCCGATGGGAAACCTCTTTTAAGCTCAGATGATAGAGCTAACAGATGGAAGGAATACATTGAGAAACTATATGTTGGGGACGACTTGAACAATTGTGTATTGGAAAAGGAAGGCGATGTTGACATTGATGACTTAGGAGATCCTGTTTTGAGGACAGAATTTAATAAAGCTCTGAATGACTTGAAAGCAAATAAGGCAGTTGGAATTGATGAGATCCCTGCAGAACTTCTTAAATGTCTAGGAGAGGAAGGAATCAAAAAATTATTCAAGCTGATATCAAAAAGTTATGAAACAGGAGAAATTCCAACCGATTTTAATAAAAATATCATCTTCACACTTCCGAAGAAAGCACAAGCCGACAAATGTGAGAATTATCGCACCATTAGTCTAACATCACATGCTTCAAAATTACTAACCAGAATAATATACAGAAGGATGGAAAGGGTAGTAGAAGAGATAGTAGGTGAAGATCAGTTTGGGTTTAGGAAAAATCGCGGTACAAGGGAAGCAATTCTGTCATTAAGATTAATACTTGAAGGGCGGATCAAGAAAAACAAAGATACTTTTATGGCATTTGTTGATTTAGAAAAAGCTTTTGATAATGTTAGATGGGACAAGATGTTCAAAATTTTAAAGAAGTCAGGTCTAAAGTATCGAGATAGAAGAATACTTTATAAACTATATAAGAATCAAGTGGCTATAATAAAAGTAGAGAATCATGAGAGACATGCATCAGTTAAAAAGGGTGTGAGACAAGGTTGTAGTCTATCCCCGTTAATATTCAACTTGTATGTAGAAGAAGCAATGAAGAAAGTCAAAGAAAAATTTCCATGTGGCATAAGTTTTCAGGGGGAAAAAATCAGTATGCTACGATTTGCTGATGACATTGTCTTGTTAGCAGAGAAGGCTGAGGATATTGAGAAATTACTGAATGGCATGAACAAAATACTGAAGGAAGACTTTGGACTGAATATAAATCAAAGCAAAACTAAAGTGATGAAATGTAGCAGAAACGATACCAATACTAGTAGACTAAATATAAAAATAGGATCGGATGCAATAGGAGAAGTAAGTGAGTTCTGCTACTTGGGAAGCAAAATTACAACCGATGGCCGAAGCAGGAATGATGTTAAAAGCAGAATAGCAATAGCAAAAAGAGCCTTCATGAAGAAGAGAAACCTTTTAGTTTCAAATCTTGATCTAGGAATTAGAAAGAACTTTTTAAAACTCTTTGTGTGGAGCACAGCACTTTATGGTAGCGAAACATGGACTTTAGGAATACCGGAAAGAAAGAAAATTGAAGCATTTGAAATGTGGTGCTACAGAAGAATGCTGAGAATTAAGTGGACAGACAAAGTAAGAAATGAACGAGTTTTGGAAATGATGGGTGAGAAAAGAAGTTTGTGGAAGAAGCTTACAGAAAGAAGAGACAGGCTGGTAGGTCATATTTTGAGACATGCTGGATTGGTTAATTTGTTAGTGGAGGGAACAGTCGAAGGTAAGAACTGTAGAGGAAGACAGAGATTAGAATATATGAAGCAGATAATTGAGGACGTGGGTTGTAAGGGGTATGTAGAAATGAAGAGGTTAGCTCAGGATAGGAAGGGATGGAGGATTGCATCAAACCAGTCGAAAGACTGATGACAGGAAAAAAAAAAAAAAAAAAAAAAAAAAACCCTAACACCGGCCCTGCCTGTCCTATCGTCTACCCCTCCAAGGCAATCATATCTGCTCCAACAGACTCCTTTACCCTTTACTACAACCTAGCACAAGCTGTTATATCCCATAAATATCCTCCAGAATTGGTTCATAAACAGATATCCTGAGTCAAACCACACCTAAACAGATAATCCAAATCAAGTCGTAATCCTGTCTTTCTCACTCAGTCATTTTCTGGCTAGGAATCCCTTAACCAAATTGTCATGGCTATGACTTTCTTACATTTTTACCTGAAATATGTTATATTTTCCTCATTATCCTTCCCAAAACACTCTGCACCACCTTCAGCAGGCCACCTAACTTAAAAAGCATACTTGTGCAAACGTACAAACCCTAGGGCTTCAGCCCTTGTAACAGGACTATGCATATTACAGTACATGCAACATGCATACACCCACCACAACCCATTGTAATCCTACTGACAGGGAAACTTACCTGCACCACATAATGCATCACACACACGCTCTTCTGTCTCCACTGCAAGAATTCTAACATCAGCCTCACCACAAACCAGTTATCAAATGATTGGGACCTCAATATCTGTTTCATAGTCAAAGCCATCAGAGTACTCACTGAAACCACATTCCCACCTCAACTATGGAGATGTGTACTGGCCTATCAACAAATTCTTGACACCAGACACTACCCAGGCCTCAAGCTCAGATAATACCCATATTTCTCACCCTCGTATACCTATCACTTCCAAGTATATTCAATTAATATATGTAGATTTTGTAGAATTGTTTTATTTATAACTTTCATTCAATAATTTTATTTATAATTTTTTCCATTCAATTTTTTATTTATCTTTTACACTGTTAATTATTTTTTTACCTATTTTACATTTCCCATTTTTATTTTATTTTTATTAATTTTCTTCCCACAATTAACATTTCCAATTTTTGTCCCCCCCCCTCCACAACCTCCATTCTACTTATAATGGTCAAAACCACCAATCGTATGGCTGTGTTAACTGTTGGTCACTTATTTCTAATTTCATGACCACGAGCATAGCCCAAAATATTGTTTTATTTGTGTTTGTGGAATATTTTTTTTATTGCTCTGCTCTCCTTCCTTGGATGATTTTATCTTTCCTTCCCATATTAATATCACCTCATGGCATTACTTCTAACTCCACAGTTGCTAAGAATCATTAGTTTGACAGGTGTGTGTGACAGAAGTCCATTCAAGCACTGATGCAACACAGTTCTTAGTGTATTTAAAAAAGAAAATGAGAACCCTTTAGAAATTAGTGAAATAATTTAAAATCTGTTTTGTGTGAAAAGGTCAAACAGTAAATCTTTCAAAAATTGTCAAGAATGAATTTTACACTAAATATTCAAAAAATATACAACAGAAAGAAATGCACAATGTATTGGGAAAGTGGTGAATTTTTACTGAAAATGATGGAGATTATGCCAAAAAATAATAGTATACAATTTACTGCCCCGCACACCATTAGTAAGTCTTTCTGAGCCTCCTCCCTTGTTTCCCTATGCCAGTAGTTGTACGGTCACATACAGACACTATTTACACCTGAATTTTGTTGAAGATAGATTGAAATAACTTTTGTGGAGAGGTAATAATCTTGATGAATTCTTGAGAAAGAAGTGTGCTGGTGATGAAGAGCAAACATATTTTGCTATATACAGGCGAGGAAGTATAGGTCAAGCAGTGTCCAAGTAAAACTTGGAATCATCTGCTGTCCTATTGGTGATAGTAAAAAAGCTTCTGTGGTGAGATATAAGTTATTTGGGTGGTACTCTTTTATAACTACGGATCACCATCAACTATCACTTGCAGAGATGTTGTAGGAAACGAGTGTTCTGAATCAATAGTGTTACAAATAAACACAGTCACTTCTACTTTTCAACTGATCACCTTTTAATACCAAGAATAATTGGAGGCTGTAGCCATTTATCTCGACGGAAATTAACAAATTATAGGTATACACAATGCAATACAATTTCAGTTTTTATTTATTTGCCAAACACATTTTGTTTGTTCTGAGAAGTATCTTGTGGGTTTTTTTTTATAGAAGGTTAATACATATTTTTTGCCTTATTACAATATTCTTCAAATCAAGATTATACAATAAATTATCCTGCATTCACATTTTCCAGTATCTTCCATTTATTCATCATGTTTTCCTGCTGAATCTTTGTCCACATCTTAATTTTTTGTTTTGTTTTATTACAACAATGTTTAAATCAATTATAGTAAAAATTATTGCTTACTTACATTTTCCAAACCATCCACTTATTTACATCTATACTCTACTACCAGCATCAGTTTAAATTGACTACAATGCTGCAGGATGTCTCTTCTTGTTGAAGACTTTTTCACAGTAGAATATCAACTTCTAACAGCTAGTATATTGGTACCACACAAAATTACACATTCAACATATAAATACAATACACCAGCTGTTATAAGATGACACCTTACAATGTAGTGGAGAGACAAGATAATGAAAAAATATTCAACAAGAAGATACACTGATCAACCAAAACATTATGACTACCTACCTACTATTGATGGCAGGTGACAGCAGCGTCACCTGATGAGAAATGACTGTTAGTCAGACACACACACACCGTGCATGTAGTATCAGTGAGTGTGCTATCAATGTTTATAATGGGGAAGACACGCGATCTATCCAAGTTTGACCGAGGGCAGATTGTGATGGACCAGAGGTTTGGCAAGAGTATTTTGGAAACTGCAAGACTTGTGGGATGTTTGAGGAGTGCTGTGGTAAGCATCTTTAACAAGTGGCAGCCCAAACATCGAGGGGTTGGGCGGCCACCCCTCATTACACATGTCAGACATCGTAGGCTGGGCAGTCTGGTAAAACAGGACAAGTGGTGAACTGTGGAGGAACTAACATCAGACTTTAACGCTGGGCAGAGTATAAGTGTTTCTGAACACAAAGTGCACCATATTCCCCTAATGATGGGCCTCCAAAGCAGACAACCCATGCATGTGCCAATGTTAAAACCACAACATTGGCAACTACAACTGAAATGGGCAAGTGACCATCGTCACAGGATGTTGGCACGGTGGCAGAGTGTTGCATGGTCTGATGAATCCTGATATCTTCTTCATCATGCCAATGGGAGGGTGCAAAACCGCCGTTTTCCAGGGGAACAGCTTCTAGACACCTGTACTGTGGTACAGAGACAATCTGGTGGTGGCTCAATTATTATTTGGGAAACATTCATGTGGACATCCATGGGTCCAGTGGAGCTCATGCAAGGTACTACGATGGCCAATAAGTATCGTACACTGGTTGCACACCATGTACACCCCTTCATGACGACCATCTTTCCCAATGGCAGTGGCATTTTTTAACAAGATAATGTGCCATGTCACAGGGCCAGGAGTGTGATGGAGTGGTTCGAGGAACACAGTGGTGAGTTGCAATTGATGTGCCAGCCCCCACCTGACCAGACCTGAACCTGACCGAAAACATCTGGGATGTGATTGAATGTGGCGTCAGAGCTCATCACCCCGCTCCCCGGAATTTATGGGAATTAGGTGACTTGTGTGTGAAGATGTGATGCCAACTCCCTCCAGTGACCAACCAGGGACTCATTGCTTCCATGACAAGACACGTCGCTGCTGTTATCTGTGCCAAAGGCAGACATACCGGCTATTAGGTAGGTGGTCATAATTTTCTGGGTGATCAGTGTAAATTACCAACAGTATCATGGTCAATCTACATATTAGTAAACACAAGAACATGAAAAATGTAAGTAGAGAATAGTATAATCTTCATTAAAAATAATAACAATAATAATTTAACACATCACAAACCATTAACAGCAAAAAATGCTAATGATGCATTAGAGAACAAAGCTAAATGTAATTCTAATAATTTGTGTATTGTTATGTTCCTAATCAGTGGAATAAAATTCATTCTAATTACATGTCTCCTTCTTGGCTTTGCAATTTTCAAAAACAGTAGTGTATATTTAATATCATGGACTGATATGTTTGGACACAAAACGATACATGAAGATGCCATCTACATTAAGCAATGCAGAAGAGATCTCAATTTGCTGAATGGTTAAAATAACATTCCCCATTCGATTTGTTTCTTTACAGATTTACCTACCCCATCCTAGTCACAGAAAGTCTTCCAAGATGTGGAATATTACTGATTTAGCAAAAACTGCAGAAATCAAGGTCACCATCATTCCCTGCCATTTCTCTTCTTACACAGACATTAATTAAGATGTTGTAGTAAGTACTGAGGCTTTGCATGATCTGCCACATTTCAATTAAATAATCATCTTTCCACTCCTTAAGGCGCTTCTTGGAAGATCTCACCATGAAATCATACTTGAATTCCTTTTTAGAGATTTAAGAACTTTGCATGTAACTAATTTCTAAGTTTTTTACACTGCAGTTAAGATGAAATAAGGCTTCCAGATGTTTCATTTCACATCTTTTCTTATCTCGTTTACATAGCCCACCAGCTGTTCCAACCATTCTGAGATACAGAAGAGGGTATTTTAAATATGTCTCCTCGGTCATAATTATTATAAAATGCATTCTGCAATGGAGGTGCATTTTCTACCAATATGACCAAGGTCAAGTTTTATTTTTGTGGGGGTGATACCTTTGCAAGTATCCTTGTTTTGAAGCAATGTTTTAGTTCTGGAATTTGTGAACTGGAACAAATCTACCAAGCCGCAAAGCTGAGTACAGTTGGGGTACAGATTGTTCAATACACGCTGCGAGTTAATATGTAGGTCACTTCCCAATTATATCACTTTGAAACTAAGCGATTTTTTTACCCTTTTATAAGGAGGTTTGCAGAACTGTGTTGCTGAAGCACATACGGCTTTATGGTCTCAAGGAGCTGTTGAAGCTCAGCAAGTTCATCCCACAGGCACAGCAGGTTTGTCAGGCACTTACTAGGCCCTTTGCACAAGGATTTCTTTTTTATAAAGTTGTTAGAAAATATTCAGTCTTTTCTTTTTATGTTAGCAGTAATTTAGTGGCCAAAGCTTCTTATGACAAAGTCCTGTCCTGCTTAGTTGCATTTCTTCCATAAAGCTCCTTGCAAAGTCACACTAATATACCAAGGGAGAGTTACAGAGATTCCTTTATGCTCTTGCTGCAGTTTTCAAACACACAACCTATAAAAACACTTTTCCAACTATCTAAGTCTGATTCATATTTAATTTAATACCATTCCAGAGTGAAATATATAAATATTTAGCTGTGTACATGTGTTTTAGCTGTATATCTCTAGAAGTATAATCATTTATCACTTCACTGCTATTCTTTATGATTCATGATATATTACACTTTATGTTGTTTAATTTCTGATGTCCCAAGGCTCCATCTATCATCTGAAGCAGTACACTGTACCACTACTGCCTTACTAGGCCTTCTGAAGGTTTGGAACACTTCTGAATTGGAAGTGCCTGTCTCAGTAATCACCTAGATAATTGCAGAACACTGCCTGAAAACCATAAGCAGCATGGCTAGTATACCAGCAATTAAGTTTGAATCTTGACCCACGACACCTCCCCTCCTGGTGTAACTATACCATTGAGGCCGGTAGCAAATTCATCAGAAGCCTGCCCTCCCCCCCTTCGAATGCTGAATCTAGGGGGGTGGGGGACACCAAATTTATGGGTTACCCCTTTTTTTTTTTAGCTCTACTGCTGCCCTGGGTGGCAACAATGGGAGTGGGCTGTTGAAGGGGAGGGAAGGGGGGCGGCAGGCCCTCTCAGGCCTAGGGCTGGGGCCCCCTCCACATGGGGTGATTTGTCATTTTGCCCATCTTGCCACCCTACTGTTGTGCTACTGACCTCCCCATGTACAGTTAGGTGGTATATTAAATTACATCATCAAGTTTGTAGGTTGTCATATTTTCATCAAAACTGATTGAGACAACTACAATTAACAGGCCAGACAGCTCGGTTGGTAGAGTGACTGACTACAAATTGAATGAATGAGGTTCAAATCTTGTAGGTTTAAAAACATTATTATATCACCAGTATTTGAACATAAGCCATCAGTTTTGTGCAAACATTGGAGTGAATACAGTACACATAAAGATCATTTAATTCTAAAGCACCTACAATAATAACTTTCCATCTACAATTATCAATGATCTCAAAAACACTTGGGTGAAGTACTCTGCACAGCAGTTGGAAATTGAGCAATACGATGCCAGTAGCATAGCAATTATTTATAAGGATATCCCAATCAACAATTACTCGCATCATAAAAAAAGAATCTGGTTTTGGCACTTCTTAAACCATTGCAGATTTACTTCCAAGCTCCACAAGAATGATAAAATGACACAAAAATTCAGATTATTTCCAAACTTATGCAAGCTTTCAATTCCCCATCAAGCATCCGTATCACCTATTAAGAAAGCAACAAGAAAAAATGGGAGTGAATGAAAGTGTACTCACCTCAGAAGCACTTGTGGCTACCGAACTCAAACTTGGAGACATTATGTTGTCAGAGCCAATGCTGAGCATATTCTGCTGCATCTGTTGATCGCCAAACAATGGTAACTGTCCTGCTGGGGCACTCTGTCCATGAGATTGTTCATTTTGGAGGATAGGAGAAGTCTGTTGATTAGCCAAAAGTGGCTGATGGAATGATTCACTTAAGTACTGACGAACTTGGTTCTTTTGCTTCTGCATAACATGGTATCTGGTTGGGTTTTCCAATACAGTGCGCACCTGAAACATTTAATACATAACATAACATTCATAATGATGTATAGATGTTTGTGGTGATTACATTTTTTCACAATGATGGGATTATAGTTTGATAATGAACATTTAATAATTTTAATTACTTTTCAGAATGGTCATTTAGCTTCTAAAGCCAGGGAAATTAGACCTTTAAGTAAACCAGAACACTCTAGAGATTTTAAAGCTATTTTAGCACACTGTATTTCTGGAATGTCTCATACGAGAGTAGATTTAGGCAAAGTCTAAGAGATGGTGCCATTAGTACACATAGAGGCTATTTTTTGCTGCCACCATCTTACAGAACTTCATATCAAGTTTTATATACTGTACTACTCTGTGTTTGGCATTCATTTGAATTGATCCAGTAACATAATTTTCAAAAAATTGGCAAGCAAGAACTTAGAAGCATTCGTTATTACAAAGCTATAAAAGCTCAGGAAATCAACGCTAACTGACGAACATTATGGTGAATCTGCACCTACAATTATAATGGTTTACAAGTGATTTAGTAACTTTAAAGTGAACAGGTTAAAGTAACGAACATTCAGGATGCCCTGTTGAGGTCACTGCAACAGATAATACTGAATACTGTACGATAGAATGAAGGTGGGTGAAATTGTTAATATCCCTATATGTTGCAAGAATATTTACTTGTGAGAAAACTATGCCAAAGATGGATGCAATTTACTCACAGTCACATGATCAAAAGAATAAAAGCGTGAATCATTGCAAGGACAGGTTGCAACTGTTTTAATAAAATCCAGAGGAATTTTTGCATCTTTTATAACAGCAGACAAAACACAAAAAGAAAGTACAATCAAAACATTGGGTTGCAAGAAGTAAATCTTCACCAAGGATTGCAAAAACTGCTCCTTTGGCAGGGAGATTATGACCACCATCTTCTTGAATGCTTGTATATTAAGCATTTTTGATGGTTCGGTTAAATAATGAAATAAATTAAAAATGACTACAGTTAGCAAAAAGTAAGTCTTTTTCACAATTACTATGCACCAGCTTGCACTTCAGTAACTGAGAACACAAAACTGTTTCAATAACGCTGTTAAGTTTATCCTCTCCCCTCCTACTCTCCACAGTTGGTTAATTCAGACTATTGTCTACTTCCAGATTTAAAAAATAGTGACCTGAACATTTCCATCAAAACAACCATCTAGTTTGCACAGTTGGAAAAATCATACTTTCATTTTTACATGAACAAAATGAACTGCCCTTGAATACTTGTAACACAAATGATATTACAGAAAAAACAAAACTGACGTATAAAATTCTGATACAGTAACTTAGCGAAAATTTAAAGCAAATATTGTGGTGGGATGCTTTTACATCACACTCCAATTTGTATATCATTCAGATTATTTTATTACATTAATTTATTAAGGTCTTAGATTAGATTATACTGATCTCGGGCAACGCAAATTGTTAAAATAATATGCAAGGTTATTTATGTGAGAGGACTCAAAGCAAATATGTGAGCGTAAGAATTCTGATTAGAGCGAGGGCTAAGCTGATGATCAGAAGCGATACCATTAGCCACCCCACCTAAGCAACGCCCAGGGACAATGGACAGTCCTCACGTTGTTGTCAGTCAAGGTCGGGTGCATTGCCCTTAAGTGTGGGTAGCGAAGTTATGAAGGCCGACAAGCCCCCCCCACCCCCCACCCAAACCGACATGTGGATTGCGTGGGTCGCGAATTGCGGTGTGCTGTGACCTCACGTGATTTCTAGAAAGCTTATCCCGCCAATGAAGTGTAAAGTTGTGGTTCTCATAACTAAAAGCAGGGCTTGTTCTTTCTGCTGGCACATTCTACGCCGAGCGGAAGAGGGAGCTATCTTTTGCGAGAGTGGAGAAGGCACTTCTCACTTGGCAGCAGTCCGAGATAGACGGTTCGACCCTGGTATTGTCAGACAGTGACCGTGCTATGATCGCTGGCTGGTGATCCTCGTCTGGTAGCAGGATCGATATCGCACAGTGATAGGCTGTGCAGCAACTACCTATGACGCCATCTACGAGATGGGCCAGGCCATGTTTCATTAGGTTATTGAGACTGTAACAGACCCATAAGGGACTTGAGACAAAGACCTCTGCTCATCAAGCAGATCCAGTCTGAGCTAGTTGGCATATTTTGTAGAACGTTATGTGTTGTGGAGGCCCTTGCATATTGCGAGTTCCATAATGTTTTATTGTATTAACGGCACCCTAGATTGATTTTCATGTTCATGTACTTATGTTTTAATTGCTGATGTGTGTTATCACGAGATATCATACATATTTTGTTAACAATATATTTGACTTCATTAGATAATTCCCGAATCACATTAACGTAAATTCAGCCAATTGTTTGCTTTGGTTAATCGGCCAATTGTAACGTCTGGGCTTTGTGTATGATATATTGCATTGACTTTGTGTTAATGGTAAATTTAAATATGCCTAGCGGTGTAAAAGCCAACAGAACAAAATAAATATCAATCACCAGTTTCCTTGTAATCTGACAGCTTTGAGATTCTTGTCAATAGAAATAATTCTAGATTACTAAAATAATAATATCACCGCATCCCCTACCAAACTCCCCTTTCTCATTACAATATGAAGATAATTTTGGTGAAGAGATGGACTAATAATTACCAACACAATGCCAACCCAAAAGATATGTGACACTAGTCCAATGTAAATCTATTGTCCATCGCCTTTCCTTTCCTCAGCAGCATATCTCCAAAATTACCCATCAGGATGATGGCTCAGTTTCAGTACAATATTTCACACTTCAATGATCTGATTGTTAATTAATCTAAAAAGCATATGAGCATAGAATTTTTCATGCTGCTAATTCTGATTATATTCAATCTTGTAAGTGATTTATGAATTCAGCTTAGCTATGGAATTTATCTCCATGACTTTGTTGCAAATTTAGCTACATCAGTATATACCAAAGAGAAATTAACATCCATTATATCAATGATTTTTCTGCTCAACCATAGAGGTGAAATATACTGTCCTGGTTGGATGCAAATTTTAATTTTTTAAAACTGATCGTGGAATAACACAGAACATATTTTAGGTAAGAGCTATATTAAAAGTGAATTGTAACTCTACTAACCACAGTAAAATGTAAGGTTATCAACAACCATGCAAATACCTAAGATGAGTAAATGAAACATTTCTGTCCTTAACAAGAATGACACACATGTTCAAATTAACTCAATACCATCAAATCATGCAGAACCAGGTCGTTTTCCTGAGGTGGACCATCATACTTACACCCAAATCCAAATGGATCAATCAGAAATATAAGGTACGTAGAAAAATCTCAACAATGCAAAACATCTTAAATAGAAGAATAATGTTTACAAATTCCAACAAGAACTATAAAGCAATATAACATGCAAAATAACACAGTGAATAGATGAATAAAACGATAGTAGATTACCGGCGCATAATACAAAACCTTAGATTACCAGAACCTATTAGAGAAGAACTTATGTATAACAGTGCCACTTCTGAAGACATAACTCATCAATATATGTTTGTGTGTACAACTTTTAAACTAGAAAGTTTGTTAACAGTAAATAAAGGTAATACAGTTCTCATTAAAAGTAATTGTCTTAATTGACAAGAGCTATTACAAATTTGATTACATTAACTATCTACATATCTGATCAAAAATATGAAAATGCATCAATAATAATATTGAGGAAAAAAGAAAGTTCCTTCAGCTGGTGGAAATGTTTGCCAAAAGACATCTTTCAGTCAACTCTCCAGCTATTATACTGTATATAGTGGTATGTTGCAAAATCTCATTTGGAACAATTTACACAGGAATTTGCAAAACTATTACCTATTAATTTAGCAGTTGTATCTACATCTACTGGAATATTGCAATTACAATTAAAATGAAAATAGTGTCAAGCAATCAAAATAAGGAAGGACAGTCAATATAAATTAATCACTTACCACAGATGAAGGTAGGAGGGCCACAGTGAAGACAAACTACCATATTTTAACCTTAATCACGAAGAAATGAGGCATATGGCAGGGCTATTAGATATATACACACTGAGACTCACCAAATGAAGTTAGCATGAGTAATCAGGATAGTCACTGTGCTGATGGCACGACTCGATTCAGTGAAACGAGTAATTTTGCGAATAGAGTCGGCCGGAGCATGCATTGGAACATGTTTATTACAGGCAGAAAACATAAAGTCGGTAAAACAATCACTGATGGGCACATAGCTTCTTGTTCTTTCACATTCCATGCATCCCTCTTGCATTTATACACTCTATCTGCCATTTCTGAGCTACCTGTCATTTCAAAATCACCTGCAGCAGGCATTGCCTGCAGTCCAACTAACTAGCAATATTATTTGTTTTCAGTAGTAAATTCTATTTTGCATTTACATACATTCTGTTCAATTTTTAGTTTGATTTATAACTATTATAATTAATAAGTTATGCAGCAATAGTGTATTGATACAATTCCACAATTGGCTCGTAACCAGATACAGAAGATTTGATTAACAGACAAGCACAATACAATTACAGTCCAGAAAATGGCTCAATGTATATTTTGACTCGTTGCAATACACGTAATCCTGGAATTTTTCACACTTTGGATATAATCATATAATACTGTGGGGTTAAGGACTTCAAAGAAGTGTAAATAATGCTTTTAATTAAGAAAACGAGTGGTTAAAGTAAATAACATGACATCTATTGTTATTTGAGGCTGTGAGAAACGAATTTTTACTGTGCGGTGCCACATTGGAACGTGTGGAAATTTATTAACCAATTAGTACACCACATTCAATCAGAAGTACGGTTGTTCTACAAAGCTTCAACAAGTGACAATCGGTCCTCACTGAAGTATCAAAAATGCCAGCTGGGATCCTTCCCACAGCATCAAAACATAAGATTTTCTTTGTAGCTATATACACACTGTGTCTTGATCTTATACTTCACTGCTTCAGGAATAAGAGCATTTCAGTCATTACATAATGAACACTAAAACATGAAACTATTCCACATACAGTTAAAACATTTTAAGACTTGTATATTTTGGTCATATTTGAAAATATCTTGTCTCATTATTAGAGAAAGGAAGAATAAAAAATATCCCTAGCATGCAGCTAAAAAGTGATGCAATTATACTACACTGCAATGGCCAGATGTTGGAAATATTCCACAGTGTATAATGAACAAGAACTACAGAATTTTAAAAAACCACATTTTGAACCCAGTTTTATTATATGTATAGTAAAATTGTCTAAAAAATAAATAAGTAAGTAAACAGACAGACAAAAAAGAAATTTGATCTGAAGTGTAACATAAATTGAGAAGTATGGGCAAAAAGAGCCTACATGATACAGAACTTAGTTATCCAACAAACCAAAACCACATTCATATGCGTGAAAAGTGATAGCTTGCCAAAGATAAGTAGTGTAATAAACTGTTATTCTAAAGGCCTATCCAAAAGTCACTACATGGGTGCTCAATACACTTTCAGTCTGAAGAAAGTGCACTCTCTACTATACAAAGTACACATACCATTAGGTGCATTTAGGCTGCAGTCTACCATTCGTCAATCTGTTCAGCATCTCTCCTATCTCATACTGAATTCTAAAACCTAACGTGGCAAAGCATACAAAAAAAAATCATTAATCAAATCAGCTAAAAGGAATTTTATGCAAATGGCAATAGATAATTAGGACTCAATAAATCTGTGATTTTACACATATCTACAATAGTTTGATATTTTACAGCAGCACACATATATATATACTGACAGATACCACATTGAATCCTGGTGAAATGAAAGAACAAATTACTCTGTATTGCTTTTGGAAACATTTTTTAGACAACTGTATTGTAAGCTAACAAAACTGACTAAAACCAATCTGGCACTCGAGAAACATGTATTGCTAATCATTCATCTTTGAAGCCACACTGTTCCCTCAGAAATTATTCACACAAGGATGTCGTAATAAGTTGCTTCCATCAAGGGCATTAAGTATTTTTTCCTTATGACTTTACATCTCATCGACGTTCAAGTCGTTAGAAGTGGGAGAGGACTAGGAGCAAAGAACAGGAAGGAAATCAACCATTGCCTTTTGGAGGAGCCATTCTGACATTCCGCTGGAGTGATTTCACGAAAACGTGGAAAACCGAAGTCTGGATGGTTGAACGTGGATTCAGACCCACGTCCTCCAAATGTGAGGACCACGTTTGGTAAGTAGAGAGGAACCAATATTGTCATTTTGATGTTAAGATAAAAAAAATATATACTATTTCAAGACAAACTATTTTTTTCTAGGAGAGTATCAGAAAACTTTGTTGTGAGAGAATTTAAATCCCTACATAAATTTTGTTGTAAAAACACTATAGGGTTACCAATTTAGCACAGAAAAAATATTATTATTATTACTATTTTTTTGGCTACATAATCTGTGGCATTACACCTTTTAGTAGTTGATATGGGGAGAATAACTCCAGTGAACACAAGCACAACACCACATTGAGATTGTGTTACATTTTCATAACACTGCATTTGTTGCCCACAAGTTAGGTTTTTGCATAACCTGAGATTTAGTTGTAACATCATACAGATTACATATGAAACATCAATTTCTTTTATCTGTGTACCTAGGTGCTTTAGCATATAAAAATAGAAAAGAACAGGGAAATTAAATCCATCATTATCAAAGTTTGGAGGCAGAAGGCCTATTAAAACATACGCAGAAAAAAAGTCAAACACAATTACAAAATATTTCTAAAGACCGTTTGATTGTGAAGGGTGGTGACAAAACAAATGGCAAGTCTTCAAGTGTAGTCATGCCAACAGTTACCACACAAATATCAAAATATGATTTTGACCATTGGATACAAAGTGAGGGTGAGGAATATGAATCTATATAAGGGCCCAGGACTTGTTATATTTTTGAGGAACAGTGTGGACAAACTTATTTCATTTAGGGTGGACCCAAGTGTTATTTTGAACATGGACTGGTGTTAAATTTGTTCCTTGTCACTTTTGAGACTCGGCGTTTGTCTTTGCTAATCAGCAAATCATAATTTTGTTTGTGAACCAATGTTACATTTCATTAATCAGTTGGGTTCAGTGATTTGTCATATGTGCCATATCATTATGTTTGTTCTTTAATTATTAATCTTCAGTTTAGCTCATTAATAATTTAAACAGCTTCTAGTTTTGAAGGTCTTATATTTGATTGAAAGTTGAATTTGTAGTTCATGAAACAACAGAATTAAGAAAATTGAAGAAGGGAGAGAATGTCAATTAAAAGATGCCTGCAAGTCACCATGAAAGGCATCAAGGAAGCTACCACTGAAAATCATTAGGAGGACCATTACATTAAACATCACTCACCACAGGTTAAGGCAAGAGAGCTGTGGTGAACAAGTAGTGATGGGTTTAATTTCCCCAACACTTCTTTATTTGAGGTAAATTGTATTGTATTTTACATAAAAACAACAGAGGAAATCCCACTTATTTTTAGAACGTTACAGGATAACTACAACTGTAGATGTGTGTTACTTTTTTTATATATATACATGCCCACATCAATGAAAGTGATCTGTCAGTGGGAGTAGGTCCAGGTGGTGATGATGCAATGGCTATTGTTTACAGAATTAAGGAAACCTAGGAGGTGGTTTTCACTGTGGGTCAGACCATAAATCTATCATCTATGTATCTGTCCCACACAATGGGGTTAAATGGTATGAGGTCCAGGAAATTTTGGCATATGATGGGGCCATGCAGGTATCCATGGCAGTGCTATGTATCTGGTGGTATACTTGGAAATTGAAGAAGTAGTAATTTTTGAAGAGATTGAATTAGGACCAGGATGTAAAGAAGGATGTGCTGGGAAGACTGTATGGGGATTGCATATCTAGGAAATGTTCCAGGGTGATGATGCCCTGTCTAGAGAATATTGGTGTTAGGGATGTTACACCAATGGAGGAAGAAGAACTTCTGAATACAGACTCCACTTCGTTCATCCGTCAAACCCAGCCTCCCTCATCTATGGCAAGTGTTAAGTTTAATATTCTCATCTTTCCTCAGTTTCATTGCCTTGAAAGCATTTTCGAACTCATTATATAAAGGACAGTGAAAATAAACATGTCACTTTCTACAGATTAAGGCAGGAGGGTTGTAAGGAAGTAGACTGCGCAAACCCATGCTACAGCAATATTCTAATTTGGTAGGCATTGGTTAGTTACCTAGTCAAATGTTTGATTAATCTGTTTTATAGCACCTTTGTTTCCAATGAGAAAAATTGTCATTATCTACATATCCATTTTAAACATCTTCTGATGGTATCATATTTCAAGTGGCTGAATTTTTCTTCTCTCTGGTATCTTTGCATATAGCTCTGTGTTGCAGATTTAATTTTTTTCACAGTCCTGAATCAATATTTGTCAGTCCTTTTAAAGAAGGCTTTTTTTTTTTTTTTTTTTTTTTTTGCTAGTGGTCTTGTTGTTCACAAAGCTTCGGGGTTAACACTAATCTGTTATTGATATAATTCTTGCTTCACTCACTGACTGTAATTTAACTTCCTTAATTAGGAAATTCTATTGATTCTACAAGTTCAAATTTTGATATTTAGTTTGCTGTTATTTCGGTTATTTCTTCTACACTTCATGGCGTGGGTACACCCATCGTTTATTTTAGCCTGAATTGCTATTTCAATAGACTCTTCACACCTTGTATGAATTTGTCTGTATACTTATTAATGTCTCTAATTAACAGATGAACAACAAAACTTAGCTTACAGATTCCTTTTGATTGTAAGTTTATTCAACTCTAAAAACTTTCTCCCACTTCGTTGATTTTTTCACCACATAAAAGTCAAATAACGGTGACACACCACAACCTAGCTTCATCCTCTATTTCAGTGTTTCTCCACCTGTGGTCCATGGACCCCTAGTGGTCCACAAAGATAGTACAAGTGGTCCACATACCACATATTATAATCTTTGTTACTGTACCCATACTGTTAATAAGTGAGTGTAAGGTGTACGCACACCTTTTTAAAAGCCATGAATATTTCAATGACCAGGAAAAATTCTTATTTCCAGGATATGAAGATAGGATAACATTGTTCCTACAATTTTAAAGACTTTTTTAGTGAGTGTTTTTCAAGGGTCTTGAAGTAGTAGTGAGTGAGTATGGAAGATGGTAGGGTTGGTAACAGAGAGGAGTAGTAAACAGAAAAGTTGTCAGGTATCGTTACTTTTATTTTATTTTGTGCACGTACGTATGTGGTAGTGTGTAGCATCCAGCCTACAGTGACATTATTATTAATTTGGTATTAAATATTAAGACGCTGGTCAATATGTATTTAACTTTAAATAGTTCACTTCCAGTTTCATAACTACATTTCCGTAGGAATTCAATAAATACATTTATAATTATTATGTTACAATGGTTCAAGACAAAACATCCCAGATGTTAATAACATTCAGATAAGTGAAAAGTTAGGCCCACATAAATTAGTGATCTACAGCATTATTTTTAATAATTTACTGGGAAGGTTAAGAACTATTGCTCTAGTTAGATGATGCTTTTCCCCCTCATAAGTCATCACTGAATAATCTTTGTAAGAATAACTCAACTTTTTAGGCCTCACTCATTTAAAAAAATTCTTTTTCAATGTTATCAAAACCATTCATCATATCTACAAGCAGAAGAATAACTTCTGTTGTGATCTTGGTTTCTACTACACTGAAGAGCCAAAGAACCTGGTACACCTACCTAATATCATGTAGGGCCCCCGCAAGCATGCAGAAGTGCCGCCACACGACGTGGCATGGATTCGACTGATGTCTGAAGTAGTGCTGGAGGGAATTGACACCATGCATCCTGCAGGGCTGTCCATAAATCCGTAGAGTATGAGGGGGTGGAGATCTCTTCTGAACAGCACATTGCAAGGCATCCCAGATATGCTCAATAATGTTCAAGTCTGGGGAGTTTGGTGGCCAGCAGAGGTGTTTAAACTCAGAAGAGTGTTCCTGGAGCTACACTGTAGCAATTCTGGATGTGTGGGTGTCACATTGTCCTGTTGGAATTGCCAAAGTCCATCGGAATGCACAATGGACATGAATGGATGCAGGTGATCAGCCAGGATGTGTACGTACGTGTGACCTGTCAGAGTCGTATCTATACGTATCAGGGGTCGCATGTCACTACAACTGTACATGCCCCACACCATTATACAGAGCCTCCATCAGCTTGATCAGGTCCCTATTGAAATGCAGGGTCCATGAATTCATGAGATTGTCTCCATACCCGTACACATCCATCCGCTCGATACAGTTGGAAACAAGACTCGTCAGACCACGCAACATGTTTCCAATCATCAACAGTCCAATGTCAGTGTTTACGGGCCCAGGCGAGGGGTAAAGCTTTGTGTCATGCACTCAGCAAGGAAACACAAGTGAGTGTTCAGCTCAAAAAGCCCAAATCAATAATGTTTCGTTGAATGGTTCGCATGCTGACATTTGTTGATGGCCCAGCATTGATATCCGCAGCAATTTGCGGAAGGGTTGCACTTCTGTCACATCGAACCATTCTCTTCAGTCATCATTGGTCCCATTCTTGCAGGATCTTTTTCCGGCCACAGCGATGTTGGAGATTTGATGTTTTACCGGATTCCTGATATTCACGGTGCACTCGTGAAATGGTCGTATGGGAAAATCCCCACCTCATCGCTACCTCGAAGATGCTGTATCCCATCTCTCATGCGCCAACTGTAACACCACGTTCAAACTCACTTACATCATGATAACCTGCCATTGGAGCAGTAGTAACCAATCCAACGCCTGTGCCAGACACCTGTTGTCTTATATAGGCGTTGCCGACCACAGGACTGTACTCCGAGTGTTTACATATCTCTGTCTTTGCATACGCATGGCTATACCAGTTTCTTTGGCTTATCAGTGTATATCCAAACTAAGCTCAGTGTAATCTCTATTACTTTAAATTCTATTACAGGGTGAAGGTACTTTGGTTCTCATTCCCAAGTTTCTGTTTTATCCAAGATTTTGAAGACTGAGCTTTCCTGAAACTGTCACTGTTTTTCTAGTCTTGCTACCTTTTGAAATTAGACTGAATATTCTATTATTATAGAGAGTTTATTAATTCTGTGGGAATTTCATTACCTCCTATCTCTTTCAACAAATTTTTCCAAATGTTAAAATTTTCTCTTTCTGCAGTAGAGTTCTGGAGTATGTTATATGCTCAAACATTATGATGTTTCTAAATGAAAACTAATTGCATACAACAAACCAACAATTTTAGAAGAAGACATTGTGTGAAACATGTTGATGCAGGATGGCAGGCTGATGCAATATTTTTGGTTTTTCATAAGGCTTTCAACTATGTACAACAGAGCTGCATTTTAATGGAGATACAAACAGAAAATCTCGTATCCATTCATAAATCTGTTCTAACTGGTCAGTCTCAGTATGTTGTTGACATGAAGCCTCCACTAATCTAGATGCTACATCAAGTGTCCCTCTAAAAAGTATAATAGGGTCACTTCTTTTCTTAATTTTTATTAATTACCTTGGAGACAATATATGAGGTGTGTTAAACAAGTAACAGGAATACTGAAATTTTGTGGGTTATAGTGGACTAATTGGCATGATTTTGTTGTTGTTGTGTTGGCAAACATGTCTTAAAAGTATCTATACATTTTTAAACTATATTGGATGTTTAGTCTCTTGTCAGTTGTTAAAAGGATAGCACGTGTTTTGATACATGTATCAGAGAATTTGCATTAAATTTGCTTATAAACATGGAATTAAGGGTAACAAGGTTTTAGAAATGTTAAATACTGCTTTTGGTGAATGAACTATGAGTAAAACAATGGCTCATGAATGGTATAAGCATTTTCAAGATGGCCGTGAAGGCATTGAAGATGAAGAGCAAACAGGTCGTCTTAATACATCAGTAACCGATGAAAATGTGGAAAAAGTGAAAGAAATGATTATGAATGACTGCTGAATTTTTACATCTGTTTTGGGTATGAAACGTGTGCAGCAAAATTTGTTCCAAAACTGTTGAGAGTTTCGAACAAAAACAGTAGCGAATGGAGGTTGCTCAGGATCAACGAAGATGAAAAACTACTGAAGTGTGTCATAACAGGTGCTGAAACCTGGGTTTATAGGTATGATGTCGAAACTATGACTCAATCATCCCAGTGGAAGCATCCTGGATCACCAAGACCGAAAAAAGCTTGACAAGTTCAGTCAAATGAGAAGGCTATGCTCACTGTGTACTTCGATTTTAACGGCACAGTGCACCATGAGTTCTTGCCACAAGGTCAAACAATCAATAAGGAATACTACCTTCAAGTTCAACTGCATTTGCGTGAAGCAGTCCAAAGAAAATTCCCGGATTTGTGGCAAAACAATTCACAGCTTTTGCATCACGATAATTCACCTGTTCACCTGTTGTTCGTGAATTTTTAGCAAAAAACAATACTGTAATGATGTCCCAGCCTCCATATTCACCAGACATGGCTCTGTGTGACTTTTTTCTGATTCTAGAAATAAAGAGAACCTTGAAGGGGTGTCATTTTACAAGCATAAATGAGATTAAAAGTGCATCGCTGAAAGAGCTCAAAGCTATCCCAAAGATCGAGTTCCAGAAGTGTTTTGAGGATTGGAAGCAGTGGTGGCATAAATGTATTATATCTAATGGGACTGTTTTGAAGGGGGATAACATTGATATAGATGAATAAGTAAAATTCTTTTTTTAAACATGAAAATTCCCATATTTTTTTAATACACCTTGTAAATAGTAGTTTGAGATTGTTTACTGATGATGCAGTCATCTACAGGGAAGAAAGGAATTCAGCCAAATGCTTACAAATTCAATGTGATCTGGATGCACAAAACCTCGTTTCAGTGCATTTTATGAAGCTGCAGCATAAACTATATTCCTGATCTGCAGTTAAGCCAACTTGCACACACAACATTCTTAACCGTTTGAAGAAGATATCCGAAATGGAAAAGCTGTAGGAGTAGACTACATCCACATTCAGCGGATCAAGCACTTAGGGGAAAGAAGAGCAGTTTTTTTTATTTTGCTTCTAGGATGGGAATGATACAAAGCAGACAATCAGTAACTATGGGAAAGTGTTATCTCTGGAAACAGTGGTACACAGTAATAATAATAAATATTAATAATGCAAAACCAAGAGAAACTAGCACTATAAATGGGAGAAAAAATAAAAGAATAGGCAAAATGCTGTGAGGCAATAACAAGGAAAGAAAATGTGAACCCACAAATGTTAAAGACAGGAGGCTGACGCTAATGTGAAACAAAAAACAAAAACAAATACACAATAGTTTGGATGATCCTTTACTCTTCACAGCCTATCACATATGTTTATAGGATAACCCAAAATGTTTTGTGCTTGTTTGTGCTATCACAGTCCTCCTGCTTTTAACTTTAGTAGGTTACAAATTTAATTTTCATGATCTCATTTGAATTAATAGTGTGAATAAAATCAATATTTATTAATCAATACATTTGCTTACGAGAAATAAACACATCTGAGCAATAAAGAAACCAGCAATAACTGAAAATGCAACCTTTTATTGAACTATGTTAGTTGGAAAAACCTTGACATTTTTGTAGATTAAAAATGCTTGAAAGTATAATACCTGCAGCACTTGTGGAGGAACGTCGATGCCAATGCTGTGTATGTTGACGGGCATCTTGACAGCAGTGGACTGGCTCTGCTGTTGGGCTTGTTTCTCAGCCTCTCTCCTCTCCTCCTCCTGCAGTTTCTCCCTCATCAGTTGCAATTTTAACTGAGTTCGTGATGTTGGTGTCACAGTCTTGAATGTAGGTGGGCTGCAACAGTTAAACACATATATTAAGTTTTATTCAATAACACACTTCAAAATAGCAAATACCTCAAGGAACAAATACTGTCAGTTACTAGTACTGTTAAAATAATCTCTCTAAATCTTTGAAAATAATGTAGGGAATATCTTCAGAGACTAAATTCCCTAAAATTATACTTTACACCATATATGGGCAACCCCCGGCCCCCGGGCCGGATCCGGCCCTCCACCAACTTCAGTCCGGCCCGCGAGAGATTCAGAAATTTCAAATAACGCTTCAAACTCAAGTCTCCCCATTAATTTTCATTTGATTTTTCTATTTGTTTTTGTTAATTTGCTTTTTGAATGTTTGATTATCCTATTGTAATTCTAGTAAATAAAAAATGTGGGAATTTTTATCGTCTTTTTATTCACTACTATCTACTTCTTTCTTACCTATGGCCCGCGACCTGATTAAGTCCCGAAATTACGCCCGCAGCTAAGCAAAGGTTGCCCATACCTGCTTTACACAAAAACTGGTAATATCAAGTACTGTTGTTTTATGTTTGTATATTTCCCCTTTCCCTCTCCTAGCAATAAAATCTGTAATACTGAAGTATACAATACCACTTTCTTTCATGCCAATGCTTTTGGATGAAGATAATATAGTAATTATACATGATAGCCAACGCAATAGATGAAATAAACCAATATAAACATTAAGTTTTTCATATCAAAATTCATACTATGAATTTTATTGGTCCAGGGATCATAACAACCTAACCACTAAATAATGCAGTTTTCCGTGTGGTATCACTTCCCTTTTATTTAATTTGAACGCGAGTGTGATGAGCGAGCGGCAACGCTCTGGCCTCACATTCGCGAACCCATTCAGATTTGCGTTTTCTATGGTTTCCCCAAATCACTCCCAGCGAATGCCTGGATAGTTCCTTCAATTTTTTTTTTTGTAACTGCTTTACGTCTCTTTTTAACATCGAGGTCTTTAGAGACGGGAAAGGATGGGGGCAAGGAATGGGAAGGAATTCGGCCATGGCCTTTTGAAGGAAGCATCCCGGCATTTGCCTGGATTGATTTGGGGAAACCATGGAAAACCCAAATCTGGATGCCCGGACGGGGATTCGAACCGCCGTCCTCCCGAATGCGAGGCGAGAACGCTAACCGTTACACCGCCCCGCTCGGTAGTTCCTTCAAAAGGCGATAGCCGAATTCGGGAAGAATTCGGCTATCGCCCCTACTGACCTTGACATCCACGAGGCGTAAAGCCATAAGAAAAAAAAATTAATTTAAAGAATAAATCTTAGAAAAATATCAAATCTTTCATTCTTATAACGTCAGCATGTACATAAAAGGGAGCGTGCATAAAACACGTAGCTCCATTCTGGCCTCCTGTGAACCCCCCCCCACGTAGAACGTAGATTTTTTCCCCTTTTGATTCCAGAAGACATTTTGTTCCGTTTTCTCCTGTCAGACTATTGTAAACTGCATACGGAGGTAATTAAATGAAGGAAATAAATATTCACATGCTCTTGTGTGCTCTGTTACTCATTTTAATTGTGAAAGGAAAGCTGCGTCAAGTGAAACTGGGTTTTGAACACGGATCTGGACCTATAAATTACGTGAGGTGAATGAGGGGGGGGGGGTCCTGCGAAGTCTCACCAAATCTCACCAAGGGGGAGTGGGGGAGTCAACGAAAATCTCACGTGAGGTTTTGGAAAATTTTGTTGGACTGTAGAGCTAAAAACAAAAACAAAAAAATTGTCAAAAAATAACGCGAAAGACGAATTTAGGGGGGTATTTCGCCAAAAAGTGTGGGTGAGGCCTAAAAAAAAGAAAAGTCTCAAAAACATGCGAGGGCGATCTCTAGGGGGGGGGGGCTTACGGGACCAGATCTCACCAGAGGGGGAGGGGGGGGTCCGGAAATCCGGACAAAACACCTCACGTAATTTATGGATGCCCCGTAACTTAGATTTAGGACGCGCCAAATACAAATGCATAACGCTGCCTATAAGTTTTGTAATGTATTTCACCTCATTTGCTTGTCGTCCCAATAAGAAATTATCGTGCCTCAGTAAAATGTGTTCTTGTGTTCCAGATTTTTTATGAAACTTTTATTTCTTATTTTTTTTATCAAAGTTAATGCGAACTGTGTTACACTGGTATTTCTGTTTAGAACAAACTGGAAAACTACTAGGAGTATAAAAGCAGTAAACACACACAGGCGAAAAATCGAAACAGCATAAATTAAATTTCTATGCTCTGTAGCAGGTAAAAAAAAACTCTTTTGAACAAACAACACACCAAAAATATCAGTTCGGAACTATATAAAATCAATTTAACAGATACGGTATCGGAAATGAAAGATAATTGGTACAATCGTACACACAGAATGAATGGCGAAAAAATTCCGAAAGCGGCTCGATGATAAAATCCACAAGGTGCAAGAACAGTTGGCCGCCCTCTAACAAGGTTATGAAATTATGATTTCCCTTAATCTTCAGTTCACAGTATCGACTGACAGAGTAAAAAATGTGCACAATTGAAAAACCTGTTAACGTAATATTAAGTTACTAGCGACGTACGAATTTAAATTATAACTTATTATTTATTCCAAAAAATGGGAATAAGACAAGTAATTTTCGTACCAACACGTTTGTGGCCTTCTTTTGGAAATTTTCAGTCAATTTCCAGACATGGGTGTCCGATATTCCCTCAACAAATTGCCTTCCAAGTCTTTCTGCTGGTTTCACATTTTCTTCTGTAAGAAATTTGATAAAGAAGAATTGCTTCGCGTTTGGATGTACGCCGATCTGATTGCGCAGCTGTTAGGAATTTAAATTTTCTTAACATGCCGATTCAGAAAAACTAACAGTTACCAAACTCAGATTTTATTCCCCCTCTCTGACAGCAGTCAAACTGTAATTATAAAATCCAACAATCAGAAGTGCTGTGAAAGCATCCAGTACAGTTATGTAAGGTCGGGCCACAATAGACCGCACCTTCTTATAGTTGTCGCTCATTCGATTGATGTGAGTTCAAACGACACCGCATGTCGTCCGACACTCGGCCGTCATTAGTTTGGTTTACTTTTTGTCGGGCTGGTCGACAAGTAGAAGCGTATAGCAAGAGGTCGGAAATTTCCGGCCCTTTATGACTAAATGTTTTAACGTTACTGACTGCTTTAGAAAAGTGTCCTTTTTTCAGTCTTCTTAGGTTCATCAGATGTTCGTAAACTGTAGATAAGAGTCCTTGCATATACGCATTAACAAATCAAACCTTTGCCAGAGGTGAAGGTCGATTTTAAGGCCTGTAAAAATTACATCAGAGACCCGTATTTGAACTGTAGACCTTCTATACCCGAATCACACGCCGCAAGCATCCGAATCTAGAAGTACTGAAAAATATGTATTCAATCATATAGAAGTACATTTGTGTTTTGGGATAGCAAAAATAAATTATATAGAAAAAGTACGTTTATTTTATTATGTTTAAATACTTATTTTTCATTACATCCAGATTTGTCTCTTGACTCAGATGGCTACGGCGTACGATTGGGATACTGAAAGTCCCTGGTTCAAATCTCCGTCTCGGCTGTAATTTTAACGGCTCTTAAAATTGACATTCACCTGTGGCAAAGATTTGATTGTTAATACTAAGATGTTTGGACGCTTCGTGGTTCGAATTTCAAGTTAATCTGTAGGTTTCCTTTTCAAATTAGGTGACAACTAGTGATGTGCCGGATCGTTAAAAATGTATATCCGCGGATACGGATACAGATACGGATCATTAGTGTCTAGATCCGCGAATACGGATACGGATACGGATCTCAACTTACTCAACTTGGACCGACAGTGAAAAAGTCGTCAGCTACGATCTATTATCAACGAACATCCACCATACGCTACGTGTATTGATGTTGCACTGTGCGTGTTTATGTTTATATTTTAAGATGGCATAGGATAGCGTAGATTATAAACGCTTGTGTAAGTTAAATTAAAATTAAAACAATTTCTACAAAAAAAGTAGTGTAATACGGAAATATTTTACGATAGCAAATGACGAATCTGCTAAATACAAAATTTGTGAAGGAATGTATTAACATAAAAAATCGCCTTCAGACGAAACACCCACAAGAATATGAGTTACTCTTAAAAGAAGTCTCCGCTAAGAAAATTGCCGGCAAAAACATTCAGCAGAGAACATCTTTTAAAAACGGTAAACGGAAAATTTAGAAAAAGATTTTTAACGAATACATAGAAAAGGTTAAAATGTGGAACATTGCAAAATAAAAATTAACTATTTAATTGCAGAAATGATAGCTTTATCTGGATTACCTTTTCAACAAGTAGAAGATTTTGGGTTCCGACGATTGAGGGATCTTGTTGTAAATTATGTTCTAAAAGACAGGAAATATTTTACGTAATTTATTTGCAACGAACTTAACGATAGAAAATAAAGAACGTGTTGAAGGATTTTGAGAAAGTTTCCTTCACATCATATATCTGGTAGGCTTTTTGGTCAGGTGTTTCATTGTTATCCTTAACATTACAAAATATTTTATAAGAAAAGCGGGGATTTCAGCAATATTTCAAAGTGTGTTTGAAGAGTAGGGAATCCCAAACAGAACGTGCACTTCATGGTAAGAAATGGGGGATCCAACATGAAGCGTGCCTGCAATTTATCTGACATAAACCATATTGAGTGTACACCACATCAGCTGCATCTGGTTGTTAAAAAAGCTGTTAGCAAAAATAGTAAAAATTTGGAGGTCTATGACACATGGATCGCACATATTTATCATCGCCTGCAACAAGCGTTCCAAGTGAGTAGTTTTTCAGTGCAGCAGGAATTATTTACGATCCTCATCGTAAATGACTTTCAAAGCTTTCAAGTTTTTTTGAAGAACAATTTACCAAACTTAATTTTAAATATAATATTTTTTTTTTTAAGTTTCTGCAAAAGTGATTGTTTTATCTGATGTAAACACTTTAACAGTACCTTAATAACAATTTCAGCTAGCAAATCACAAAGAGTAGAGGTCTGATCCCATTACAAAGACAGTGAAAATAATACCTTAAAACTTACTACAGTGGTAAGTTACCAGTTACCTTTGGTAACCTAGTAAAATAAATTCTTAAATAATTGATTTTTGCAATATAAATGTGCCAGATATGAGATTTTAACAAATACAAAGTAAGTGGAATTGAAGTTAATAGTATTTCATTGGTAGCTATCTTTAAAATTTGATATACGTGCGTGATGAAATTCTTTACAAAAGATCCGTTAAAGATCCGCTAAAAAAGTAACGGATACGGATACGGATCTTTTTTCCTCCACGGATATCCGCGGATACGGATACGGATATCCGGGACATCACTAGTGACAACGATAGAGGTGTACTGCGCGGCTGATAAACTCTTTGACTGGAATATTTAGATCACATGAAATTATTATCACTTTACAGAATCTTTGCGGTCTGTATTTAAATTAAAATGTATAATAATCTTACTCTTTTTTGCTAAAAAAAAAAAAAGTACTGAGTGAATCGAAAGGAACCTTAACCAAAACAAACACATTAAATGAAAAGTGAGTGACGCTTGACATTTCATTTTGATTATGTAAAGATACACGAGAATCTTTCAGTTCAGTTCAGTGTGACGATTATTTGTTAAAACTTCGTTGGGATACTATTTTTGTGCATAAGAGATCAAACAGTGAGGTGATAACAGGAGTCAGGCAAAAAAAGAGAGTATTTTTAAGTACTTTATTACTTTCGTAGATTATAAAGTGCGCCTACGCAAAATAAAGTACAGTACTCTGTAATAAAGTACGGGTGGAAGCCGCAGCTACGATCCCCAAATCACTTTTAAGGTAATTTTTTAACATTAATTCCGTAAAACAACTAAGTGTATACTTTAAATGAGACTGAAGACTTAGTAGGAACCCGTACGGACTAGTGTGCACGCGAGTGGTGCGAGCCGTCAATCGGCCGAGTGTCGGTGCGGTGACGGTGCGGGGTAGTGTGGCCCGACCTTTATGGGTAATTCAGCCATGCCATGTATTGTACACAACTCGAAGCTTGGTTGGAACTTTTCGTAGAAAGCGTAAGGCTGGTATCGACAACATCAGACTTTTGGTCATCCCGCAGTCGCACAACTACGAAGTTTCCCGACCTTCGCAATGTAATCAGCGCTCTCACAGTGGAACCACCTGGTCGTGCGTTTAGTTCCGACCTGCGATTCGATCCCAACAGGCTGGAATTTTCGTACCGAGCGGGGCGGTGTAACGGTTAGCGTTCTCGCCTCGCATTCGGGAGGACGGCGGTTCGAATCCCCGTCCGGGCATCCAGATTTGGGTTTTCCATGGTTTCCCCAAATCACTCCAGGCAAATGCCGGGATGCTTCCTTCAAAAGGCCATGGCCGAATTCCTTCCCTTTCCTTGCCCCCCCTTCCTTTCCCGTCTCTAAAGACCTCGATGTTAAAAAGAGACGTAAAGCAGTTAAAAAAAATATGGAATTTTCGTCCCTATAACGCACGGCTTGGTGCAGTTTTTTGGCATTTTTATTTTTTGTTATTCTACAGTTGTTGATATGAATTTTCATTAAGAATGAAAAGCCTGACTTAATTTGCATCGTGTGGATTTTCATGAAAATATAAATACGTGCAAGTTTTAAAATGCACAACGGTATACTAGTTTAACTAATAAAAAATTTTATTGTAGGTTTGGCATTTGTTTTCCTGAAACATACTGCAATTTCGAAATTTAAGTAAATGTTTTTAATGATTCACCTCAGCGTAAGAGCCCAACTCTCCTAAGGCGGTATCACAAGGCAAAAATTGCCGTGTTTCGTCAGCTCATATTTGACATTTTCCAGAATATAGTTGAACGAGTTCAAACTCATAATATGGAAGTAGACAAAGAATTTCTCGAGATCTTGCTTCAAATCGCCCATCAAATAGTGAAACTCGCCGTGCAGATACATCTGGCTAATCCATTTCGCTTAGCCGGCCCTGGCAGTGTAGGGGCTAGCATGCTGGCCTCGCATTGTAAGGGTCGCCGGTTCGAGTCCGACCTAGAGCATGGGTGGTTTTAATCGTGGAGTGTTTGTCTTGTGTTGTCCGCATTATAGTGTTCCATATCATTAAATGAACAAAGTCTGTTACAATAATTAGAACGCTACAAGCAAATTACCCAGCGTGGTGGCCTCGCATTCGGGAGGTCGCGGGTTCGAATCCCCGTCCGGGCATCCAGATTTGGGTTTTCCATGGTTTCCCCAAATCATTCTAGGCAAATGCCGTGAGGCTTCCTTCAAAAGGCCATGACTGAATTCCTTCCCGTTTTTTACCCAGTCCTTTCTCGCCTCTAATGACTACTACGTCGACGAGGCTTAAACCCATAAGCAGATAAACAAACAAATTACAGCTGGCTAAATGGTCGCATAGACCGAAGGTCATTTTATTAAAAAAACATTCCGTTCTTCTTGAATGCTGTCTTCTTTGCTTCATCAACAAATTACTACTTTCAACCAGGTAAAACAACCCATTCATCTCTTACAGATATTCAAATGCGAAAAAAACCGCTACAAATACAAAATAACTAGTTCAAAATTCGTGGTAACATTACACAACAACAGCCTGTGGAAGACAAACGACGCCGACAAGTTTGCTAATATGCGAGAACTCAAGTCATCCGTCAGTAGTCGGTTCCAGTGTGAAGGATTCAGTGGGAGGATGGCCATTTCCCTTCTTCCTCGTGTTTCTAGCAAGTATGTGTGTAGATGTATCACTTGTTTTGTGTTTTTATATGAAGACAAAAAGGTAGGAGATCGTAAAATACGGTTTCGGCCCCTTCAGGCCTACTCTTCAGAAACTAATTAGGACCAAGTATTACGTCCCAATCCGACAGACATTCATTATCCCATTCCATACGCACTGCAGAGAGAATTGGGATTTCACACTTTTTTTTTCAATTACCGCTTTACGCTTCCTTGACGTCGAGGTCATTTGACTTTTTTTTTTTTTTTTTTTGCTTAAGGCTTCTTTATACCTCGTTGACAAAGGTGATTAGAGATAGAGAACGGAAGGGAATTCGACCATGGTCTTTTAAAGGAACGATTGTGGAGTTCGCTTGGAATGATCTTGGGAAGCAACGGAAAACTGAAATCTGGATTGCTGCCCGGGATTTGAACAAGGCCGCGCGCCAGCGCTACCATCCACTCACGTTTGATAAATTGCGCAGCACATCCTCTCCTCACTTTCCAGACAAATCCTGAATGAAAAAATTGCTTCCACCCTGCGTCGAGTAGAAACGAAACAAGTCTAAAGAAGCCACTTGCCGTGAATAACTAGAATAGAAAATTATACAGGGTGATTTTTTTTTAAGTGGTCCAAACTGCAGGATAGTTTAGGGGATGGCAGAGAGTGGTTTGATACAGGGAACATAGGGTCGCAGCAGCCTTCAAAGCCATGAAAAACGTGATTGATGTAGTCTCCCCCGTGTATTAAGCGGCATCGCGGTAACTGTTGCCCCCACCATTTTTAGTTATCCTTCGCGCATGTCTTTGTCGCACTCTCGAATACAGTTTCCGCCACTAACCAACCACGACTCTTTACTGCTGAGAGCTGCCTACCTTACAGGGACAGAGGCATACTTCAATCACGATTTTCAGGGCTTTGAAGGCCGCAACGGACCTATGTTCCCTGTATCAAATCACTCTCTGTACCATCCCCCTAAACGATCTTGAATCTTGAAGTTTGAAACATTTTTTTATAAAAAACACTATATATATTAATATAGCCATTTGCTCACGAATCTACACCCACACTTTGCAATAAACAAAATTGCGGATGGCTCAGTTTGCTTTGCATTAACACTAATCTCTTCTCTGTGCATTCCAATCCCTAATGGCATGAAGAAAGAAGTAATACATATAAGCCCATCTTATTTCCCCGATTTTATCTCTCCTGTCACTGCAATGTAGATATGTCCGTATCGTAAACGAAAGTGTTAGTACAGGGCGTTCGCCGGAAAACGCAACCCTCCCAGTCTGTTGCCGTCGGCAACTTGCTCGGACAGCGGGGCCAGCAGTTTCCGCCACTCGGCACCGTGAATCACCGCACTGTTTAACACCTCCGCTGCCCCAACAGTGCAGTGCAGTGACCCTTACATTGTTAAGAACGGTTTCTTTGCATTGTAGCTAGTTTGTGACTTGTGAATAAACGTTTCTTTGCGGTTTGGCTGGTTTGGGGCTTCATACTCTTACTAATCTGTACCGTGTTTGAGTGTGAGTAAAATTATGGTACGTTACAGTTTGCAACAAAGAATATTTCTCTACGATACATATGTGAAGAAGAAGTCGTTTAAAAAGTGTCGCAGTAAATTTCGTCGCGAATATCCTGGCGCTTTACTGCCAGCTAAATCAACAATTCTGCGTCTGGTTAAAAAAGTAAGAGAAACGGGTTCATTTTTTAACAAAAAGAGACTGTCGGTCAACCGTATTCTCACAGAGGAGAAAATTGACGATATCGCTTTTCGACTAGAACAGTCACCCAAAAAATCATTAAGTCAGTTAGGGCAGCGTGTGTCTCGAAATATGTTTAGAAGATGTGAAATGTGCATTACACAAGAGTGTCAACACTTCCAGCATCTTTTATAAGGTAAGCTAATGAATTACGTCACATTTAAATGCTTAGCACATACAAGTTTATGAAATAGTCCGCGGCCGACGGTCGAACAATGCCGGGAGCTGACCGCTCGCTCGCCGCGAGCAGTTTCTTCCTTGTAGCGCTAACAGTGGGTTGCGTTTCCCGGCGAACGCCCTGTATTTGCGTTTATGTCAAACAATTCAATCGGAAACAAAGTCGTCGGTCTACCAGACAATTCCAGCCCAGCCTATGGTATGGGCTACAGCAAGCGGTCACAAAGCTAGCAGGTCTTCTCTGGTATTTTCTCGGTGGTAGTAATCAATCCTTTCCGATGCTGATGCCGCACAGCACAATAATAAAAATACCGAGGCTGGTGGGTGAGCTAGAGCCTGGTATTCGGGAGGACGCGGGTTCAAATCCTAGTCCGTGTATGCAGATTTCGGTTTTAGATGGTTTACCGCAGTCACTCCAGCCGAATTCCAGGATGGTTCCTTCAAAAGGACATGGTTGACTTCCTTCCCATTCCTTGTCCCCAAATCTCTCTCACCTCTAAGGCTTCGTATCCACTTGAGCACGCTCAGGCGAATGAACCAATCAATGAAGCGAGCCGATCAAGTGTGGACGCCTGAGCGCGCTCGCAGTAAATGACGGCGAGCGCGCTCAGGGCGAGCTGATCGAGTCATCGAGTGTCTGTATTTTAGAATGCTCAAAGGCGAGCCAGTGTGTGTTCGGTGCTCAGTGTGGGCGCTAGTTTGGCGGTTTTAACAATGAGCGGGACAACGACAATTGCTTGACAACAATTAATCGGTATGCATCAACGAAGTTATTACGATAAATCTCATACGAACAGTATTTATAACCGAAGTAAATGAAAGGTTGCATGGCGTGAAATCAGCGAAGTATTAAACCATGGCATTGATGACGAAAATAAAAAAAATAAAAAATAAAACAATATTTTAATGTTTATTGGTAGTAAAAGTCTATAAAAATAGTAAATAGATACCAACCTAAATACAAATTTGGAGCGACTGAACAGTATCATCACAGACTACCGGTACAAAACGGCTGCTGATGTAAGGTACTTTGGACATATGTTGCAGGTTTGTATAGAAGGCAGGAATCTTAAAGTTATCATTAATTTATTTCCTGGTGGGATCGTTTCAAGCAAATGTGTACAGTGCTATTTAATATGAGGTTCAACTAAACACAGGAAATGTTTGAAATCGATCTTTGACATGCTCGTAAAGTTTTGAAAAGACTCATTATCTCCTTCAAAAGTCAACTCGCGAATTAAATTATTGAGATAATTTATTCGCTGACGATAACTTTCTCTAATCGACCTTGGTACTTTTCTTCTTTGATATCGCACGGATATCGCAGCTGCCGCGCGCACACGTGACGACAATAACAGAGCGTTTTCCGAGCACTGGCACCAGGCTCGGTCGACCAAAATTCCCTTCTTCTTGAGCACGCTCAGACAAGCGCGCTCAACAGAATGAGCGGCTCATTCGCCTGAGCGTGCTCAAGTAGGGTTACCAGATGATGGTCTTCAAAAAAATATCTAGATTAATACTAAATTCTGCAAAAGTGTTGTGGGTTTCTCAACATTTACGGATGTTGCATTAAGATAAATTATAACTACACACTTAATAAATAAAAATATTTAAGATATGCATAATTCACTATACTTTTTGCAAATGAAACGTCTACAATAGGTAGTATATTACTTCATTTTATTAAATCATGCAACGTTACAACAATTTGTGGCACATTTTAATATAAACTACAAAAAATCATCATTAGTACATTTCTCATCTTCATCATTATTCCCTGAAGTACTCATATATTTCTTTGATGAACCAATTTCTGAGAGTAATTTCTTATTTTCCAACAAATAATTATAGAACTGTACACAAGATAAATCCTCATAATTATATTGCACACTTATAATTCCCTTAACAGACTCAACACTGAGTCTATTTCTATCTTTGGTCCACTGACTGTTTGCTAATGAAAAAATCCTTTCTACACTAGCATTGTGGCTGGGAATAGCAAAGAAAAACTCCGCAATTTTTAGTAGTTCTGAGAAACAAGCACCATTCTTCGACTCTCGGAAATATTTACACCAGATATCATTTGACAACTGATCTGTATTAACGTTAGCCTGGTTTGTCAAAAATTTCTGAAAGTTGCAAAACTGATCAAAGCACTTTACATCATCTATTTTAATATTAAGTTTTTCATTTAGGTACAGAATTGTTTGTTCCACATCTCCCCAATTTGGAGAATTCTTCAGACCCATCCATTTAAATACCAAAAACTCTTGATACTGAACCAACCATTTCTTAAGATACGTAATTGTTGCATCATAAACATGTGCTATTTCTCCTTCTAGCATATCACATTTAGAACCATAACCTTCATCCCGTTTTTTTCTCAAAATTTCTTTTAGTTTTAAAGATTTGAAATTCTGGATTTTTCTTTCCTGAAGAGCATTCAACACACCCTCAAGAATATGTATCATTTCTACCATTGAATTTTTCTCTTTTTCTAGGGCCAAAATATTATGTTGAAATAATGAAATAAGATAATGAACAAACCATAATCGTGCTTCACTAAGCTCATTTTGGAAAAACATTTTAATCAGAATTGGAATTTCACCCTGAAAACTGAAATATGATTTCAGTGCTGGAAACATCTCAATTAGTCTCGTAACGCAAGGAAAAAGGGACAGCCACCTACTCTTAGAATGACACAATATTTCCCTATATTGTACATCTACAAAATCACAGAAGTCCTTAAGACTTTCAGTACGTACTGTGTACACAGAAAAATTATTAAATATTTTTAATACTATGGAATCAACATCTAATGTGAGCCCTGCATCAATACCATGTTGAATGCAGTTATGTAAAACATGAGCAGGGCAGCCTAATCCTACTAATCTATCATTTAAATTGTTTTTCAGATGGGCGAAAACATTATTTCCCGACCTCTTACCAAGTCCACTAATCCCACCAAAATTTGTATTTGTATTGTCCCCAGAAAAAGCAACACATTTATTATTAATACCTCTACTTCTAAGAGTATCACATATGTAAGATGCAATCGTTTCAGATTTTTCATTTGGACTACTTTTAAGTTCTATCACTTTTGTTTGAATTCCCCCAGATTTAAAGTCATAGTATTGAATTAGAATTGGAAACAGTTTCACAGAACCATGGTTACTGCCGTCTGTTGCAACACCAAAACATGAAATACACTCCAAAGCGTCAATAGAAGCATTAACAGAATGAGGTGACAATACAGAATTAATAATGGCTTCTGTTTTAGTGCGAGCACATGACATTTGTTTCGCTATATTTGAGTCTGTAAATAACACTTTCTGCAGTTTTCCTGTACAGTCCATTGATTTAAAACTTTGATGATGCTTGACTGTGTGAAAAGATAGGGTGCCTTCAGCTGCATGGACCAGATCATTAATTTTGGAATCCTTTTTTGCAAAAAAATCGTCAACTTTGGATGAAGATGCTGCAGTACGTATCCGCGTTTTGTGTTTTTCAGTGTTTTTGTGAGCTTCTAGGTCTAGCGCCCCTGCAAATTAATAATTGTTCGTGTTATACGTTATTCAGTGTAAGAAAATCTGAGCTATTACACGCAAATTTCCAGTGTCATACGATATTTACGTAAAATCTGTCCCATGGTTATAAATCTTACCTTTATTAGCAACTGAAACAAATGTTCCTGATGGGCAGATAAGACATTCTGCCTCTGAGCTAATTCTTCCCGGTCTGAAGTCAGGAAATCGTTTTTGTAATTCGTCACTGAAGACACATTTGCGTTTTGGCATGATTTCACTTGAACAGTAAAACTGCTTCACTTCACAACAACCAAAACGCAACTAACAGTAAAGCAGTTGAAAACAATGATTCTAGAAGCCGAGCTGACTACCGAAGTACTTTGCATTGTTGCGTACATAATGTTCTTCACCGGCCGCCCCGCAGCTCGTATTTCACGATAATTGCCTCGCCACCTATTGCTCAGAAATCGTAACTATATCTTGACACAGTGACGAGACAGAAAAAGGAAAAGTGTTGATAAAATATCACATTGTTGGCATAAAGGTTAAATTCTTTAGGGTTTACCATTTTGACAGATGGGAGAGCTTTATTCCCACACTTTCAAGTTCAGGCAGTAGTAAAACGGAACTAAAAAAAAGAGGACATTCCTTGATTTTTCTCAAACCCCGCCCGGACCATTTTTACGGTCCAAAAAAGAGGACATGTCCGGGTAAAAGAGGACATCTGGTAACCCTATTCTCAAGTGATTCCGAGGTTGGAGCGCACGAGAGTTTTTATACAATATTTCCGTTGTATACGCGTTACAATTCTTCAAAATTAGACCTATGAATCGGAATCTAGAATTCGCTTTACCTACGATACAAATTAAGTGCTGATCCTGCATAATGTTGTTTCGCACTGTTACGCTCAATCATTTAAGGGATTCAATCCCATCAAGAGTTTACAGCTTATAATATTTTATCCATGATGGATTGGTGGAACTTCCGCGACTGTGATGTCAAATATGGGTTGTAAAAAATACAGCAACCAGTCACGGTTGCTGTATTTTTTACAACCCATATTTTACAGCTTATGTTGCACTCATACACAAAAATATTCTTTTTGTTCTCTGTGCGAATTATCTTGCACTTCTTGCAATTCAGTTTATGTTAGAATTTATGGCGTCATGCTGATTGAACAAGGAATGTGTGTTCACGGTACTTAAAAGCTAAGGGTTGAAGGTGTGAGCAACCAATTAGCATTTGCCTGTTTGTGTGTAAACACTAGGCGTTGCATAGTTTCCGCCTGGTCGCCTGGTGTTAGTGTTGCTGGCAGTGTTCCCTGCCCAACACATGTTTCACCCAGAAATAAATTACTACTCTTGGACACTGTCTCGACCGAGACCTTCAAGTCACTTGTATGTATATCATATCTAACCAGCACACTCAAATGTGTGCAGCAGTAATAGCGGCGAAGCTGTCTCCATTACGACAAACTTTACAGCAATGAAACTGAAGTTTCGTCTTAATTTCTTTCTGCAACGATGTTTGTCCCAATACGATAACGATATATTTTGTAGTCATATTATCGATACACCATAAATCCCTTTAGTAATATCAAATTTGCCGTGACAAAAACAAATTATGCTTAAAGCAAAAGTAACCGAATTAAACTCATCTTACGAGAGATTCTTTTTTAAGTTGTCCTGAATAAAGGCTCATGTGGTCAAAATTGGTGACAGGGTTTTCATTGGTTGCGCATTTCGCTCCTATCGTAGCGGGTACAGGGGCCTACAATTCAGAGTGGAATCCGAACCACGGTAGTGTTTTGGCGTACTTCACATTATACAGCTAACTGTGCCAGAGGTGAAGGTCGAGTTAAGGGCCTTTGAAAGTCCCCGCCGAGACAGGGATTTGAACCAAGGACCTTTCGCTTTAAAATCAGACGTCCTAACCACTGAGCCGCTCTTTGTCATGAATGATAGCATCGAACTTTACCGCTGGCTGCACCATAATTGTCAGTTTATTTATTTTTCTGCCATGCAAGTTGAATAAAATTGAAACTTTGAAAAATAAAGAATGGCACTTGGCCAACTGAGCCATACAGTTCTAATTCACTTTATCAGCACGCGTATATCAGTCCATCTTAAAGAGTTTCTTGCAATCGAAGTGCATGACAACATGAGACTCATACCACCCATGCCCTAGGCCGGACTCGAACCAACGACTGTCGACAACTGAAATCTTGATATGATTCCAAATTACATTAAACTCCTAGTTAAGTTCGGTTATGAACCTGGAAAAGTTATATGCACACAGTCCCAAATACCAGTCACCCCATGTAGTAATCAGTTAAATTCCTGGTTGACGGATAAAATCAGTGAACACAATCTGTACCGAGGCAGGAGACTACCTATTAATTACGCTTTGCGTTAAACTTGTGTTGGGCCATTTTGTTTGCGAAATGTTATACCCGAGACCATACAAGTGTTCGCCCAGATGATTAAACAAACCGCCGAAACACTGTAGTCATGATGAGTGGTACACAACCAACTATGCCTCTCCAACTCCAGCAGCGTCTTGATTGCTTCTCACTACAGTACATGAAAGATTTATGCCCTTTTCAAAAATATCCGGCTTAGAATACCGAAACGCAACAGTTAAAAATAGTTTAGTTCGCAGAGATTTTGCATCTAAAGAAGATTTTAGCTTTATTATTGTTGTAACTAAGAGAGGGATTACCGGTATTTCTTAAATTTTTTCCCCCATATATCAAGGATGGGCACAAGGAGGAAAGGCTCTATGTGAATTACTGCCACCCCTTTGTTTTGCTTTCATTACAGGTGGGAAATTTGTAACAAAGGAGTTAGTATCGTACAACATACAAAAGAAAATCGAAATCCATGATTACCAAGTCTGGCAATCCCCTTGTGAAGCCATATAACACGCTGATTCGAAAGGGTACAATAATCCAACTATAATGATATTTCTTGATTGGGTACCTTCCTTCAATCATTATTATTGATATTGTATCGGGGAGGTACAGCGGATCTGTCGTACCAACCATCATTGTTACGGTTTTTAGGATGCTTTCCATAACCATCCAAGAGAATGCTGGTACGCTCCTAAATTTACACAAGCAAAATAGGACAGATCACACAGAACGTAAGTAACAACCTTCACAGACAGATGGCACTAGCTTCCCCTAAGTTGACGTCATCAGCGGTGGGAGAGGATTGGAATTCTGCCATGGCCTTTGCGGAAGAAATCCTGCAGTTACCTCGAGTAATTTATGGAAAACCAAAATCTCCATGGCTGAACAGAGATTTGAATGCCATAGGTAATTTACATCACAAAAATTTAAAAGATCTTAAGAAGCATTTTCTGAATGTGCAGTGAACTAAATACGTTGCTGAATTTTCTGATATAAATGCCATTTGTTGCCTCTCAGATTTCAATTACGTTTTAATTTTTTTATTTTAGTGTTAACGAAAAGTCAGATTCAAAATTCTAAATATGTTGAAACAATTAAGGGAACAATTTATCTGGTGTATTATGTTCCTATTCTCACATATGCTGCCTAAACATGGACAGTGAAGTGGGATATCAGTAAAATACAAGCTACTGAAACGAAGTTTCTCAGATTCAGAATAGGGATTACAAAAATGGACAGGATACTAAACTAGAAGGTTATGTGAATGGAGATTTTCCCGGCGTATTGATGAACTCCTGTGAAAAATTAATTTTAGAAGGTTGTGGTTTTTTTAAAAAAATTGATTCTTGCTTTACGCCTCGCCGATTTTTTTTTTTTTTACTGCTTAACGTCTCTCTAGCAGCGAGGTCTTTAGAGACGGGAAAGGATGGGGGGGGGGGCAAGGAATGGGAAGGAATTCGGCCATGGCCTTTTGAAGGAAGCATCCCGGCATTTGCCTGGAGTGATTTGGGAAACCATGGAAAACCCAAATCTGGATGCCCGGACGGGGATTCGATCCGCCGCGCCGTCCTCCCGAATACGAGGCCAGTACGCTAACCGTTACACCACCACATTTGGTACGCCTCGTCGAGCTCATTAGAAGCGGGAGACGGTTAGGAACACAGCATAAGAGGATAGAGAAAGCAAGACTCAAATAGTCTGGGCTTGTTAAGAGGGTTGTGAAGTATAGAAAACCAATGCATGGAAAATGCATGAAATAAAGATACACGGTAAACAAACCAGAGGAAGACCAAAGTTTTTCCCCCTATGTTTTACGCCTCGTCGACGTCGAGGTCATTTGAGGCGAGTAGGGATTCGGGCAAAGAATGGGCCACTACCAAAAGGAACCGTCCCGGCATTAGCCTGGAGTGATTTGGGGAAACCATGGAAATCCAAATCTGGATGGCCGGACGTGGATTCGTACCCGCGTCCTCCCGAATGCGAGGCCAGAGCGTTACCGTTCACTCACCACGCTCGGTGAAAAGACCAAGGGATAGTGTGCTGAAAAGAGAGTACTGAACCAAGGTAGTAATGAAAAGAGAGAAGAAAATACAGACCCTGCCCGTGGCTTGAAACTTGTTTATAATGACCCAATTTAAAATTATTGAACAGCTTGGTCTGCACTCCAAGCAGTAATTCTCAGCATATCTGGCGACATTGGCATGATAACAAATTTATAGACTTCTGCAGAAGAGCGATATTCACAGTGAGTCACTAAACGAAAGCCGTGACTCAACTCTCGTTTTCCATAGTAACGGAGTTATTCGCAGCCATTTGAAGCAGTTACGAAATCGAGCAGCAGCACAATGGAGCACAGAATAGTCGTTAGTGAGATAACAGCACCGGGAAAACGGTTGACTCTATAGTCTATAACAATTATCGAGGAGGGAGAGACTACGGGTTTTATTCTATGTCACAAGCAAGGCGAGCGCCAGTAACGGATAGAATAGCAAGTCAAATTTAAACTGGCTAGATTTCTTTGTTTATTCAAATTTTGCCCATAATAGTTTTACATTATAATTGTGCAATGAATATAACAGTTATTAAAAAGAATAATGCATGTATTCCCAATTGATTAACTAACAACTGCCTTATTTTTTTACATTGTCAGGAAATGTTTAGATGTTGATAAAATTGTTTATTTTAGCTTTATTTCATTCTAGTTTAAACTAATCCTTTGTAATTATCCATTACTACAATGAATTAAGAACAAGGAGCTTTCGAAACATAGTTATCTGTTGTTCATCATAACGAAATCACTTATTTAGAATGTCTAATTATACCATTTTCCCTTCTACTTCCGCTGTTGTGGTCGTCAGTTTAAAAACTACTTGCAGTTTACTTTCATAAGTATAAACATCCGAAGAAGCAGTTTCACCGACGACAAGATGATTATTTTTCCCAGCAGATAACAATGATTAACAGCTGTTATAAGACAGCAATATGGTGCAGTTTCTAAATAATGAGTATATAAATAACACCAGTATAACTAAAACTACAGAGCCTAATAGGTCAGCGAATAATTTTCTGGCTTTGTATTCGAGAGGACGCGGATTCGATCTCTGGTCCGGCCATCAAGATTTCCTTTTCGATTGTTTCCTGAATGTTGATTCTTTCCTAATGGCCATTAACGATTTCCTCCCGTTCCTTATCTACAATGCTTTCCCGTCCATTTCTAAATAATTATAAGACCATTAATACAGGCAGGGCACACGCGAATAGAACTCTAAATCCAATATACCAATCGCGTCTAAGAAGAAAGAATGGGAAAGTTTAAAGCTGGTGATTAATCAAGTAATAAATTTTCTTGCGGCAGGGAGGTGTACAGTTTCAGAAACTTTAAGTATACTGGTTATTAATGAGCAGATCATATAACTCATTTCGTCGATTGTTGCAACTCATCATGGATTCTGATAATACCCAGAATCACTGAAGTAGGTTGCCCTCCAGAAGAAAGAGAACACGAAATAAAAATACTTTTCTCTTGATTGCTCCAGATAAGCACAAAATTGAAGAAAGACCTCCGTTTATCACATTCAGACAAACAACTGTTGTTTGTTCGGGCCATTTACTCCACAGTTTTGACAGAAGTAATAGTCGCTAACCTGCAGGCAATCTGGACATTGGGAACTAAATTAAATGCTCCGTAGCAGATATTTTCAAGTTTTTTTAAAGGAATATTACCCACAGCGAATAGAAAAAAAAAAAAAAACCATTCACTCAGTAACAAGCACTGACAAGGAGATATTTCTGAGCATTCATTTCAAAATATAATCGGTCCCTTATATTTGATACAGTTGTTTTTGTTTTGTCATCGCTTCAAGTTTTCAAATAATTGCATGTTACTGCTTTGCCACATTACACCTGTGGCCATGAGCTTTTATTACGTACAGTATGAACTGAATGTGAGTTTTCCAATTGGGGACCGCATATAAACTACGTAGCTCGGTCTAGAAAAATGGGGGGGGGGGAGGAGTTGGCTGTAAAGCTACGCTGGGCTACGTGTGTGTGTGTTGGGGGGGGGGGGTCCTCAGCCAGGTCACGTAGCTTTCCACTGATTATCTGTCACAGTTAAAACGAGGTACAGAACACACAACAGCATGTAGATATTTATTTCCGTTATTTAATTATCTCCATATATAATTTACGATAGTCTAACAAGAGAACACAGTGCAAAATGTCATCCGAGATCAATAGGGAAAAAAGCTGCGTGCTACGTGGGGGGAGTAGAGGCAAAAGCCACGTTGGGCTACGTCGGGGGGAGAGGGGTTCACAGGAGGCCAACATAGAGCTACGTGGTTTATGGACGCTCCCCTTGTCGGTGGTACACGAACCGAGCGACCAGCCTGCGTTGAGAGCGAGCACTGCACGCAATCATTGACGCAAATAAACTGTGAAAAAATATACAGAGATTCTTTGAAGAGACTGTGCGTGCTTCTAGAGTTAATTTAAATACTATCTTAAAACCTTTCTCGCTGGAAGTTTTTGCGCGAACAAATAGAACAGAAGTTAGTCAGCGACAACATTTTACATTATATAGCCGAAACAACCAAGCGATTCGTGCAACTTTTTTTAACTAACCTCTTCCTTATTTAATAGATAGAATATATTCGGTATTAATCTTAATTTTCAGGAAGTCGCGTAATTTTTTTAAGCTATTTCTTATCATTTGTTTTGTTTATTCTGTTGGTTGCAGTGAAGAAAGTAATTTGATTCCTAACTTTCATGAAACTAGAGTCTAATATATATTAATATTCACGTAACTGTTTCGAATTAAAAAAGCAGATCCTCTTGTTCCACAAGTGAAGTATAATTTTTTTAGAATTTTTGCGCACTCATTACTGAAAGTTGAATTTTTTGACAATCTGCAACACTGTTGGGAGAGTCCGTGACCTTGACAGGACTATTTCCGTGCGGGACTATAGATGTGGTTTACAGCGCACGCGTTATCAAACCCACCCGTCCTGCGCCATTCTACGAGTACTCTGCCCCTGATCAGTTCTGCATTGCTTCACTTTAAGCGACGTTTACAATGCCCCCTCTGACGCGCAGACTAGTTAATATCAAGAAACTACTCTCCGTACCAACTTACAATTCAAAATCAAAAAGTACATTTATAATTTAACTGAGAACCAACGACTCGAATACAACCAACCTAATTAATTAATATACAGCAATATATCGTCAAACACATTCAACTTGCACTATGTTGAGGAGAGGAGCCACTGTCGACACCAGTCTTGCCTCGCCATAACCCCATACAAAAAACACCAACCTATCCGCGATTCAAGCAGAAGAAAGCGTATTTGTTTTCTACGATTGGGAAGAAGTGATTGTATTCAATGAATATACCGTAACAGCAGCCGCGAAGTTTCGTGAAATACCAGTTCATTAAAACACAGCTACTTGCGAGGTCGGAATTTTGCTGAGGAAAATGAAATAATTCATTTGCTGGTTTCCATTCAAAGTGTTTAGCCACTGTGACTGCAGATACTTCTCCCATCGGTTAAAGCATCTTAGGATACAGTTGGGCTCTTGCATCCGCCGTGACTGAAACTGGCTCTCTTTCGGCTGCATTTTCAGTTTGAAGAGCAGCCAAACATCGCAACGAGCCATGACGGGAGACAAGAGAGTCAGGCGAATCAGAGGAATGTTGTGTTTGGCCAAGAAAGTCGGAGCTATTTCGCAGTTAGTGAAAATCAGACTACGCCACAGCCTGAATGGTATTTTTATCATTGCTGGAGATCAGTTTCCTATAAACGGCTTGGGTCATTCGTAGTGTTGGAAAAAAAGTTTTTTTCTGACTTGAAAAAAAAAAAAATACTGAAAAAAACTTTTTTCTGGGACATTTTTTCATAACTACTAAATATCACATTTGTAAGGCATTTATCGTTTAATATAACTGTTTTATAGTTTATATTAAGTACTTATCTTAATTTTTAAATCTATTATATTTTTCTGGTTCAGTAGAAAAGAAAATTACGAAAATATTGGCAACATTGACTGAAGTTTTCTTTTACGAACAGGGACTTTCCGAAGAGGCTAGGTTGCGCGAGAAGGAATCCCCGTTCCTCGTTGTTTGGATTGATGCAATTTGAACTAGTGCTGCCAACCCTGCGAATTTATCTGTAGACCTATGGATCTTTTCAAAAAAATTAAATTTATCTACAGCTTTTTGCCTCTTTTTATTGCTTATTATGCTTTTCTTATATTCATTTACTTGTTAAACTCTCAGCGTATAGTGATACTGAATCATTAAATTGTCAGTAATTATGAATCGTTTCCTTTTAACCGTTGGCGTAAACCAACGATTGAAAAAGAAATAAAGCTCCTATTTTGTATGATAATAGATTTAAATTCAAACTTAAAAGACCATAATACAGAATTATCGGCGCAGTCTTTATGCACAGTGTGTACTTTGCTCACAATTTAAAATTGCAATCTCAAAATCTTTAGCGTAAAATACAAGGACAACCAGTAAAAGAAAATGTAATTATTTCTGAAGTTTTGGATCTAGAGGAGACAGAAGAAGAAATACAAAATTCCGACACAGACCGAACTAATGTTGGTAGTGCTGATACTGGTGAGTGTGATACTGACATAGAGGATGAATAAAATTATGTTACCTATACAGATACATTTATGAATCATTATGTAAGACATTATATGATTCAGTAAGATTTAAAAAACACAACTAAAACTATAATTTATCAAATATACTGTTTTCTGAGAAAAAAAAAACAAATTTAGAAAAAAACAAGGGTGCTAGGTTTTTTTCACAAAGCTGAAAAAAAATGTTTTTTTTTTCAGTTTGCAACACTAGTCATTCGATAAAAGCATGTGCTAATGTGTTTGGAGCTATTCTACTTGCAAAATACGAGGGGCAGTCAAAAGTTCCCGGAATTCTGTCGTAGTGTTGGCATTTGTGATGCAATTGTTATGAGTTTGACAGGTCTGAACAGGCAGTGTGACTGCAGTGTACCTGAAGGTAGGTCTGTGTGGTAATCAGTGGCGCGATGTCGCAGTTTGAGCAAAGGGCGAACATCAAGTTCATGTGCAGATTAGGGAAATCTGCTTCAGAGACTTTGTTAACCTTACAAACAGTTTACGGTGACGATTCGTTAAAGAAAACAGCCGTTTGCGAGTTGTTGTCAAGATTTAATGGTAGATAGGAATCGATGGAAGACGAGAGTCGCAGTGGGAGACCTTCAACCTCCAGAAACGAAGCAATGGTCGAGCAAGTGAAACAGTTAATCAGATCAGGCCGAAGAATGACCATCGACGAGTTGGCACAAGAAGTGGAGATCTCTCATGGGCGAACGACGGCTGTACTTCGGAAGATACCAAAACAGGATTTTCATCGTTGTTTCCAGCAATGGCAGGGGCGATGGAGCAAGTGTGTGTGTTCAGAAGGAGCCTACATTGAAGGAGATAAAATAAATTTGTATTTATGTTTTGTTAATAAAGAGTTACAATGAAATTCCTGGAAGTTTTTGACTGCCTTTCGTATTTGCTTTTACAGGAGGATACTGGGATAGTCCCCACCATTTGTCTAGGCGATCGCTAAAAGCATTAATCCTGAAACGAGAAGCCAAGATTTGAGCTAAACCAAACTACAGGCAGGACGAATGCTTCTGACTGACTCTCTTAGCAGGAGGAAAACATTCGGTCTACGAAACCTGTGGGATTATTTTTCATAGGATACAACAGTGATTTATTGGAATGGGGTTGTTCATATTATGTATAAAAAGAAGTGAAATCACACAAAAACATCTATATATAAAGTGCAAAACCGTTACGTTGATATGGTCCCTGGACCAATTATATTTACACTGTAATAGTTTGGAAACGAAAACCCGTGTGTGATACGATGGAAGACGCGCCATGTTTGCGCACCGTAAAGTAGTCCCGGCGGTATCGCATTCTTCAGTATTACTACTCATGCTACGTATCGCCAGCAGCTTATCCCCCTCTGCGTTCTATTGTTTCAAGTGGACCGAGCGTGGTGGGTGAACGGTTAACGTTCTGGCCTCGCATTCGGGAGGACGCGGGTTCGAATCCCCGTCCGGGCATCCAGATTTGGGTTTTCCATGGTCTCCCCAAATCACTCCAGGCGAATGCCGGGATGCTTCCTTCAAAAAGGCCATGGCCGAATTTCTTCCCGTTCCTTGTACCCAGTCCCATCCCGCCTCCAATGACCTTAGCCGTCGACGACGCGTAAAGTAGTAAGAAAAAAAATGTTTCAAGTGGAAATTAGGCTCAGTTGCTGTTTGTAAAAGATTTTTTTTTTTTTAAATGGTTTAGGTTCTTAGTGGCTTCTTGACAATTTCTGTCAGCTGCGCAGCCCGCCTCTGTCTTAGATTCACAACCTAGAAATCATAATTGGTACAGGGAGTAAGTTTTACTCAAAATATGAAAGACTGAAGCGTTTTAGACTACGTGGGTCGTCCGTGAATTTTTTGTCTTAGGGCTTTACGTCTCTTCGACGCCGAAGTCATTAGAGACGGAAAAGCATTGGAAACATGAAGCGTAGTGAAAAAAAGTGTTGTTTGATCAGGACCTGAAGGAGATTTGAACCCGAGTCCTCCCGAATGCCAAACTCCGAGTGTTAACGCTCACACACAGGGATTCGTAATGAATTCGTAAAATCCTGCGAATAATTCTTTAATCCAATGTAGAATATTGTTCAAAATTATAATATTAGGGGAGTAACCTTTATTTTGCTAACGGTACTGAAAGCAGCTGCGGCTTATATTTAACATGAAATGGAAAAGAAATAAAAAAGCGCTGTGGCTAAATGCACATGTAAGAAAGAGATCACCATCCAACATTCAGGAGAGTATGGTGGTGACGTTAAAGAAACGATGATAGTTCAGCAGAGTGAGGAGATCGCATTCTGATATATTTATTACTTGGACATGAGACAGGTTTCCGCCAGTTGGGCACCGAAACCTTGGGCAGCAGATCAAAAGGCAGTGACGAGACAGATCTCTGAGAAAAATATGGCCCTCTTCAAAGCCAATTCAGTAGATTCTGTTGAACGTTTCGTGACTATGGATGAAATCTGCCCCTATTACTTCATTCCAGATTCATAGCAACAGTCAATGCACTGACAGCATGCAAGTTGTTGCCCACCAAGAAAGGTCAAGGATGTTACTTCTGCAGGAAAAGTGATGGTGTCTGCTTTTTGGGATTACTGCTTCTGGATTCCCTGGAAAAAAAGGGTCAAACCATCACACAGATGCTGAATATTATGGTAACCTCCTGAAGCAATTAGAAGCAGAAATGAAGGGAAAAAAGTAAGGTTTCAGTTAGTACCACAACCTCTGCTATTCACTTAATCTGGCCCCTTTACACATTCACCTATTTCTAGGCCTTAAAAAGTTTGTCCGGCAAACATTTCACATCATGTGGCGCCACTCTCTTGAGAAATCCTTTCATGCGGATGACATAGAAGCACCACAAATTCCTCCAAAGGCGTTCCAGAGGGGAATAAAATGAAAAATTTAATACATCTTTTCTTGAAGTAGTGTGCATTAATGAGTCACGTACATAAGGGACGATCCTCGCATTTCATATACACAAAGCAACCTGTACCCTTGGCGAAGGATGAACTCAGCTGAGACCGGGATTCGAACCGGGGACCATTCTTTTGGGGTTATGGCTAGTCGTCGACAACGATATCAATGGAGCCAGGATATGACGTGATGAAGGGAAATCGGCCATTGCCTGGGTCAAGGAATGGATGGACGGATCTGTCCTCCGGAACGCCAAGCCCGAACATCACCGCTCACCCACAATGCGCTGCTGAGAAGTGGCTACATATCAGTACAGATGGCTTAACACATATTAAGAAGAGATAAGAGTCTCAAAGAAGAGACAGGACGATGTGTCACATTTTAATACATGCGTGATTGGTTCATTTGTTAGTGGAGGGAACAGTCGAAGGTAAGAACTGCTGAGGTAGACAAAGATTAGAATACAGGAAGCAGATAATTGAAGACGTAGGTCGTAAGGGATATGTTGAGGTGAAGAGGTTAGCGCAAGATAGGAGGAAATGGAGAATTGCGTCAAACCAGTTGAGAGACTGATGACAGTCAAAAAAGAAAGAAAAAGATGAAGGGATATCCCGCGATCTGGATAACAATCCTGGGAAGATAATTAAACACTGAATGTGAGAACTACAATAGTAAACTTAGGAACAGCAACACGTCCTTTGGTTACAGCTGTGGTACTGATTCCATTTGTTAAAACCTGTATCTGCCACTTGGCAATTATAACTTACGTACTGTTATCTAATTTACGTTTTTCGTCTTTTCGCGGCATATAAAAGTTTCTGTAACTGTTGTTACCGCGCTCGAGCATCAATAAAATCGTACATTACGTTTGTGCTGTCTATTTTTGAGTACCGTCTCCACTTTCACATTGTCTTGATTAACGTTGTGAAGGAGGCGACAGATTCCGTGTGTATCCTCCCGAACACAAGGAGCGAAGGCTAGTATCTGACGTCATGCCCGGTGTTATAGCTGTAGGTACAATAAACACACTGACTTGGAACCACCCACAAAGCCAAGAGAACACTAACAACACTAGTGGTAGCTTTAAGTTTTTATTTATAGAGGTGGTAGCCGTATGTTCGCTGTTTGAAAACGATTGAACTACTAGGCAACAGCACGTATTCAGTGATGGCTTGATGTCTTGATCGAGATCACACAGAAAATTCAATATTCTTCGAGCTTCTGTTGTCATGCACTATTTTTTCTTTTTTTGCAAATGCGTAATGTGTTATTTTGTTTCTATAACGTGTAGTTCTGAGACTGATCTTGGGGACTAAACGGGCATTCGCTTAGGCTACTATATACAACTGCCCGAAAATCGTAATAACCTTCACCAAAATGCTGAGTTACTATATATTAAATATTAGTTCACCACAGGTAACCCCTTAGTGTTAAGGGCGCCTAAGCACTAAGGCAATACCAGTCGACTGACATGGGGTTTAGATGGTTCGATCGCAAGTGGCGGAAGAAATTTTCTCCATTCGGGACTTTGTTTGGTAATCTGTGGATTACCTAACCAACGCCTGGGTTAAATACTGAGAGTCGGAAGTGGGTGCATACGATGTTACTGATGGCCACGTTAGATGTATTGGTCCATGACGTAATTTGGAGGCATAGACCTGAATGCGACGGCAATAGGTTTTACTATCTCCATTCTTTCCTTCTGACAAATTCAACACAAATATACATACACAGCAATTGACAACAACCATTACATCTAAAATTTTATGCTTTTCGCGCCCGCCTTTTTTATTGAAATATTCCGCTGGTTGTTCTATGGAGTCAACACTTCATCTGTCACTGACGTTTCTGTCCTCAGCTGGGATATTCTTCAGGGGAATTATCCGCCTGTTGCTTCTGCAAGAGACCGAGGATACACCACGCAAAGCTTCTCGATTTATACGAAATTTAAATCAATTGATATTCAGTATACATCACTAATTTAAAAAAATGTAAATAAATTAAACTTGGATTCCGCAAGCAGATTTACCAGCTTCCGAATATATCCAAAAAAGGTCAGTGAAATCAACATTACACAGGATTATTTAAAGAGAAAGAGCAGATTTTGCATCATTTCTATTTCTCACAAACTATAAAAGATACAAATGCGTGCCAGCATCATTGGACAGAGGAAGGTTGAGTTGGTACCCTTGCCTTTTAGTTCCATTCTCTACCGTCAACGGCGCTATTGTCCGTTTACATGAAATGACGACGCCTCACGAGAAGTCGTTTTGTGTGTTACAGTATGCAGAAAGTGAATACATTGATGTGTAGCGTGCATTACGTCGTACGTTAAAGTGCCACCTCGTCATAAACTGATTTACAATTGGGATAAGAAATTCGTAGACGATAGGTGTATGTGCAAGGGGAAAAGCAGCGGTCGTCCTCGATCGTCAAGTGAAGATGTTGAGCGTATGCGAAGTGCTTTCGCACGTAGCCCACTACACAGGCAAGCAGTGAACTTGGAATTCGCAGACAACGGTTTGGCGTGTTCTTAAGAAACTTCTGCGTATGAAGGCGTAAATTTTTCAATTCCAGAACGATGGATTGGAAGAGGTTGGCAACAGGATCTTGTTCATCATCTGTGGTCTCCCAGGTCACCAGATTTTACCCCCTGCGATTTTTATCTGTTGGAGTACGTGAAAGATAAGCTGTATCTATCACCTATGTTCGCTACTCTTCAACAGCTGCGAAGTCGAATTGTTTCAGATATAAATTCGATAGCAAGGGAAGAGTTAATGTGTGTTTGGCAAAAAAACAGACTTCCGTTTTGATCTTTGTCACGCTGCAAATATTGCTCATGTTTAATTTAATTTTATTTTAATTGCAATGGAGCACACGCTCCGATGACAATTTCCCTACACACCCATCTTCCCCCTATCCTGCACCCACATACATTTGCCTTCTACAAATTTTAACTTTAAATTACTTTCGCGTTTTCGGTAAGTTATTCATCATTTCCCTCGGTAACTCATTCCAATCCCCGACACCCTTACCTAAAAAAAAGATAATCTTCCCACACCCCTATGCCTGAAATCGAGTGCCAGCTTGAGTGTATAAAGTAAAACGTTAAACCTTCCTCTATCTACTGATGTATGGCACGTAATTGTATCTTTATTTTAAAAAATCAAAATCTTCTCCTTTTTTAATAACCGTGTACATATGGAGAGGGAAAGAAAAATAAATACAAGAAATAAACTCCAGAAACGAATTGAATAATTATTTTTTAACAGAGAAAATGCAGACCGGAGTTTACTCCAAGTCACCTCTTATACTATTTCTGAAAATATTCAAAATTCTGTTTAGAATATTTGACCTACAACACTACGACGATCTGATGCAAGTATAAATATAAATAGTGTAATAACTCAACGCAAAACCTGTAAACCTGAGTGCAGTTTACTATCAGAAGTAACACAGAAGCAAATATGTGAACTGCAATAAGCCACAGCATATCTCTTAAAGCAGTTAACAAGCATTAATTAGCGAGTGTGCAGCTAGAAATCTGAATCATCATATTGGAAGGGCATAGCATTTCACATGAAATTTCATATAATAAGGAATTACTAAAACGTTAACCATGTCTGCCTCACGTTTTGAATGCATTATTAATCCCGCCGTCATCCAAGAGGGGTAATATTGACCCAAGAAGATTTAAAATGCTTGAATTTTCGGATCAAGTTTTCTGATTAGTTGGAATTTAGATTCACAGCTCAACATGATTGGAATCAATGAAATAATGATCCACAGATTTAATAGCAGTTCACTTTAATGCCTATACAAATTCTTCATGAACTTGGGTCTTACTCTCGTATATGAACCTTTAACCTTTCGCAAAGATGTCATTTGTTTACCAAGAGAGATGCGTAAAAAATAAAATATTTTGCTGAAGGACCTTCAGAAAAGACGGCATCAAAAGTACACGAAGCTCGAAACAAGTTTATAGTATGTCCTACATAAAAAATCGTCAGACATGCCAAACGCGTTACAAATTTGTCCGGAACACGTCATTTCTTATTGCAGCGATAAACAGGGTAACACTGATAAAATGCATCATATTGTGTTCAAATTAAGTATCCAAATATATCAATTATGGAGTAGAAGAAAGCTTGATTTTGATTTAAAAACTTCATTTTTGTTAGAATGTTACCATTAAGACAATTATACAATTTTGTTGATTATTTTCCAAGTATTAATTTGAAATTAATGAAAATTCATATTCCATATCTTTATTATTTTCATCAAAACGCCTAATATATGAGTAACTTAATAGAAATGTATAAATACTTTTATAAAAATGTGAAAACCAGTCGAAAACAAATTCAGGCCCGTTTTCACCCACCAGGATGCCGGTGTCAATTTGCCCAATGCTGAAGCTAGGTTAAGAATCAGGCGTGGCCGTAACAGCTACAAATGTCCGATAAACGTTTATCCTCTACGACTTTGTTATGCGGTTAGACCGTGTTTTCACTATTTAAATACGCCTCACACGTTTTAAAAGCAGGCTATTAATAATGCGATGTGTATTAATTTTTCGTGGCTGTAATTGCTCGTGGAAACAGTGTCGGTTGCCAAACTCTGCGGTGGTCAGCTATTATTAATTTAAGAAGATGAAAGAAACCCGCCGTGGGAAACCAATTTCTTGTGTCCCTGTGGCTGTAAAATGTGTGCATTTGAATTGAGACTTTACAAGAGTTGACAGGATTTACACCTGTAACACAAAAGAGTAATGGTGTCGATAGACCCCACGAAACAATAATTTGGGACAAGAGTGGGGGATTTTTGTTTCATGTAATAAGGTAACTCGTGAATTTATTCTAAATCATTCTAAATAACAGAGTTAAGCACTAAGAATTCTCGTACTATCAGTTCAAGTGCGATGGAAGCCATTTTTTTTTTTACACTATAAAACGAATCAAACCAAAATTTTAGCTTGCTAACATCTGTTTTCTTTTTTCTTAAAATAGCAATAGTTTGCTAAAACCACAGGCAAAATTCCAAGTTTACTACTCCACATTAAATTTTTTGTAGGGTTTTGCGGCTTGTCGAGGCCACTCAAACCGGGAGAGGATGGGGGAAACGGAAGGGAAAGGAATTTAGCCAAGGTCTTTTTCGAGGAATCATCCCGAAGTCGCCTGGAGATATTTCGGAAAACCAAACAAAACCGCGATGTTGAAGGTAGGGCCGAGGTTCGAACCCGCGTCGTCCCGAATGCCAGCCCCGAGCGTAACTCGCATACATAGAGCAGAAACCACCTGCGTGTGTTGAGTTGTAACTGTTGTTATTCTCGTTTAGCAGATCAGCCTTCTTTCAGATTTCTTCCACTGGTATCCAGTAAAGACTAATTTTAGGCATCTTTTAATTTACTCTCCTGCTGACAGACGACTTTCTGATCACTTACACTGAATTCAACATGTAAAGGCAGCACCCCATCTTACATGGAGCTTTTATCCAATCAAACTTTTCTTTGGTTTTTGCAGAACTTGGCCCAGAATATCCCAGGACACGTGAAGTATTTTCCTTTAAGCAAACACGCCGTAACTACTACCAGTGTCTATGAACGCCTTGCCCGTGCCCGGACGTAGACGTTTACCCTGGGGATGCTTACCCATCCAGGAGATGAACTGAGGTGGTTTCCGGTTGTGTGGCAGTGTTCGTAAGTGTTGTTGTAAGAGTGGATACTATGGTAGTGAGTGTGTTCAATGTACAGTGTTGTGGATGAGAGAAGGGAAACGCGGTGGCAGTCCATCCAGGCCTGTTCTTTCGAAAGGAGAGGATTTGGAGTTAACCCATGGCTTTAGTGTACAACCTGGTGATTAGGAATTGTGCATTACCACTTCTCCTACTTTGCCGGCCAAGTCCTAGAGATGATCACCAGGGTGCTGCATCACGGTGCCGTAGCCAACTGGGATAACGGGCCGGGCAACCTACTACTGCCCACCAATTCTACTAGCATTATTTTCTCGATAATTTGTTTTCTGATAGTGTTTACAATCCTCTATCGTGAGAGTTTGAAACCAGTGCCGCCATACGTCCACGAACCTTATGAGTTTAGTGTTAATGTACGTTGTATTAAACTGACCGCGCAAATCGCAGAAAAACTGGGAACGATTCCTCTCTATTTGCTTCGGGCTTTACGGCTCGTCGACGTTGTGGTCATTATAGCCGAGGGAATGGAGGCAACAACGGGAAGGGCTTCAGTTACGGCCTTTCGAAGAATGCATCCCGACATTCGTCTGGAGTGATTTCATGAAACTATGGAAAACCAAAATCTGGATGGCATTTGATCCTGCTCCCAGCCAAATGCCATACTCGAGTGTTACCGCTAACGCACTAGACTTAGTGGTGCTATATAGCCGAGTGCGGTAAAATGTCTAAAAATCAGGACTTGCGCCTGAGGCGTATCTAGTACCGTAAGGAATTAACGCATTCTGTCCAATCGTCGATGCTCTGAATTGGATCATCTACACTGAAGTACCCCCCAGGCTAGTGTCACAAGATAGCAGATTTCCTTCCCATTACCTCCCGCTGGACCCGGATTCGGATCTTTGAAAAGCAGTAAAGTCCCAACAGAAGAACTAATGACCATAGATCGGGACACTCGCCAAATTCCTAAATTCTGGCACAGTACATTTGGTTTCCGTTTTTTTTGTTCCATTTAGAATCAGGTGAATCAAGCGATGAAAAGTGAAAAGAGACTGCTGCAGCCCAGAGCCGCTGTTAGAATTGTTCGCTACGGGTGACAGTTGTTTCTGTAGAGTCTTGACACAGAAGGCACTGACAGTGAAAGAATGTTAGTGAGCTTGGTGTAGAAACAAGTCTTAAATACCCCCGACCGCTTTCCCACGGCAGTAAAGAAGCTTACCAGAGTAAATAACAAATTTATATTGTTTAAAGTAGTCAAGTTTTATTCATAATTGAACCTGTAACTGTGGTTGGTTGTGTTGAAATGCTGATGACACTGAAGCAACGATTAGATCTATTTTTTTTTTTTTTCCTTGCGGAAATTCCCCGCCGCAGAGAGCTTTATCGTGAGCGAGTCAGGTTGTGAGGTTTCTCGTTGCCGCCCATTTTACACTTGTTATTTACAGATTTTTGGTCAAATACAGACTCCTTACTGTCCTTACATCGCACTCAGCTTTGTTCGGCCTTTTCCACTAAGTGAAAATACCGCTTAGAGCAATGTCATTTGAGTCAGAATGACAGTAGGTAAATTCCAACCCCGGAGAAGAGTTTCTCAAATGACCCTGAATATGATGGTCCCTCTGGAAGAAGCCCGGATCCACGGCTTCACGTGTCTCGACCACAGCACAGGATGCCAGGCACTGTGATGCTGTCCGACGCTGACACGGGGTTAGCCGGTTCGTATCCTGGTGGCGGATGCTCAGTATATCACACCCGAGGTTCCAACCTGTATCATTGTTGACCCGAAATCCAGTTTGGCGGCGCTTTAACGTATAATGTCTGGCATCAGCTCTGGACAGTTATCCAGAAGAGATCTGTGGAACCGCTGTAGGTCTTTAAAAAAAATAGGAAATTATAGTCAATAGAGTGGAGATATGATTGCTGACAAAGAATTTGATGGAAATTGGGCATGATATTTAACAAGGAATCATGACATTCGTCTGATTATGATAAACAACGGAAAATCGTGATATGTGTAGGTATATCGGCAACTGACCCTTACATCTGGACACTGCCACAGAGTCGCATTGGGTTAGGCGACTTTACTCATCGTCGGTATCAAGGTCAATCAAGTTCTTAGCGGCTGAGGAAACATAACAGCCGTGGACTGTACTTCACCCGCCAGTGTGGCTCAGAGCTCTGACCGCGGAGGTACAACGAACCCAGGGCCCCTGTGAACCGCCCGCCCAGAGTGCGGTTTTTACTTGGTTTTCCACAGCCATCAAGGCGAATGCCGAGACCGTTCCCAATCTTCGCCTCATAAACAACACATTTTTCACAAAAAAATCACTTATCACACGCTGAACATAGTTACACGCTAAACAGAAAGATAGTAACACTTCACTTCCCCCATTAGCACGACATGGCAGCGTGTACACGATGCTTGGCGTCAGCAAGGGCCTGCGGCCTTAAAATCATAGCTCCAGATCTGACCATGCCAACAATGAGTAAAACTCATCGAAGACAGCCAACTGCAAAATGCTGAAAAAATGAGGTGTAGGACAAGAAGAGAACTGTACTTCAAAACTATTTTAATGTCAGCCTGAATCAACTGCTAAAAAAAAATAAAAAAATAAAGAAACCAGAATCGAGTTGATCTTCTAGAATCCGATTAAGAATCCGACAAAGTCCTAGTCTAATTACATGGCCTTAGCGGAGAAGGGCGTGATCGGATAAAGCAACATATCGTGCACAGTTGAATGTGTTGTTGGCAAAGAAAGAGGCGAGAATAGAACACGGGATTATCTAGGGGACGGTATAGGATACTTAGACCACTATGGCTCAGGCAAACACCGTTCCCCAAAGAAACAACTATTGTTAGTGTTTTGATGAATCATTTAGTGACAAATGCTACCTGTCCAAATCTGGAGAGTAAGTCTAACACGGCCGATAGTTTTATTAAGCTTTCTACCCGTTTTGATCAACTTTCTTTTGCATCGCATTGCATTGTACTGAATGTACCTGAAATTGTTTTCTTTAATATCTAAATAGTAAAACAAGCTTTATTCGAAGACTTTAGAATTTTATGCACTACCTTATGTCCTTGACTCTGAAAGCCGCACAATTATGTGATGCAAGGATCGCTGACCACAAGACAAACAGCCTGCTCATCGACATTGAAATTAAAACGGCAGTAGCACGATATCAACCAGCAACTGGCCGTCATATACGTCTCATGCTGAAACACAATCCATCAGAATCAAATGGTTAACACACACTGTGGTGGAGCACAGCACTTCATGGTAGTGAAGCATGGACTTTAGGAATACCAGAAAGAAGAAAAACTGAAGCATTTGAAACATGGTGCTATAGAAGGATACTGAAATTAAGTAGAGAGACAAAGTACGAAATGTGTTTTGGAAATGATGGGTGAGGAAAGAAGCTTGTTGAAGAGTCTAACAGAAAGAAGAGACAGGATGGAGGATCACATTTTAAGACATGCGGGATTGGTTAATTTGTTAGTGGAGGGAACAGTCGAAGGAAAGAATTGTAGAGGTACACAAAGATTAGAATATATGAAGCAGTTAATTGAGGATGTAGGTTGTAAGGGGTATGTTGAAAAGATAGGAAGGGATGTAGGATTGCATCAAACCAGTCAAGAGACTGATGTCAGCAAAAAATAAAAATCAGACGATGAGAAAGTTATCACTCCACCGGTTAAGCCAATCACAGCAAAGTAATTCGTGTTAAGAATGGAACTAGTCATAACGCCTCGCTGAAGTCAATTTTTTTTTTTTTTTTTTTTACAACTTTACGCCTCGTCGGCGGCTAAGGTCAATAGAGGCGGGACGGCACTGGGGACAAGGAACGGGAAGGAATTCGGCCATGGCCTTTTCGAAGGAAGCATCCCGGCATTCGCCTGGAGTGATTTGGGGAAACTATGGAAAACCCAAATCTGGATGCCCGGATGGGGATTCGAACCCGCGGCCTCCCGAATGAGAGACCAGAGCGTTAACCGTTCACCCACCACGCTCGGTCCGCGGAAGTCAAAGTGTGTGCTATGCCGACAGTCACTATAGAGGGTATTAAAAATCTACAGCAATTTCCTGGCGAAAATTCGAATCTGATAGTTTCCGTATCGCAAAGCTCTTTCGAAGAGGAGAGGGAACAAACCCTTTGCCGTGCTATTTACGCTGCACCAAGCAGACCGCCCGTTTAACGTCCCCATACAACAGACGGTTAACTGTAAAAGTGTCGTGTGACCATGCTCCATAGGATTCTGCGGAGAGGTTTGGGATTTAACATTAACTTTTCGTACAAAATCGAGAGTCATCAAAGGCGGGAAAGGACTGAGGGCAAAGAACAAGAAGGAATTCGGTCATGGCCTTTTGAAGGAACTTCTGGAAAGGATCTAAAACAGAAATCTGGATGGCCGGACGGGGATCCGAACCCATGTCCTCCCGAATGAGAGAACAGAGCGTTACAGCTCACCCCTCCAAGCTTGGTCCGTGGAGAACCAAAAATAAAATGAACACATATCTTTGTCATTAAGCTCTCCCACTGTTTTCAGTGACTCCTCCCGCTACTACTATCCTGTGTTCATCTGTTATTCACGATATACTAATTACTATCTACACCATTAATTATCCATTTCACACATCCCAACCTCTCTCTAGTTCCTACAAGAATCCTCTGCAAACAAATATACCAATCCATTTATTTCGATCTTAATCTTCCAGCACATTAGACTCATATTTCAATGTTCTAACTTTCTGATATTACAAACATTCCCTTCCTTAAAGCGCCACACAAAATCGCCACACTTTTTACAGACGTTTCCGAGTACTAAACCAATGTTTGATAGTAAAAGGTTTCTTTTTGCTATTGATATTACTATTCTGTCTGCTTACGGCTATAATTATGGTTCCTAGGTAACAACTTTCTCAGATACTACATTTGATACTATTTTGATGTTTAGTCCACAATATTTCCAGTTTCTACTAAACGCCAACGTTTTGACCTAACAGTTGCGCCATGACGGACCAGTTTGTCAGGTTCGTTCCTGCTATAAACGGAGGAAACTAGTATCGGAATGCAGCGTAACGTCTCTTATCTCTGCGTGGTTGTACCTGCTGCCCGATAACGAACGGATTAAGATACTACAAAAGTCAGGGACAAAAGCCAGTGATTTACCAACACGCTGAACAGAAAACACTTCAACACGCATTATACTAAATAATATTCACTGCTATTATGTTAATAACAGTAAGCAGTGTAATCCCCTACTTAAGCGTCAAATTTGAAATTACGTAACCGAAGCCGGTAAGTGATTAAATTGGAAACATTTTTTTCTCAACGGCACATGGGGTTCCTGTAGCATTTTCAAAGACGCTAACTCATCGAAGTAACACATTGAGCACCAAGTTCGATTTTTGGCACATTGATTTTCCTAAATGGCTTGATACACCTATTCCTAAAAAGTTTCTCAAACCTAAAGCTATTGTCGATAGCTAAAGTCTAACCGCTAACTGTTGTTGAGGACTCGACAGATACTGATATAATCAAGAAGAAACTTCAAACACAGCCAACAGAACAATTTTCGCACAGATAGAAAGTTAAGTCTAATCTTAATGACAAATCTACTGGCTTCTGTATGGTGATAAAAATAGATTTGACATCAACAGGAACTTAAGCCACAAATCTGATATGACAAGTTAAAGAGCGATACAATATGATGAATATTAAATGCTTTTTTTTTCGTTGTGTATATATGGAGAGGGCGAAACCCAGTGCTTGCCTAATCTTCCAAAAGACACCGTGGGGTCGACAAATCTAGCAACCAAGTATCATACCTCATTGCGAAGGTTAAGGACTTAGCCCACGGGGATTTGACATTTATTTTATTGTTGTTTTTCTTACTCTCCATGACCACTGTTTTGTTTTCGTATATATATAAAGGTGATTTTTGCGACAAGCCATTTTTTTCTCCCTTCTTGCTCTTCTTACTTAACAAAAATATATGAAGTATTGTTTTCTTCATTTTGGTATCATCATTAATTAAGAAAGGACTAAAAAAAATCAACCCGTAAATGGCAAACATTATGAACAATCAAGGTCAGGAGTAAACTGTAGTTCAGAGTTTAGCTGCTAGGCTTCGCTGGCGTCTAAGAATGATCTTCTACAACTAGATAGCAGTATCATATATCAGAGATGTTTTCTACAGTACGGAGCTATACGGCGACTTTTGTTTCTGTTATGGAAACATTTCATCATTCTACAATAAATGTTTCTTAAGAAGTTGTAAGTGTTTTGCTACTAGACCTACTTATTTCAGTTTACAGATAAACAACTGCTACAAGTGAGCCTGTTCTTCTTTCACCCTACTACAAACCACCAACATCGCTATTCATCGTATATTAATCGCACGGGTCAAATAGTTTAGTCAAAAACCCTAACCGAATATTTTGCACAAATTGTTCAGAGCTTTCTCTACGTCTTCAGTTGGAAGGAAATCGGTCAGGTCTTATATGAAGCAACCATCTCGACGTTTGCCTGGAGTAATTTCGAAAAACCATGGAAAACTGATTTATTTCTGTCCATTCCGAAAATCTAATAGCGATCCTTCCAAATTCCAGCTCCAAACGTTTTATTTATTTACTAGCTGATACCCGGGGCTTCGTACGCGTGGATTAAGAATTTCTTTGCCATAATTGAATATAGAAAGTTGTTGGTAACAAGAATTGGTCCCAAACAGCACCAAGACGGCATAATATGACCGGAAAGCCATTACTATATCATTCTACCATCGAATCTGTTTAAGAGAATCAATTTCCAACATATTTAAAAACAAACGAAGGAGAGGGGATGTGTGTGTGTAGGGGGGGGGGGGGGTTAACTAAGACCAGCTTTATTTCGGCTTGGTCTTTCCTTCTTTCTTCAGCATGAGCATCCGATACTTGGGTTCTAATAACTTTAGCTGCTCGTCTCTGCTAGAGCTAAAACTTAGGTCAGTTTACGCCCGCAAGGCATGTACAAAAAGAAGGCAAAATAAACTGGTGCCAGAAACATTTAAGCAGACACAAAGTAATAGGACAGAGATAATCGACATCTATACTAAATAATACGATTTTTCTCTAAACGAAATTTATTAACAAATTATACACTAACATAATGCGTGAGAAGCACAGCTTGAGCAAGCGACGTAACATTGCAGACTAACACACGCATCCGTCTCTCTGTCACTATTCGATAAGTTCTAAAAATTTCGTGACTACAACTGTTAACCATACCGAAAAAAAAATGCCCTGTGCCCTCCCTAGAGATTTTCTTTTTAAATTCCGTCAATATCGTTATAGTCATTTATTTGCCAAAACGTAACAAAGGACAGAGACTTACTTCCGCATTTATAGTATTATTACTGCAGATCACACACATACTGACTGCGAATCACCCCGGAGGGATCAATATAACGTAAAAAAGTGTACACCTTCAGCATTGTAAGACTACCTAAGATTTGTCTCGCATTGCACCCCTAACTTTGTGATATCTACAGTTTAACATTCAATCAAAAAAAAAAAACAGACTGCCCAGGCGTGACTCTTACGAACAAAAACAATTTTTAAAAATCCTAGCTTCCGCGGAGATTTGAACCGGAGAGCATGACCCAAATATTAGTAAACAAGCGCTTTAACCACTGAGCTACATGACCGCTACACGGAAAAACAGTACAGAGACCTCCATATCCAACGCGTCTGTCTATCGCATAATGCTATCAGTAATTTTTCGATATTATAAGACAACATGTATTTTTCTCCTTGTTTCAAAGGATAAGTGTGCAAAGCTTCATCGAGATCGGATGAAAACTGTGGATTTGTATAACACACACACACACATTTTTATATATATAGATTTACTGGCATTCGGCAACTAAAGCCATACAGCCAGCTCAACGTGTTAATCATAACTCTTCCAGTGAATCAGTTTCTCCAGTACATGGTTGCTTCTAAGTATGGACACCTCAGGACAGACACGACATTCATACGCAACACTTAAACACCAGTGCCCTCGGCCGGATTCGAACCGGCGACCTTCGGCAGGCGAGGCAGTACTCCAACCCCTACGCTACCGAGGCCGGCCTCCAAACGTTACCGCTTGGTATTATGTAGCAGCCGCTTCCCTATACTACAGTATCTTTGCGGTGTTGTTAGTCAGTTCTGCTAATTTAATGTACCGAAGAAAACCAAGCAACTAGATTATGGTTTTGCTCTGGTTGAAAGATTCCAAGCGTGGAATGCTCACATTGGTGACACCAGAAACAAAACTGCCAAGAACATTTTACGAGTCGCATAATGGTATGATAAGACAGTAATAAAGCAGGTAGTTCGGAGACTTTAAGGAAGAAGAAAACCTTCTGCAATACAGTTGAGGTTAGTGAAGTGGAAGTATGTGCAAGATATCAAATTCGTAAAATTCTGTAATTAACACGAGAAGTAGCAAAGGAATTAGAAGACTGCCCTTTTTTTTTGTTCCAGCTTAAGCAAATTTCAACAATATCATTAGACAGGGATGCTGGTTAAGTAGCGCGAAGTAAATGGCTCTTCTTGCGCTTTTAATACATTTGCTGGTTTTATAATTACAGCAAAGAAATCAGAAACATGACGAAACCAATTCGAGGAAGGAAATATTTCACCCGCGCAAAAGACAGATGAACCAAGGAGTTTTTTCCTTCTTTTTTTTTAGGTATTTGGCTGCTAACGCTACTTAGGTGATTTCTACTGTACTAATGTATAGTGGGATTCACGATTCCTACTTCAAGATTGTGTACATAATTTACGGGCTAAATGCCAAACCTCTCCACAGTGCGTGAAGTGAGGGCATACAACATGTTTGATGGTGATTCATCGGTCGAATGTGGACGTTCACGTGTACGCCCATTGCGTATTTCGGAAGAGAAGCCCTGAATAGGATTGCACCGGGTTTCACTCTATCCTTCCTTCATCTGCATTAATATTATAAAACCGAGAGTAACTCTGTTATATTTTCACGCCTAAAAGGGCTACACTGAACTTGACAAGGAAATACTATGTATTATTAGGAATGACATAAGACACTTTTTCGGGATAAATAACATTTTGAAAACTAACAGAACGGTGAGAGACAGACGGATAGTGTGTGTAATGTTATATCGGTTACTCAGGGTTTGTTTCTCTCGCATTTAGCTTGCGAGTGATCTGTTCATGTAGAGACACCACTCATCACACAGATGTGGATTTGCGCTGTGCCAGACTATTAATGTGTGTTGATATGTAGCTGGATCACTGGTTTCCAACCCCCAAAGGCTATATATCTTCAAGGACAGCAAAACAAAAAAAACGTTGTGTATAAAACGGTATTGACATAGAATGTCTCCAGAGAGAGACATAATTTTAAACCACAAAACAAAAATCTGTCGCAGAAACTATGGTAGGTAGTCTCCCAGTTAACCCCCCCCCCCTCCCACCCAGTTTGCTGCTATTTTTTGACACGTTTCAAACTGGTTCTCTACAAGAGCTGTAGCAAATCGCGGGTATTCGTTAGTGAGTACTAAAACACAGTCTGACTCGAAGTACCGAAACGTCATTTAGATACTCGCATTTTTCGTATGGATTCAGTTTGATTCGTAACACATACGACGCATCCTGATGGAATTGGAACGGTTCGCCCAGGACTAAATCAATCTGAACGACATAATGAAACATTTGAACACCGTGCGTTGCGTATTTCTGGGAATTTTGGTTTAAATTCGTTTCGTTACAGAGGAAAATGAGTAAGTACAAATATGTTAGGCGATCATTATTTTCTTGTAATTAATATTATTTACTGTTGAGTGTTAATTTTTTTAACGAGATAGGTAGGAGTAATTTTGACAACGTAAAGAGTTGTTTTGTAGTTCTGCTTTTATTTAACAAACTTACAGAACATACTTTGTAAATAAAAAATTTGGATAAATAATTTGAGATGTTATTGATTTTTTACTGATCATACCTTAGTGGGATTTTATTAATTTCAAACGTTTATGAAAAGCGTTTCGGGAACTGCACCACTTTAGGAACCTTCCAGAAAATGGTACTAACCTGTTGAAATTTACACCAGTCGCTTCGTGAACATGTCCTCTTCACGTTTTGCGATCATACATTCCGGAAAAGTTGCCAGGAATTTAATTAAAAATGCAGAAATATGGCATGACGCACAGCCGTTACATACCGCCAACGTTGAAGAAATCAGTGACAGTCTCTTAAAATGTTGATTTAATCCTTTGTGTTAATGTTTTCATGCCTTTTCAGCTCTACTCCGTTGTAAAAAGTCACACAAAATTGACAAACGCGCAATATTTATGCGATTTGTAATACGGTGATGACCGCCATCTTACATAGCAACGAGCAACCAGAGATAATCGATTGCTTCCATTGTAAACAAATACGCCTTTGCGTGTTGGATGCCGCATAGCCAAAATTTCGTAATTTTTTATCACTTGGTCCACGTCGTATTTCAACCTAACCACGATTTCTATGACAAAACTAAACTGTTTAGGTTGAAATGATACCTGTACCGATAATTTTTATGTTATTTTAGCAGTGCTGAAGGCATTTAGCAGTTGCTCAACCTTTCATATTTCGGCATTTTTAATTAAATTTCTAGCGACTTTTCCGGAATGTATGATCGCAAAACGTGAAGCGGACATGTTGACGAAGGAACTGATGTAAATTTCAACAGGTTAGTATCAGTTTCTGGAAGGTTCCTAAAGTGGTGCAGTTCCCATCGTTTCTTCTAAAATGCGATATTCTAATTTCTATTTTATTTTAAAGTGCAAATTTTACCTAAACCTACTTTACTAAATGAACTATGTACAAAATACGAATGAAGACATCCCGTAACCCGTACGCTACGCGATGTGATGTTTCATACTAGTGCTCGATTGTGTCAAAAGTAACGAGTAACGAAGTCGTCCCGTACGCGGCGCGACTCCATACAATGTTTCATGCTAGCGCTTCGATAGTAACGAGTACTGATTGGTTTAGTAACGAATACATACGGTTACACAATTTGTCATTACTTTTACAGCTCTATTCTCTACACGAGACAGGTTCAATGGTGATTGCATGGTGATGGTTTCCCTGGCATATTATCCTGACTTCGTGTTTATTGAGACACCTTTTACATAACTTATATATTTCTATATACAATTCTAGCAATAAAATTCCAAGTCCACGCGGGTAACAGCTAGTGTTCATATAAACAAGACATACGCAACATCAGCCATTTACAAACATACAAGAACACAGACACGCAGAGGATATGAAATGGCCATCCTACCTCCGTGTCTGGTATAGTACGACTACTAAAGAAACGGGGCATAACATCACACTTACTTCAGTGTCTATTGATGCATATGAGTATTTATTTTTCCATAAGGTTTATACAGCAGACGCCCATGCCGAAACCCGAACTCGAAGAGCAAACCGAGCGTGGTGGGATAACGGTTGACGTTCTGGCCTTGCATTCCGGAGGACGCGGGTTCGAATCCCCGTCCGGACATCCAGATTTGGGTTTTCCATGGTTTCCCCAGATCACTACAGGTGAATGCCGGGATGCTTCCTTCGAAAAGGCCATGGCCGAATTCCTTCCCGTTCCCATCCCGCCTCTAATGACCTTAGCCGTTGACGAGGCATAAAGCCATAAGCAAAAAAAAAAAAAAAAAATTCAGTATCGAGTTTTCATCGTTACTGAATGTGATTTATGCTAAGGAAGAGAAGAGAGTGCCGTCGCAATCCGCCAACACTGTAGAAATTGTACTAATTGTTTAAGTGTTTTGCTATACGTCGAAACACGTATTCTGTAAGATGGAAATGAGGAATCGCGCCTACATTCGGTAACACAGTGGCTGAATTATAATGTAGAGCCAGCAGGGCAGTATGATGATGTAAGCAGTTTGTCATTCAGCCACCTTCACATGCCACATTATTATTCACGGAAATCACAACACGGCGGAATTTATATCACCGACATGTACTGTCATGTAATACCTTATCATTTCCTGCGAAAGATCCCACCTGTCAGTCGTAGGAATAATTGAATCACAACACTTTGATGAAGGATGTAAAATTAGTTTGTTACATCGAGGCTCTAATCACTTTGAAATAAATAAACAAATCTGTATAAGAGAAGACGTTCTATTTTGCTTAGCACTGTGCTTTAATCAGATATTCCCCCGATTTAAGACGTACTCAGAATTTCTATATCCTGTTCACTTCGAACTGGCGGCTCAAGATCACGTTCGCCTGGTCACTCTCCTCACCTTCCCGCCCCCTACCGTTCCTATTTCTCCGAGATGACCGATGTGTTCCGTTAGGCGTGTGGCAAATTTCCCCATGGCATGTAGGGGTAAGAGCAGCGGAGTGGGGATAGAGCATACTGGCCTTGAGCCGCCTCATTAACTGAACGGACTATGCTAATCCTTTCCAGAACAGTTACAAAAAAAAAAAAAAAAAAAAAAAAAAAAAAAAAAAAAAAACGGCCGGTAAGCGTATAAACCATAAGTCAAGGAGTTGCACCGTCCAAAATAATATCCTATAAAAATTTATATCACTCAATAAGAAATTATAAAATGCGGTCGTAATGGTGCCTCACGATTAGTTGATGCTCTATATATGGTCAATGCGAGGTCATTATAGAGTCGGAACAGGATTTGGGGAAATGAACGGGAGAGACTATCATGAAGGAACCTTATAGTCATTCGCAAGGAGTGATTTAAAAAAACCATGGTGCATCGGTATCTGGAAGAATCGAACCAGGATACTCCAGAATGCAAGATGTCACCGGTTACCTAAAAGGTTCGGTGTGACGATATTACATAATTTGTAATGTCAGTAATCTTCGGTCTCTGTCTTGCATAAGCACTCTGTTTAATCGAAGACTTTGCATTGCTCAAGGACACGGATGTGGGCGCACTCCACTGTACTCCCGCAATCGAACTGAAGAGCTTGACAAGTGTAACGCATTTAATAATAAGCAGGTTACCTTTAACAGCAAAGTACAAAAGTTGTTAAATACGAATAAAAATGAGCAAGATCAAGTTTACTTGCCGGAACCAAGAAACAACTTACCCGTTATATAACCAAGTGGTTTTATTTTTTTATACATACATGTATATACATAAAGATGTTTAAAAATGTTTCATTACTTCCAGTGATACAAGAATGTTTGATCCTAGTGCAGTACGGAAATAGGACTACTTGAACGTGGAGTGCTATCAAACTATTAACGTAAAATGACTGACGCCAACGTTTTTATTGCAATAGTTACGGCAGAAGATAAGAATTCTTTTCCGGGAAGCAAATTAATGGCAGCGCGCAGCGACCAAGGTAACGCATACACATACAACATGACTCCTAGTTTAATTTATCTAAGGCGTGTTACAAATCAGTTAGCCCAAGTATTCCGCTCCGAGTATGGCAAACACAATTTTCGAGCGCCAGATAATAACAAAAAGTGGCCATCGAGAGATTTTCTGCGTAATATTAATTTTCATTTCATACCAGACAGTCAGCACGAAACTGTCAGCTAATAGACGACCGGAGACAACTGATCAGAACGCGCATGTTGAAAATGTAGCGAGAACGACGAACGGGAGTAACGATATGTTTGAAATGAGACATGAGTCACAGGCTGGAAGAGTCCCGTCACCTCTCTCGTTCATCACTGTCCCTATCGCTAAACATACTTTACAAGTGGAGGGAAGCGGAGAAAGCTTCAGCACAGCGTGCAAGTTGGTAATCAATGTCACTAATTATGTATATCATTATCGTTAGAGAGCAATTGTAAAACGATGGTTCTTTCTGCGAATGAGGAGCATTAAAGGGACAACATCCCATTTTGCTTTATTTTACGAAATAGAGGAAAGGTACGTGGCACTAAATATTGAAATATTTGGCATTTTGCTTTACTTTCACTTGGTTCCTCATCCGATACAGTTTCCAAGAACCGAAGGGACAACGATAGAGACTTAGAGGGAGAAATAAGTACACAGCGATGAGATATGAATGCTACCGTCTTGCATAAAGAAATAATATACATCTTCAAAAAAACAATGCCACATCCAGCTTCTGGTCTGCTGTAAACTGTGAAAGTTGCTAACGTAACATTTATTCTCTTTTTCATGAACACGGGACAGATGGATGGATGGTAACTATAGTCAAAGCGAGGTTACTGAGGTAAAACCTATACGAGCGGCACTAATGAATGAACAAACATCTACCATAAAAAAATAGAAAAAATGAAGTTTCAGTCACATCTGATGAAGCTTACAGGGGTTGATATTCTCGTGAAAATGGTAAAATTAATTTGTATGAATAATTAATATCACGCCAATGCAACTAAATTTGTTAATTTTTTTATTTATCCTCCTGAACGCGTTTCACATCATTCTCTGAAGCATCTTCAGCGGTTCTGTCTGTTGAGTGTGTAAACATGTAATTAGATTGTTTTATGATACAATTTATACAACGAAATTATGGTATAAGTATAAACTTACATTTTTTATTGTTTACATTTGTTCTTATTTATAAATTATATCCGGTAACAGCGGTTTTTTGTAGCTCTATTTTGCACTATGATTCACTTTCACTGCCCTAGAACTGCATTATAGTGTTCCGAATTCTATCAGCCAGTATTTGTTTGCTTTAAAATGTGTAGCGCTGAGCGATAGTGTTTTGTATTTTGCTTGTCTCAAGTTCTAGTGCAGTGAAAGTGAATATAAAGATATAAAAAAATGACCTATAGTACAAAATGCAGCTACAAAAAATCGCTGATGCTAGAAATATTCTATAAATACAAGCAAAGCAAACAACGAAAAATGAAGTATGTTTATACTTATACCATAATTTCGTTGTGTGAATTGTAGGATAAAACAAACTACACGCATAATACACACTCAACAGATAGAACCGCTGAAGATGCTTCAGAGAATGAAAAATAAATAAGAAACAAACAAATTCAATTACATTAATTATTCGTAGAAACTGATTTTATCGCAATTGAGAAAGTGGCCCACAACATCCAGTTGTTGATGGAAAAGTAAGTTTAAATAATTTAGTCAACAATAGGAAAGCGTTACTATGGTTTAATCGAGTATTTTGAAACTTAATATAGTTATTAGTCTTTTACTTATTAATGTAATTACTGGTATGCTTAGACCGACTATATAGACCATCTAAATTTGATGAATGCAAAATACAAAAAAAGACTAAAGAACATAAATACTTAATTAACAAAAATCTACTACTATTAAAATCTTACTAGCGCATTAATAAGCGGCTGTCACATATCGGCTTAAGTAAGAGAAAAAGTGTGAAGATCAGTAGTAGGAGACAAAGATGGCTAAGAAAATATTGCATTTCCTTTAGACGTTTTTAAATCTGATCTCTTCTAACGCTGCTCTATTAGTTTTATGCAACAGTCAAATATCATATATAGCCTTCTAATTTCGGCCGGGTTACTAAAAGTATAAAAACAGTGCATAAACAAGAGACTTCAAAAAAGTTGCATAAAGAATAGCAACTAGTCAAGTCTAAACGCACAACACAAAGTTTCACGTTAAAAGTTATTGAACCTGTCTCAGCAGAGAATGATTTGTTTACCAGGACGTTGGAGGCGGGAGGTTGCGGACGGGCTCTGCGGCGGGTGCGCCCGCGGCGTCGATGATGGTGGGGTCCATGTCGAGTATCATGCGCAGGTCGTCGTCGATGCCGATGTTGACTGTGACCCTGGACGTGCCGACGCGCCGCTCCACCTCCTGGAACTCTCCAAGCTGGCGCTGTGTGGCTGTCGCCTCCATGGTCGCCAGCCAACTGACGCGGGCTCCCGCTCACGCTCAGAGTCCCGGCTATTTCTGCCACACTCGCCCCGCCACAAACACGCATCGCTCACAACACTTTACGTCCTTTTCGTCATGCCGATTATTCCGCACAATATTCGAACCTTTTAATAACAGGAGACTTTCACTCGACTTTGTTTATAACTTATATAATCTGCAAGAATACCAACATAGAGAAACAGTATTTTTTGCTGTCATCAGTCTGTCGATTGGTTTGATGAAATCTTCCATCTTTTCCTATCTCGCGCTAACCTCTTCATCTTTAAACCTACCTCCTCAATTATCTGCTTAATATATTCTTATCTCTGCATTTCTTTACAGTTCTTATCTCTGACTAACAAATTAACCAATTCTGCATGTCTTAAAATATGACCCACCATCTGGTCTCTTCTTTCTGTTAGACTCTTCGTCAAAATTTCTTTCGTCATCTACCTACCATTTCCAAAACACATTCATTTCATACTTTATCTGTCCACTTAATTTTTAGCACCCTTCTATAGCACCACATTTCAAATGTTTCAATTTTCCTTCTTTCTCGTATTCTAAAGTCCATGCTTCGCTACCATAACGTGCTGTGCTCCACACACAGAGTTTTAAAAAGTTCTTTCTGAGTCCTAGATCAACATCTGAACCCGAAAAGTTACTCTTTTTGGAGCGTCCCTAAACTACGTGGCTTTGTTTAGGGGAGAGGGGTTGGCTAGAAAGCTACGCTGGGCTACGTGGGGAGGGGGGGGGTTTCTGAGTCAGGCTAAGTAGCTTTTCATTAATATTATTTTTCAACGTTAAAATGAGGTACAGAACACACAACAGCATGAAAACATTTATTTTCGTCATTTAATTATCTCCGTATGTAATTTACGATAGTCTGGCAAGAGAAAACAATACATAATCTTCTGAAATCAATATGGAAGAAAGCTATGTGCTACGCCGGGGAGGGAGGGGGTTACAAACAAAAGCCACGTCGGGCTAAAAGGGGGGGGGGGGCAGGGGGGTACACCGGAGGCCAAAATGGAGCTACGTGGTTTTGGAGGCTCCCTTTTCAGAAAGGCTCTTTTCGCTAGTGTTGTTCTGCTTTTAACATCATTCCTGCTTTGGTCATAACTTGTAATTCTACTTTCCAAGTAACAGAATTCACTTACTTCTTCTACTGTGTCAGATGCTATTTTTATGTTTAATCTATTATTGCCATTATTTCTGCTACATTTCATCATTTTAGTCTTGCTGTGGTTTATGTTTAGTCCAAAATCTTCCTTCACTATTTTGTTCGTGCCTTTCAGCAACTTCTCAAGATCCTCAGTTTGTTCCGCTTACAGGACAATGTTATCAGCAAATCGTAAGACACTGATTTTTTTCCCCCCTCCTTCAACACTTATGCCACATTCAAATTTTTCTTTTACCTCCTTTATAGCTTCCTCTACATAAAAGTTGAATATTAATGGGGATAGACTACAACATTGTCTCACATCCTTTTTAATTGATTCTCTACTTTTATTATAGCCACTTGATTCTTATATTGTATAGATTCTATTATTCTATCTCGATATCTTAGATCAGATTTCTTTAAAATTTTGAACATCATATAACACCTTACATAAACAAAAGGTTTTTCTAAGTCAACAAATGCCATAAAAGTATCTTAGTTTTTCTTGATCCGCCCTTGACTGTATACGACGATTCTCTCTCTCTCTCTTTTTTTTTTTTTTTTTTTGCAACTAGTTCGTTATAATGTAGCTTTCACTGGTCACAATTATGTCTGGAACGTAAGCTCCTCTAGTATCATCTGTTCATCATCTTGCACTACTGTCCAATTCAATCCCCTGTACTGTACACTTTTTCATATTCCTTACCGAGCCTGGTAGTGAGAGGTAACGCTCTGGCATCGTATTCGGGAGGACGTGCGTTCAAATCCCCGTGCAGAGATCATGATTTCCGTTTTTCATCGTTACTCAGAATGATTACATGCGAATACCGGGATGGTTACTTCAATAGGCCACGGTTCTTCCTTGCCCACAGACATATCTCGCCTCTAATGACGTCGACGAAATGTAAAGCCATAACGTGGTAGACCTCAAGGTACAGTTCCCTTTACTTTCAGATTGCACAATTTCTGTGGACTATTAGAGCACCATCTTTGCAGTACAGGTTCCAAATTTACCGCTTTTATATATTCACTTTGGAACTTGCCACAATTTCAAGCATATGTATCGCTAAAATTGAAAATATTATCACCAAGCCTCGCTACTAAGCGGTATTTCTCGAGAGGACGTGGGTTCGAATACCCCGTTCGGCCACCACGATCTCGGTTTTCCATAGTTTCCCGAAATCACTCAGGGGTGGTTCATTCAAAAGACCATGCCAGAGTTCCTTCCAGTTCCTTACACCTCATCCTCTCACCTATCTAATGACCTCGACGTCTACAAGCTGTAAAGCCAGGAAAAAAACTCCTGTCCACAGAGAAATTTACGATGGAAGAACTTGAGAAGCAGTAGGCTATTATTTCACGGCTCTACACTAGAAACAAAGCGCCATTTTATTAATTAATTAGACACATTATACCAAGAGTTATACCAAATAGACGCGCTAAGCGAGTAAACACATACTAGACAAAACTTTGAAGATTAAAAACCAAAGAAAGCAGTAGGAAATAAAGAAGACAGAGCGCTATGCTGTGCTTAAACAGAGTATTAATTCACTCGATTATATACACGTAAAAACCTGAGTTCCATTTACAACTGCATCCACCGAGCGTGGTAGATGAGCGGTAACGCTCTGGCCTCGCATTCGGGAGGACCGGGGGTCGAATCCACGTTCAGCTATCCAGATCACTCAGGCGAATGCCAGGATGATTCCTTCAATATGCCATACCCTAATTCCTTCCCGTTCCTTGTCCTCAGTTCTTTCCCGCTTCTAATGACCTCGACGTCAACGAGGCATAAAGCCAGAACAAGAGTCGGTTCCAAATTCTTCTTCCACTGTGACAGAGCGCTAATCAAGCACAGCTTTTTTTTTTGCTTATGGCTTTACGCCTCGTCGAGGTCATTAGAGGCGGGATGGGACTGTGGACAGAACGGGAAGGAATTCGGCCATGGCATTTTTTTTAAGGAAGCATCGCGGCATTCGCCTGGGGTGATTTGGGGAAACCATTGAAAACCAAAATCTGGATTCCCGGACGGGGATTCGAACCTGCGTCTTCCCGAATGCGAGGCCAGAGCGTTAGCCACTCGCGCACCACGCTCGTTCAACGACAGCCACAAGGTGCCAAACTGCGGATTGGAGAGTTTGTTGTTTGGAACCTATTAATTTAAATTCCGGATATTATGTTGTGGTAGGATTAGTTATCGATACAAAATAAACACATCGCAATTTGCTCCGGACGAAGAGAAATGAAGCTTGTGTGCGTAATGTTAAGCATTAAGACTCAGTTACCACCATTCCGCATTTACAACTGTTGAGATAAACCCCAGCCTCCCAGCGAGTTCCTGACGTACAACACGCATATGCCCTCAAGTCGTAACACATGAATCCAAGCTAATCGCATGCTTCCTATAGTATTCGTATCACCTTAATAGTACATTTTATATTAAAAGGTTAATATTCTCATGTTTACTGAAAATATTGTGACCGTAATGACCCTGACATTCACCGGTAGAATCATAAATGGATAGTATATAGTATATTGTGTCGCCGAGTTCCCTGCCGTATGAAGACAAGCTTACGACCGCGTACTCTGTCGTCATCTTCAGATCTGATGCTCACGCTGCACTCGGGCTTTGTTTCTCTCGCAGTAGATTTGTGTGAGATCTGTTCATAAATTTCATGTGCAGCTCTGTCAGACCTGAAGAAGACGGCAGAGTACACCCTAGAAAAATCGTCTTCCATCCACATCACCCTGCAAGATTATATTTTTGATAGTATATTGCTTTACAAATCCATAAAACCATTTTAATTTTTTTTAACTATTGCACACGAAAATGATATGTACATTGTCTATACAAAGAAAGCTTGACACAGAATGTCGTTTTCTTATTTAAATAACTTTTTCTATGAATATAATAAACATTCACATTTGGGTACAGGGAACGGGAATGAATTCGGCCACGGCCTTTTAAAGGGACCATCCCGGCCTAGAGTGATTTCGGGAAACCATGGAAAACAGAAACGGGGCTTTGAAACCAGGTCCTCCAAAACGCCAGGCTCGAGCTTTACCGCTCCCCCACTGCACTCACCATAGCGACTTCAAATCTGTCCGTAAGACTTACTAACAGCTACTTTGACAATTATTCGTATATTTTATGCTCTAAAAGTCTAAAGGATTGTTCAAAAAGGAGCAGATTTTGAATTTTTATTTCTCACAAACTATAAAGGATACAAACACGTGGATACAGTAGAGGATGGTTCAACGTTTTACTATATACATTCGAAATGAGCTCTATTCGTTGCACGAAAAAGATCAAAACGGAAGTCAATTTCTTGGCGTACACGCATTAACTCGTCCCTTGTTATCGAATTCATACCTGAAACAATTCGACTTCGCAAGCTGTTGAAGCGAAGCGAGCATATGTGACACATACAACTTATATTTTACATACACCTCACAGACAAAAATCGCAGGGGGTAAGATCTCGTGACCTGGGAGCCTACAGATGATGAACAAAATCCTCTTGTTAACATCGTTCTGGAATTGTTTCATTCGGTTAGTTTCGTACCTCGCAGTGAAAGTGAGAAGCACCGTCTTGCATAAAATCATTACAATCTTCTTGAAGTTGGGGAAACAGCATGTCAAGATATTAAATTCCATTACAATTTTCTCCATAAAAAAAGAGAGGTCCATAAACTTTACTAACAGTAATAGCGCACAATACATTCAGCTTTGGTGAGTCACTGTCATATGCAACTTTTACGGCTTCATTATGCAGATGTTTTTTTAGAACACGTCAAACCGTTGTCTGCGAATTCCAAGTTCACTGCTTGCCTGTGTAGTGGGCTCCGTGCGAAAGCACTTCGCATACGCTCAACATCTTCATTTGACGTCCGAGGACGACCACTGAATTTACCTTTGTATTTACAACCATCTTTTACGAATTTCTTATGCCAGTAATAAATCTGTTTATGACGAGGTGACACTTTATTGAACATCAACAATGTATTCACTTTCTGCATACTGTAGCACACGAAACGACTTCTCCTGTGGAGTCGCCATTCCACATAAACAGCGCCGATGGCGGCAGCGAATGGAATTACTAGGCTGACGTTACAAACTTTAAACCTTCATCTATCCAGTGATGTGAGACATGTGTTAGTATCTTTTGTAGTTCGGGAGAAATAAAAATGCTCCTTTTTTAATAACGCTGTTTTTCTTCTAGTCACAGAGTAGGCCTACAACCTGCGCAAATCAATCATTCACACAAGTTTCAAGAAAAGTGTTCCGATCACTCATTTTTTAATAAATGTTCCTGCACATTTTTCTCCTACCATAAAGCATTAAATGCGGATAAACAAGTAATATGGTGAAGAGGATTTTCTTATTATTACTACGTCACTTTGTTGTAATAGCTACTGAACGTAAAATATGTTTGCTAAGAAAAAGGAGTGTCGCCATATTTTGACTCGAATATGACAAGTTTGTATACGCGCTAGGCGGAGGCATACAATCGAGGAAAATTGTGTAACAAAATAGTATTCCTAAAACATTGTTATTCCGATTAACTGCTGAAAGGATAGGAAAGTCCCCGCATTGTTTCCATTAAACCAAAACTCTCGCGCTTACAGTGACGTCATGTCAACGACAGCTCAGTGCTCGCCGCATGTCAGTTTGAGCCTCGTACACCTCAGTGACGGTCGTTTTAGTAGTTTATGAATAATAAAAATTGTGAATTAGACTACTACCTACAATTCGATTTATAATTGAGTAGTATGGACTCAAAGCTGAAAAAGTTTGGCTTACTTGCTTATGAAAATGCCGAGATTAAGAAGAGAAAAGTTGCAAAATTACGTGTAAATGAGCCCCAAAGTAGACAAAAACCGCTATAAAAATACACAGCAGGATCGGCTTTGCATATTAAGAAAGAATTCGAATAAATAAAATTCTGCCAGGAGAAAGTCTGCCAGAATGTGAAGAACAAAATAGGACTACTGCAGGCGACGAGCCATCTACGTCGCGTATAACTCAAATTCATACGTTTAACAATGTTGCAAACAAAAGAAAGATTTGTAAGCCCCGTAAACATTTGAGAATCTACACTAATATTACTAATGCGAAAGTAACTCTAGGTCTGTTTATTACGTTTTCACGACTAAACTGTTAAACCGGTCTTGAAGGAATTTGACAAGTAAATGCTATGCTTCATTAGGAAGGACGTAAGATGCTTTTTTTTCGGCATAAATAACATTTTGTCATGATATTCTAAAAACTGTCCGAACAGTGACAGGCAGACGGATAGCGTGTGTAGTGTTATATCGCTCACTCAGGCTTTGTTTATCTTGCAGTGTTTGTGTGTGATCGGTTGATAAATTTCATGTACAGAGACAACTTATATAGTATAGATGTGTATTTTATCAAATTCTAGCAATAAAATTCTAAGTCCACACTCACGAAATCGCGGACAACAGCCAGTATTAAAATAAAAAAATCGTGTACAATTTGCGAACCTGCATCAACGTTTATCAAGTGTAAATAATGAATTAAAGATGCTGATTATCAAAGAATTGTATTCACGAATATAACTGCGGCTGCAGTTCAACTTGGATGGTGACAAGGTGCTTTACAATTATTTTTTTTTGTGAATAATTTTTGTTCAAAAATTAATTAGATATTAGTCTTGCTTGTGTTCTGTATACAAATGCGTTAAATTGGTATGAAAGATAGAAAAAGATAAGCGTATAGTAAAGTGCCAGAATATCTATGGACAGTGGTCATCTATGATAATGTATATCTTTGGACAGAGGAGAGAAGGGAATATGGCGAGTGTATGGACGAGAATGTAAGATATACCTAGCATGCGGTTGAATAAAACGGAATGTAAAGAAGTGTGTTTTGTACCAAGTGATTATAAATAAAAAGTACTTCCGAGTGTTTCTTCAAAGAATTCATGTCATGATATAGATATATTATCTTATTGTTTCTGAGCTGTGCATTGAAATAGTCTGCCGGCTTCTGCAGCTAATATTACGGCTTGAAGACGGGTAGATTATACATATCAAGAGGAGCTAAGGTAAATTACCTAAATTAAAGAAGAAGGGGAACTTACAAACTACTGACGAAACCACAGGTCACGCTGCACGAATCCGCGAGAATGGCGCCGCCTTATCACTACGGTGGAAACCACAGTCAAACGCGTCAGCTTAAAGAACGAAATGCTAGCGACAAGGGTATTTTTGAGGTGGACGTTCGAAACGGGTATAACAACCGCAAAGGGTTTTCCAACGTAGTCGGTATGGAGTGTAGGCATATTCGGCAAATTTCCAAGCTCGTGTTAAATTCTCGGCTGTGTCTGTCATAATGGCCGCCCTGCCTGCGGTTTTCTGTAGTCCCCATTCAATAGATTTGGCGGAACGGGTGTTCGAATCCCCATCCGGTCATCCAGACTTGTTTTCCATAGTTTACCGAAATCACTCCAGGCGGACGCCGGGATGGTTCATTCAAAAAGGCCATGGCCAAATTCCTTCATGTTCCTTTCCTGCCTCTAATCACCTCGATGTCGACGAGGCGTAAAGCCATAAGCAAAAAAATATTCACAACAATCGCCACTCTGGATGAAGTCCACGGAAGATCTGAAAATAAAGTCGACAACTTCAAAACGACTGCTGCTCTTGGCTGACAGCGTTCCTTTGGTCTCCGAAAATGTAAGTGTCAGATAATATTAACTTGCCGCTGTATGTGTATACAGGTTGTCTCTAGATAAGAATGTCAATGTTCCTGGAATTTAAACAATAGGCCATTAAGAATCAGTTCATAGTCTACTAACTGATGTGCCATACCACACATTTAATGCGCATTTCCAGCAATAAAATTTCACAACAAATGTTCACACATTCCAGCTTTAACTTCAATGAATTTGTCTGATCCAGTAAGAACAACCTGTGTTGCTTGCGCAACTCTTCAAAATTCATGATCTGATAAGCAATGTTCATTAATCAACTTAAAACTCTGGCCTGTAAAAGTACGGCTACGGGAGACATAAAGATTAAAGTACTCTGATGACTGATGTTGAGCCCGCTTTGTTGGTTCAGTTGCCTACGGCATCGTTACGGTGTCCGGCGCTGTCAGGGGGTTAAAGAGGTGGTGGTGCACAATTCCTAATCACTATATAGTGCAAAACATTTCTGGGTTAAAATCCCAAACCATTCCGCAGTGCGTACGTTAAGCCTAGCAGCACCACTGGTGTCACCCTCTCCCATCATTCTTCTCTCACCCACAACACAATAACTCTCGATAGAACACACACACACACACACACACACACACACACACACACACACACACACACACACACACACACACACACAGTCATCCACACTTACGAACACGGGCAAGGCGTTCATAGAAGACGATTCACCTACACTAATTGTAATTTACTCCTAATAAGACACTTGCGTATTCGTACTTCGTCGTACTAGACTGAGTAGTTATTCCTGATTGTCAACAAACATACAAATGACAATACAAAACGCATAAACGAAATTGTAGAACCTTCACATTTAAGAAGCACTCTCAGAGATACATCTAATGGCCGGGAATGCATTGCTAGTTTGTATAATGGACATTATTGACCAAATCAGGGAACGTGAAGACACTCAGGTGAGAAACGCACCATGTTCTCACTAGACAAAAGTCAACGTTGGAGTATTTGAAAATTTATTGGAAACTGTCCTTAACCTAATTACACACAAAAGTGTATTTCTCACACAATGCGAAACGGCACAAACGTCTGCTCATATGAGAGCTTTTCCTCACGATGAAGCTTTTAACTCCAGATATCCTCTCTGTGATATTGAGTGACAGGATGTATTTGCTAATGTTAAGTCGGCGCTTGTCTATACTATTCTCATGGATGAGCAAAAACGCTGGTATTCCGGAGAGATTTGGATTTTCCAGGTTCCCGAAATCATTCCACGCGAATGCCTGTATAGTTCTTACGAAGAGCCAAAGGCGAATTCTTTTCCGTTACTCCTCTCCCGATTCTGATAACTTCAACGAGCCGTGAAGCACTAATTAAAAAAACATCTACAATAATTTATTTATGATTGGATCAAAAAAATCATTTTGATTCAAGAACTAGCTGGAGACGTAAAATTACTGTTCTTGTTTAAGTAAATACTTTTCCTGCATTACTATGAAGTTACTGTTAAGCTGCAATTTATTTACTGTTGGAGGATAACGTTCCAGATTTGTGCGATATGCCCGTAGTTTTCAGGCGTTTATATAGTGCTGTTTAAAGACGCACAATGAGCTTCCCACATCTACAAGCTATCTTTCGTTGTTTCGGTAGATTTATACAGTGGTCAGGAAACACAATGCTAGCCGAGAAGCGAGTTTTTTGTTTACTTAAATGGCATCTAGCCGATTAAGCCATACAGCCAACTCCAGAGTTTTAATTAATGTTAACACAATGTCTATATTAATTACTTCAAGTATTCATCATTATCCAATCGAAAGACAACACAATACGAACAAAACACACAATTCAAACTACCCATGCCCTTGATCGGCGATCCTTAGCACGTGAAGTTAGCCCCACGCTACCGCGAAGTCCTTAACCTCTATATCTACGTGAATGACTAACCTGTCGAGGCTGTCGATGGTGACGGGCCGTGAGCGACTGAAACAGTGCTTCTGTCGCTACTGGGCAGGCGTCCCCCACCCCGCTGGTTCCGAGAACGCAACTTACTCTAATGTTGGCACCTCATAAAACCCCGTACGAGAAAGGAGGCTGACGTCGTTAAGTTCGCGGGGTGCAATTTGTTTTCTGGCTGATGACCCCGACGCAGACAACCTGAAGAGGAACTGGAGGGGGCGGGGGCAAAAGAACTGGAAGGAATTCATCAAAGATCTTTAGAAGGAACCATCCCTGGAGAGATTTTCAAAAACCACGGAAAACCGAAATCAGGATGGCTGGACCGAGGATCGAACCTGCGTCCCTCCGAATTTCAGGCACAAGTGTTAACCGCTCATCCGACATATTCTGTTTGTCAATGTCGGTAACAATTGATACGAGTTTAACCTCTCTTTCTGCAGCTAACAGAAAAATGTCTCTGCTCACTTTGCCGTCAAGGTATTGGAAGACTTTACGATCTGCACCAGCTTTGACATACTGCATTTTTTAAGGGGCGAATAGTGAGTCTCAACAGATACTAACGTGTATTTTTTAATGGTCTTTTGACGATAAATTCCGTCATCTCCCCCAAAGCGTTGAGACATACACGATTAGCTTCAAAAATTCAGACGAGCACTATGCACGGGAATTTGTTACACAGATGACGGAAGTCTGTGACGATTGTAACGGGGGAGATTCTACGTCAAACAAGTCACAGGGAATACACATTAAAGTGCCGCCAAAGTGACACAACATTCATTAATCTCATACGATGTACACACTTTGACAATAAATTTGGCCGCCGCTGAAAAATTCTATCACTGTTATTTTGCACAATCTGACATCAATGTCATCCTAATAAACAGTAACGCAATACTGGCTTGCCAGTATTACATTACTGTTTCCTGAGATGACATTGATAACAGATTTTGCAAAATATGAGTGATAGAATTTTTCAGCGGCGGCCAAATTTATTGTCAAAGTGTGTACATAGCACTGTCGGAAGTATAACCGACATTTCTCACATAGCCCATCTGCAATTATAACATTATAGTGCGTTCCGTAATCAGAGGCGGTTCAAGGTCACTCTGCTTTATCACAATTCCGCTATCCTTTCTCCAAAATGCCAATGGGAAAGAATGTTCCCTGTCAAATTCACCACTCATCCACCTGAATACAACGGTCTGCTCGAAGGAGTAGGCAACGGGAGGGGTGGTGAGGTGAGGAACGGGGCAAAGGGACAGCTGAGGGTGAAGAGAGTACAGATGCTTAAGACATATACGTTTTTACTCAGTCTCTGAATTCGGTTAATTTTGCACGTTTTCACTGATCCGTCTTTCCCCCCCCCCCTTTTTTTTTTTTAAGCGTGCATGGATCCTTTACTGCTTAAAAAAATAAAGATGTCATACCTATTTTCTCTGGTCGTTTAGGATTAGAAATTGTTTCGTTAGTAATAGATGTAACACGTGATGTAAGCTACTAGCGACTCTCCTCTTCTTTACTGAATGACGCTATCTGAAAATCATAAAATCTATATTGTGTGTGAGGAGTGTAGATTTTTTGTGTGAAAAGGGGGAGAGAGAAAGGAGGATGAAGGGTAGCTGTAGTGGAAGGGTAAAGGGTTGAGGTCCAACACAAACTTTTAGTCCATTTTTATGGTTACAGCAATCAATTATCCGTTGGACAAGTAATCGACTATGGACCCAGTTATTGAATTCTGAAAGCCTGGTATGAAGAAAAGTTTTTTAATTAAAACAGCCATTGCAAAGAAACCCATTTGTTTAGAAGGTTCTGGACATGGTATATACCTTCTGCTGACACTGGAAGTTGCGATTTATATAATGGACGCTTTTTGGTCAAGGCAAGAATACCAACTTGTGTTTTGACGTATTATATATACAAAACGGTACGTATACGTGTATGATAGCGAAATGAAACAGCTGGACCTCAAGTGTTTTAGTACGTGCATAATCATCCCGAGTATTAACAGCATCCAGTGCAACAATAGAAAACTGAGCAACGCAGCTCAGTGTTAACCCTCATACAGAAATAGTCTGAACCGAGGAGGGGAAATTATTCCTTACAAAGCAAGCGTGGCTTCACGCCTCCCATATGACAAGATATTATCGATTTGCTTGTCCCAGACTGGATGTATTGTCCGTGCGTCCCGCCAAAACCTAGAACCCAGTTCGATCGCTTACCTCTGTTCGAGAATGCCGAATCCGCTCTCCTTCAACTCGTAAAAGCAGAATATTGGATGGCTACATGCCCCCAAAATTAAAATTGCACCTATTGGAAAGGCCATACTCACGGAATAAAACAATAGTAGTTGCACTTAACGAGTATACCTATTCACTATATTGGCTTCCGAGAAACCCATTTACTTTCCTCCTGCGAAATCTTGTCTCTTACGTGTGAAGTGACAGATGTGGCATGCCCCAAGACAGGTAGAATGGGCAACCCACCATGAAGTACAAGGCTCATAACCACACGAATAGTTTTGCTGAACGTGAAGTATTTTAATACCAGGTTACCCTTAAGCGTGGTTATGGTGAATGAGGCAACTTGTGAATAGAAAACAAATAAGTTATGCTGTAGTCAAAGTAGTGAAGCGATTTTTCCAAAGCAACACATTGAATCTGGTGTCCTTTCTGTACCCTGAATTTCGATCACGCTTAAAGTCCATCGAGGCAGAGGGTGTTTGGCGCTTCTCATGGAAAACAAAGCACATAGTTTTACCTGCTGCAAAGAATACCTAACGTTAGGCGCCCTTTAATCATTATTTTAAAAGATTCAACAGTTCTCCCAATTTCACTGAGAAGAACAATGAACACAGGAACGTTAAAATACTCGTCACATCCACGAGGATTTTCCTAAAATTAGTTCCATTTTTGTTGCCAGCCAGTGTGACACACTGGACTTGGGAGGCTCAACGAGACCACGGTCCTGACATACCGGCCGTTCTGACAACAGTTTCCCCGCTGTCACTGAGGCGAATAGGGTCGTGCAGATTCCCGTCTATTCGCTCGGTTATTCCCCCTCTAATCGCGCGAGCCGCGATCGCTGCAGCTTCGTTCGAGCTTCCCATCTCGACGGACAAAAGAAGGCGCAGTAATGCAGGAATACCACATAGCGTCTTCCTTGCGCGTGCGCGCAACAAGGATGGTACGTCAGAGATAATTGGACAAGACTGTACGGCAGAGGCATCCTCGAAACTACAGTATATCATCAATGACGACATTTTTTGTATGTTCTATCAACTGAGCCGCCGCAGATGAGATGTGTAACGTATATGTGTTTCATAAACATAAGTAACGGAAGTATTACAAAACGTGAGATCAGAATTTTTTGTTTTTGTTTTTACTTACTGCTTTACGCTTCGTCGACGTTGAGGTCATTAGAGGTGGGATGGGACTGGGGACAAGGAACGGGAAAAGATTCGGCCATGGCCTTTTGAAGGAAGCATCCCGGCATTCGCCTCGAGTGATTTGGGGAAACCATGGAAAACCCAAATCTGGATGCCCGGACGGGGATTCGAACCGGCGTCCTCCCGAATGCGAGGCCAGAGCATTAACCACCCACCCACCACGCTTGGTCATAGTGTAATGAAAACCATAGCACAAATAAGTTATCTACAGTTACTGACATTAAGTATATCCTGAAACTACAATTAGATCATTATGATTTACATAGAGGCTTCAAATACATGTGAAGTCTTGCAAGGATTTATGTTAGTGTAAACCATTGAACACTTTAATGAAATAACTCGTATTATTGTAAATAACCAAAAGATCGTTCAAATGTTCAGGAGAAACACCGTTCCGCTTTTCCCAAATTACGAAACCAGTTCTGCTGGAAAGTCGCACGGTGCAGCAGTTATACGTGAAATCTCTCCTTGCTTCTTTAAGCCAAGTTCTAAATTTACACCTAGTAAGTAGATTGTCTTCTTCATCGTAATTGTCAGATACATCTATACTAATATTATAAATGCGAAAATAACTCTGTCTGTCTGTCTGTTACGTTTCTTGGGATAAACGGCTAATCTGATCGTGACGAAATTTGACAAGGAGATGTTATTTGACATTAGGATGGACATAGGATACTGTTTTCTTTATAGATAACTAGCAGATACCCGCGACTACGTAGGCGTGGAATAAGAATTTCTTTGCCAGAATTGAATATAGAAACTTGTTCGTAACGAAGGATTGGTCCTAAACAACAGATATTATGCATAATATGACAGGAAAACTATCACTATATCATACTACCATCGAACCTGTCTCTTGAAGAGAATCAATTTCCAACATATTTAAAAACAGAAAACCAAACAAAGGTGAGGGGAGGGGGGAGGGAAGTTGTTAATTAAGTGCAGCTTTATTTCAGCTTGGTCTTTCCTTCTTTCTTCAGTATGAGCATCCGATTCTTGGGTTCTAATAATTTTAGCTGCTCGTGCTCTGCTAGAGCTACAACTTAGGCCAGTTTACGCCCGCAACGCATGTCAAAACAGAAGGCAAAATAAATTGGTGCCAAAAACATTTAAGCAGACAAAAAGTAATAGGACAGACAATCGACATCTATACTAAATAATACGTTTTTCTCTAAACGAAATTTACTAACAAATTATATACTAACATAATATGCGAGAAGCACAGCTTGAGCAAGCGACGTAACATTGCAGACTAACACACGCATCCGTCTCTCTGTCACCATTCGATAATTCTCAAAATTTCGTGACTACAACTTTTAATCTTACCGAAAAAAAAAATGTCCTGTGCAATCCCTACAGATTTTTTTGTCAAATTCCGTCAATATCGATATAAGTATAGGTTTAGTCGTCAAAACGTAACAAAAGACAGAGATTTACTTGCGCATTTATAGTATTATTACTGCAGATCACACACACACTGACTGCGAAACACCCCTGAGGGATCAATATAACGTAAAAAAAGTGTACACCTACAGCACTGCAAGACTACCTAAGATTTGCCTCGCATTGCACCCCTAACTTTGTGATATCTACATTTTGACATTCCATCCGAATAACCGACGGCCCAGGCGTGCCTCTTACGATCAAAATCAATTTTTAAAAATCTTAGTCTCCACGGAGATTTGATCCGGAGAGCACGACCCAAACATTAGTAAGCAAGCGCTTTAACCACTGAGCTACCTGATCGCTACACGGAAAAACAGTACAGAGACCTCCATATCGAACGCGTCTGTCTATTGCCGTTCAGTAATTTTTCGAAATTATAAGACAACATGTATTATTTATACAGATAATTTTTCAACCAAATGTAGACAGTATTTTTCTCCTTGTTTCAGAGGATAAGTGTGCAAAGTTTCATCGAGATCGGATGAAAACTGTGGATTTGTATTAAGAACAAAAAAACCAACAAACAAACATACATACATTCATTTTTATATATATAGATAGACTAGCCTCGTACCCGCGACTTCGTACCCGTGGATTAAGAATTTTTTGCCAGAATTAAATATAAAAAGTTGTTGGTAACGAAGGATTGGTCCCAAACAATATCGAGTCGGCATATTATGACAGGAAAGCTATCACTATATCATTCTACCGTCGAACCTGCCTCTTGAAGAGTATCAATTTCCAACATATTTCTGTCACTATTCGATAAGATTTCAAAATTTCGTGACTACAACTGTTAATCACACTGGAAAAAGTATCCTGTGCCGTTCATACAGCTTTCCTTATAAAATTCCATCACAACGATATAGCCATATAGTCGTCAAAACGTAACAAAAAGACAGAGACTTACTTCCGTATTTATATTAGTATTACTGTGGTTCACACTCACACACTGACTGCGAACAACACCTGAGGGATCATTATAACCTAAAAAAGTGTACACCTACAACATTGCAAGACTACCTACGATTTGCCTCGCATTGCACCCCTAACTTTATAATATCTACAGTTTAACATTCAATCCAAATAACCTACGGCCCAGGCCTGACTCTTACGATGAAAAACAATTTTTAAAAATCTTAGCCTCCACGGAGATTTGAACCGGAGACCACGACGTTCGTAAGCAAGCTCTTTAGCCACTGAGCTGCCAGTTCACTACACGAAAACACGGTCTGGAGACGTCCACATCCAACGTGTCTGTCTATTGCCGTATTTCGAAGTTATGACACAACATTTGTTATTTATACAGATAATTTTTCAACCAAATGTAGACAGTATTTTTCTCCTTATTTCAAAGGATAAGTGTGCAAAGTTTCATCGAGATCGGATGAAAACTGTGGATTTGTATGAAGAACAAACAAACCAACAAACATACATTCATCTTTATATATAAAGATATTGCCATTGAATCTGAACTGTGACAGACAGTCGCATAATATCTATACGTTTCTATAATGTGAAACGGCAATGAGGTCTGGTAGCGTAATGGATAAGGTGCTTGCTTCTTTAAGAAATTTCCCGTGAGGCTTCGGGTTCAAATCCCCGTTGGGAGCAAAAAATTTTAAGACTTGTTTTTCATAGTTTGAGCGAAGCCTAGGATTTTTTAGTAAGGATACCATGTTGAAATGTAGGTCCCATAAATTCAGGGCTGTAATGCGTGGCAAATCGTAGGCGGTAGAAGAGTGCCTTAAACGGTTACTTTATTCACGGTATACTGGTTCCACAGGCAGTTTGTGTGTGGTCTAAACTAATAATGTTAAATATGTGAAAGTAAGTTTCCGTCTTTTTGTTAAATTTTGACGACTATATGTGTACACCGATGACAAGGAATTACTTTGTATCTTTAGGAAGGAAATAGGATACTTTTTACCTGTATGAATAACAGTTTTAATCATGAACAGGTTAGACGGTAGAATGGTATGTCGATGATGACGTTCCCGTCATATTATGCCGACTTGGTGTTATTTGGGACATATCTTAGGTAACCTTCAGCTTTCTATATCCAATTCTAGCAATCAAATTCTAAGTCCACGCGTACGAAGTAGCGGGTCACAGCTAGTAATCCATAAAGCGTTGAGCTTCGCCCGTCTTGTTTCTGGTAACATACGCTCACCTGTATTTGAGAAACTGAAGTTTCCGTTTTTTTATTTGGAGGACAAGAGGTGTTTACTTCAGGTTGATTTGAATTGGAGGCCACGACTCTATTTATAGATACACAAAATACATAGCTAACGGAATATGCGGAAGAATGGGGGTGAGAAATTGATGACAAAAATAATACACACCTCCCATATCAGTACACATCATTCTAACGTGGTCATTACAGCTGTTCTTTCTTCCGCAGAGAGCATATTTGGATGGCGGAACAATTCCCACAGAAATGTTGAAATATAATTCAATTTGCCGATTTAACCTAGTAGTACCTCCGGTGTTAAAGTATTAAAATTTTCTGAAAGTTAACGTGTACAATCTTAAAAAGTGATACAACCGCACGTAGAAAAGTATAAGACAAGTACTCGCCACTCTTTAATTTTTCCATTTACTTCATTCTCCGACGTTTTGCTATTTAAAGACTGCGATGCAGTTTGTGGCTGTTCTGAATGTACCGAGCGTGTACGTCCCGCTCCCCTTCTCTTTGTGTATTCCGGCTACAAGCGTGCCTTGAGAAAGAATATTTTCACAAGCTGGATAAATTTGCGCTGAAAAAAGAAGTAGGCTGCTGAATGGCAAAATAAGTAAAATTTTACTAGTGAACAGTAACCTTCATTTAATTTAAAGCAAAAGTTTTTAAAAATTGAGTGTACTTTGTGTTTGTAAATAAATTAATGTAAAATAACTATGCTCAAATATCAAATATTCCCAGCAAGCCGAACAATATTCCATTGACAATTTGATATGGCCGTTTATGCGTGAAAGTAATCCGGTAGTATTTAAGAAACAAAAATGTTTCAGAATAAATAAAAAATAAATGAAAATAACCGATGTGAGATTAACCTAAGTAAAATGCTAATAAAACTAACAGATACTACACTCAAAATGGATATAACTGCTCTTTATGTTTAAACTGAGCTAGTGAACTGGTGAACCGTTGAAAAGAACTAGTTCTTTTCGTAGAGTGTTTTTAGTGAGTCACTTTGCCCACCTCTAGTCCTCTGTACTGTGTTTCCGGCAGAGGTCGCGCTGGCAGCGATAAACCCGGCGAGCCTAGACTGTAGCTGGGAAGTTCCCCAATCACGCCTCCTGAATCACACATTTCACGATGCGGCATCTTGAAATCACAGAGACGTATTTCTAGTTTGCCGAGCATAGGCTCCAAGGACATACGAATTATATCTACAAAGTGAATGGATATGTCGCCGTGCGTCTTTCTTCCTCAAAAAAGTGTGGCTCTACCATTCCACAGGCTGCAATCCCAAATCACGCAATAACTCGCTCACTGTAGACCGGTTGTTGAGGATTGTTTGCGGTTCAATTAGTTACCGAAAGTTTGTTTATTGACACTCCGATAAATGAAAATGAGCTTCGTCTCTAGATATAACATCGTTAGCTGCTAGACTTTTCAACATTGCCATTAAATAACCCAGTCAGGTTCCTCAAGTTACTGTACGATCGTCATGAAACTGAATGTGGATGGATATGTGAAATTCGTTTCATACGGCGATCAGACATTCCCAAGCCGAGAGAATGTTTGCTGACAGAACGTGCAGCTCCCGCATGTTAGGATCTATCCTCTTGAAATATCTGAAGACTGACGCCATTAAACGTAGGCTGCACAGAACTGACGAACTGAAAGAAGCTATTCGCCGTACCGTCTGAGCAAACCACAGGAAATGGCAAGAAAAGCAATGTGGAACTTCTAATAAAGGATTCAACTGTTTGCAGACTGTGAGGACAAGCCGTGGAGATGTGGTGAAGGCTTGCCTCACTGCAGCGATATCCTCTAGCCCCTGAATGGCGAGTTATAGATTTTACAGATTAGATATGTTCACTTTGATTAGTCTCGGGGACATGGAGCAGTATATACAATTATTAACAAATCAGTAATATTATCTACAACTGATAACCGATTAGATACTTAAAAACAAAATAAATTTCCACTGCAATCTGCAAATACGTATCAACCCATATTAGTTAATATATGTGAATGAAATTTCCAGATAATGTAATTGCTGTATCTGTAAACGATTTCAACACATACACCATTTTAATAAGTGTGAAAAACTTTGCCACCTTCTCCTTCTATACATCAAATATATAGTATTTACTTAGTGATCCTTAGCTACCAAATTCCAAGAAAATTCTTTCACGGAGTAACACGGGTTATGAAGTTAAATCTAAACTGAAAGATTTTTTTAAGTTGTTAGGTTTTCGTAGATAACATTTTATTTCTTGTGGCGGAACTCCAATGAATGTTATCCCTTTATGTACAATTGACACTGACTTGTAATCTTTGTGGATGATATATTTATCCCCAGTATTAAGTTATGTATGTCAGAATGAAGGGGGGCATCCATAAATTACGTGAAGTGTTTTTCCGGATTTCCGGACCCCCCTTCCCCCTCTGTTGAGACTTGGTGAGATCTGGTCCGCGGTGAGACCCGCCCTAGAAGTCGCCCTCGCACTTTTTGTGACTTTTCTTTCTTCTTCTTTTAGGTCACACCCTTCCAAAGCCGGTTACACCCCCACTTTTCGACGAAATACCCCCCCTAAAATCGACATTCGCGTGTTTTATAGACATTTTTTTAGCTCTACAGTCCAACAATTATTTCCAAAACCTCACGTGAGATTTCCGTCGAACCCCCCCCCCCTCCTTCTCCCTTGGTGAGATTTCACCGGACCCCCCACTATTTCACCTCACGTAATTTATGGACGCCCCTAAGGTTACCAGGTGACTTTTTCTATAAAGCTGAATCTGCATGTCAAATTCATTACCCAGCTCAATATAGTTTTCTTGTTGGGAACTATTACGTGTGTCTATTATGAAATGCCTTCGAGATATTGTGCTGCTCACAATAATAGAGGCGCCATTTTTTAAATACGTTTCCAACACCAACGCACGACAGTCACTACACCACACCTTGACGGCATCTGACGCTACGCAGAGCCTGTATGATGGTTACTTCAAATAGGGTATTATACAGAACAGATATCACAACGGAGGCGAAAGATTCTGGCATTCAATAAACTCCGTCAAAGTAGCCGAACTACCACCTAGAGGGTCTCCCAGCATCATATGCTTACGCAACAAGTTCCCTTGTCGTATCTCTATGAAAACACGCCCGTTGGCTCAGTTCGTTGCGAAACTATTATGGTAATCGGCGTAGGACACGGATTTAACTGGATAGATTCCCAATGGTGCCATTCTGGACTAAACCAGCGGGATATGAGACGTGGTTGTGCTCTATTCCTAATCAACAGATTGTATACAAATTACAAAGTTCTGGGTTGAACTCTAAACGTTTCTGCACTGCGTATATAGTGAGGGCATACGATATTGTTGATAGTTCGAATAGCAATTACAAATGTGCTGCAATACTACTAGTTCTCAGAAATCCTCTTCTAATCAACACGTCGCTATCCGACACAGTTCCATCTTGAAGACACACACCATTTTGTCAGTATTGGTGCCTCAGTGATTAAGGCGTCTGACTGGAGATCGGAAGGTCCCCGGTTCGAATCCCTGTCTCGGCGGTGATTTTCATAGGTCCTTAACCCGACCTTCCCCTCTAGCCCAGCTTGGTGTGTAATGTGAAGTACGTCCGAACGCCTCCATGGTTTGGATAACACGTTAAACTGTAGGATTGCTGGGATAGGATACGGCGGCTACGACATGGGCGGAATGCGCAGCCAATAGAAACCCAGTCACCAGGTCATTACAACACGGAATTATTATTACACTTCGGATTGTCCCTATTTCACCACAAATCCGATCTTCTTTAATTCTTGGACTTCCCCAAAACGGTTTTCCACCCGTCTATAACTTCAAAGGTCTGAAGTAAGGAATTCCAAACCAATCTGATAGCTGGTGTTACCCAAATAAGGATACGGGTAAAATTCAAAAATTCCTAACTGCCCCTAGTATCCAGTACTTATTCACCATCCCCTCCCCGGGATTTTGCGTTTTTCCTCAAATACACGCCAAACAATGCTCATATTACTGCCCCCATAATGTATTGATGATTTACAAAACACTTTTCTTCGTGACAAATAATCTAATTTCTTTCCCGGAAGTTTACTGCATTATCTTTAATCCTGATTAATCGATTAATTATCTTTCTCGCGCCCGGCCGATTTAAATCGGAACTTTTTTTTCATATGACTGTCCGCGCCTATGTCCAAACAGACAATGCATGGACCAAATTACCTACTCTTCTCTTGTAAACTTAATTTATATATTTTTTAAAAAAATGTGAATATTTACTAGACACATGGAATCTATGTTCCCCATCCTCCTGATTCAAATTTTAATCCCTATAAATCCATGTATTCACAAATACTTATACGGTGCAATAGTTTTTTTTTTTTTTTGCTTATGGCTTTACGCCTCATTGATGTCGAGGTCATTAGAGGCGGCAAAGGAATGGGGACAAGAAACGGGAAGGAATTCGACCATGGCCTTTTGAAGGAAGCATCCCGGCATTCACCTGGAGTGCTTTGGGGAAACCATGGAAAACCCAAATCTGGATGCCAGGACAGGGATTCGAACCGGCGTCCTTTCGAATGCGAGGCCAAAACGTTAACCATTCACCCACCACTCTCGGTGGGTGCAATACAATCGTCCCGTTGCAACTTGTGGCAAACAAGAATTTTTGCAAACACCAAAACGGTTTCCGGCGCAATGAAAACTAGTATTTACCGTAATAATGAATGCTGAAAATAAAATCATTGCCCTACAGTGTAAAGCCATAACCTTCGCCTGGCTACAGGCTTATACTGTCATATTTCATGAAAAACTCTGTAACAAAAGAATCTAACTAATATGTTAAATTATGAACACGAATATTTTAAATTAACTACCTCCACTACCCAAAGCTTGTAATTAGTAAAAATGTTTAAAATTCTTCTCGCGGGTACTGCCTAATCAGTTCTTCCTTGTGCGACGTTTCGACAACAAGGTCGAAGTTGACACTGCGACAGTCGGTGACTAACCTAATGTGTAGATAACAGAAACTCCTGCGCTAACTCCACAGTTTACTACACACTAAGGTTGTAACGGAAGTCATCTTTGCGGATGCGGAAATGGAAAAATAAATTTATAATTATTTAGATTTTAATATTTTATCAAAAATAAACTTTAAATCAAAATAAGTAGGGGAGACCGGGGCAAGTTGACGAGCGGGGCAAGATGACGAATGATTTATTTTAAATTCCCGCTTCTATGTAGCAGCACTGTATTCATACTACTAGCTCTCCATACGACTAGGAACTAAAATATAGAGCACTGGTGTCGCTCGTGCCGTATTGTTCCTCGCTATTCGCTGATCGAGAATTCTCTGTGACGTGTTGTAATTTTCTACATCTCTGAATTAAGACTTCACAGACTAACAGGTAAGATATTGTTTTATACTTTGTCATACATGAGTAGCTTAAACAATGTGCTTTCATAAAGGCTGTGTATTTGTATCTCATTCTTTTTTAAACTGCCGCAATAATTGATAGTTTCTAACATTGTCGTTCGGGGCAAGTTGGCTGGGGTAAGTTGACGACCTCGTCATCTGGCCCGAGATGACTTTTGCTGTGTCTGTTTCAGTCTTTGAGTGCCTTTTTTGGGGTTTCGTGTAAGAGTCTTGACTTGCATGACTCACATAATTTCTCTTGAAATTTGGAAGGGCGCTACTTTACTTATTCATGACACTTTATGATCCAGATATGGTGAGAACTTTTAAAAAGAAGTCCTCCAGAGGCGAGTGGGACCGAAATGCTTTGGCTGTTGTAATAATTGATGTCAAAGGAGTTAAAAAGTCCTGCTTGGGTGCAGCGAACGTTTACAATAACCCTTATGCAACACTACCTCGCCATTTGAAGAAAAGAGATGACGTAAGAATTGGATGTTTGTTTCATACGCACAGGCTCGGGATGCAAGAAATTTAAGTTTTACTAAGAAACTGACGTTTACCTCTTCTGAATTAAAGAAAAAAACCCGTGTTGCGACAACATCAAGAAATGCTTCCGAAGAAAGTTTAGTTCAGTGTTCAGGATGTGCTGAGATCCATGAAGACCCTCCATCAGAACACTGAATACAGTGTTGCTTGTGCTTTAAATGGTGGCACGAAGACTGTTCAAACTGTGAAGGAGGGAAATTTGTATGTGACTTCTGTTAATGTGTATACAACAATGTACACATATTAATGTATAACAATGAAAATGTATTACAGTTTCATTAAATGTCATCTTGCCCCGTGGTCAAAGTCATCTTGCCCCAGTCCTGGGGCAAGATGACAGATTTGCATTACTTTCTAAAATTAATAAAAAAGCTTTGATAATATGAAAATAAAGTTGTATATAATTAGGAACATTTCAATAAAAGACCAGACTAATAATATTTGCAATGAAAAAATATTTTCTTCAAAAAATGAATTTATTAAAAATGTTTAATCGTTAACATCGTCAACTTGCCCCGGTCTCCCCTATATTTGTATGGCAAATTCTACATTTTTCAGAAGTAACGTCTATTTCCATATAATACTGCCACATTGACTAATTTTTTGCCTCATCTTTCAACAACAAAAAAACATGGTATGATTTCACAAATGAATTAAATTATTTATATTACGACACACGCGTCTAAAAGAAAAACAATCTTTGTCATGTGAACTTTGCGGAGTTCGCGGCTCTACTAATTCAAGCGTCAAACACAATGCCACGCCACCACACATCTCCGTGCCCGCCACCTGCCTTTCCACCGCTCTAGCGGCCCATTCACAGTACAACTTGTAGGACCTAGGTTCATCCGATTTTCGATAAAGAACCTTGATGGGCCGTGAAAATGGATAGAGAACTACATGCAGGACGTGTTGGATGTTGGGACTCCCAAACAACCAACACGAGTCCTTGCTGTCCAATAAGCTATGGTGTTAAATCATGATTTGAGGGAAAATCCTGCGAGTGTGCGGTAAGGACACATGATGTGCCGCGATAAGGTACGAGTGGAAAGGATTACTTGGAACATTTTGCTAGAATCCTTTTACCAGCGTCATTGAGTGAGTGCATCCTATTGTAGTTCTACACGGATATCCTGTAAGTTGGACCGTGAAGAAGGCGCTTTACACGCAAGTTTTAAACTTGTAAATTCGTCGCAAAGGTAATAACACCATTTAGTTCATTATTATTTTTATCGGGAAAAACAACCACATTGTTGTTAGCTAAGAGACATGGGCAGAATCTCGTATAAAGAGAAAATAATAATATATATTGCAATGTAAACAAAACATCCGCAATCAATTTACGGATGCGGATGTGGGATTTCACGCGAAAGTTTTGCGGATGCGGATGAGAAGCTCCGTTACATCCCTACTACACACTCACCCTTTTCTTGATAGAAGCATTGTCAACTGAGGGGTAAGTACGAACAACGGTAGACAGTTATAAGTGGAGTGCTCAATAGCGTTTTAGCAGTAATATTGAATATATGTATTATAATAAGTTGTTTTGACGCCATACAGACGTAAATAAAACTGATAACATAATACAAACTGCATTCATGCATCATATAAAAGCATCTACGTAATGTTCCACAAAGATGTTTTACACTTTTACTAAGTAGAAAAACAAAATTGAAGTGAGGCATCGAGCGAACGGATAAATAAGAATATGAAAGAGTTCCAATGAAGCTCGGTAAAAATACCAGCACGGCAGTCACACCACGAGGTCATCTTTTTATGCCAAGCGGCAGCAGGCATCCGCCATAAGTAAACATGATTGGTTGAGACTTACAGTGTATGTGAATGTCAGATATTTCTGCGCCAATGTTCATCACCGGTAAATAAAGTTAATAAGGAAACGTTGTGTTAATCTGAATTAACAGATGTTAGTGGTTTACACAGAAAAGATTACTAGCAAATAAGACTGTCGAAATAGATCTCCAACCTGCTAACTCAGCTACCGAGAGGAGATTACGCAGTTAAGAAGAGGATATTACTATAATGCGCTTGTTCAATGATGGTTAGTTGCGAAACTGAAGGAATGGTGGAAATACCCCTAGGCCTTATGGATATATTAAATTTTTTTTTTTTTTTTTTGTAACAGTTTAACGTCCCTTTTTAACAACGTGGTCTTTAGAGACGGGAAAGGATGGGGGCAAGGAATGGGAAGGAATTCGGCCATGGCCTTTTGAAGGAAGCATCCCGGCATTCACCTGGAGTGATTTGGGGAAACCATGGAAAACCCAAATCTGGATGCCCGGACGGGGATTCGAACCGCCGTCCTCCCGAATGCGAGGCCAGAACGCTATCCGTTACACCACCACGCTCGGTGATATATTAAAGAGCAAATAGTTATTTCGAAAACGTTTTAACTGGAAAGAGGGAACTGTTCCAAGGCAGTGGCCTTACATTCCTTTCTGCAAACGTTCGGTGCTTATCTGGCTCATAACAAAAGCCCGCAAGTGTTGTAAAATGCCCATCAACCAACGGAATTTGCTGACAGAGAACGGAAATGCTTTCGAGTATTTATGGCTAATAATAAAATGTTTAGGGATGAGTCAGTAATGGTTGTACAAGGAACGATTCATTATAGTCGATGTCAAGGGTAGAATGGACGATTCATATTGGAAGATTGTGCAGAATTTCGTGTTTTACGTCTACGGTGTCAAGAGAACATAGTTTTTACTGCACTGAGGACCGTTCCACAAACACAAATCAAAAAGTCGGTTGAAAAACAAAAACCGAGTGTGGTGAGAGAGCGGTTACGCTTTGGCTTCGCATTCGAGAGGACGTGGGTTCGAGTTCCCGTCAGACCATACAGATGTGTGTTTTACATGGCTTCCCCAAATCACTTCAGGCAAAAGCCTGGATAGTTCCTTCAAAATGCCGTGGCCGAATCCCCTCCTATTCCTCGCCCCCAGCCCTTTCCCGCCTCTAATGACCAGGACGAGGCGAAAAAGAAAAACAAAAAGCTGCATACGATCTCTTCTACCATACGGCCAGCTGTAATTTTGTTTCTTTTCCTCTCATCATGCATACGTGATTTTATGAGAAGCAGTAATCCATCTGACAGTATGGACGACGGAAGACATTAATTAAAACCACTCGTGCGTTCAGCCGGAGTCGAATTGTTGACCCTTGCAACGCAAGGGCAGCGCATGAGGCAGAATTCAGTAATGACCACAAGGATGAGGGTGAATGGTAACGTTCAGGCACGGTGGTTGGGAGGACTCTGTTTCAATTCCCGTCATCCAAATTTCTGTTTTCCATGGTTTCCCGAAATCTCTATACGAATTCCGGAATGATTCCTTGGTATTCCTCTTTGGTGAAATTTCATTCCTTCCAGCTAAAGGCTGGGAGGCGGGCTGCTGGATGGTCTCTAAGACCCTTTTCAGCCAAACTAAACTAAAAGGGAGGGAAGGGGGATGGAAGGTTGGCCGTGGCACTATAGAGGAACCATCCCAGCATTTGCATGAAGGGACTGTGGGAAATCACAGTCAGGATGCGGTTTAGCTCCACTACTGGCAACAATGAGCGATATTAATAGCTCAAGATCCCAGAGCCCCCAGACCTACGTAGTTAAGAACGTATGCTGGCGAGTACGCATACGTTCTTAACTACACATTATTCTACTCATCCTCAAAATTTCAGCTTTGCTAAAATGACTTAGGTCTGGGGGCTCTGGTATCTTGGACTATAACTATTGTGCGTGTTATACGCTTGAGACAGCCTGTCCGCCAATACCTAAATCTTGTCGCGAACCCCCTATGATCAACTGGGGAACCCCTAGGCGTTCTAGTACCCTACTTTGAGAAACACTGGCCCAGATGGTTGCGGGAAGCAGTGCCTCCCCGATCCAGTGCGCCTCACTATCGGGCTAATTGCACACTAATATATCTATAAATTATACTTTATTGTAACACGACAATTGCACTAACTGTGCGAGCTTCTGGAGCGGAGTTTGTGTCTAATCTGAAAACTTGTCAGGCACTGAGCGACTACCTTCTAACTTACCACATAAAAGATATCTATGATGCTCGATTGGGTTATAACACGTCAACGAATCTATCCATATCTGGGTAAGTAGATCCAATGAATCCAGTGCTCAAATGAGTCGCGCTGACAGAAGTAGGTCCACAGAAGCGATAAATATATATTCCCTTAACAAAGAAGTGAGTAAATTATAAGTGGCTATGTGAAACCTTCATTACTACCATTCCGTCCTGACCCGCTTGGCAGATTCACGGCATATCGACTACTTCATAGATCATGGTAACTGGACAGCCTGATTACGGAGTGGTATTCTTGCTATGTATAATAGGTCTTCAGCTGAAAATAGTTGACCCAAGAAGCACTCCCTACAACTTCAGTACAGACAGCATCTGTGGGACTACGTAAACAAGCCTAAAACACGCGCATCCAACACCATACACTACTGCACAACAGTGTGTCGAAAACTCAGTTGTTAAATGGGTTTGAGAATTAATTGTTTGCATCACCTTAGCTTCTTAATCATAAAAGTCCTTCCACGGATATTGCCAAAGGGGAGTGATATTGGCTTGGAGTGAGGATAACTGAATGTTAGTGCTGTCTGGCGGCTCGGTTAAGAAACGTGACTCCCAGGTCTGAATCACGGTCTTGGTGGAATTTCTACGGGACTGTCCATTACTTTTAGCATCTCTTAGCGGTGTGAATGGTAAGTACTCCAGGGCGCTCCGTGTTTCGGATTTCAAGTTAAACTGTAGGTCTCCTTTCTTTAAGTCAGGCGGCTACGGCATACGCGGATTGCACAGCGGTAAGAAACCGTCACCATGTCATTAAGAATAGGCGAAATTACTAACAGTGATTCTCTGTAACAATCTCTGCCTTCTTCTAGCCACCAAACTTCATTTTAGTTTTGGAGTAATTATCAACAAAAATGTTTTTATGAGGTAATATGATTTAGGACTTTGCATAAAAATAACAATCCTGGTAAAATGAGCTGAGGAACTAATGTATTCTATGAATCACAGTTCACTGGTTGTTTTAACTGAAGAAACAACTACTAGCTTAGCCACTAACTGCTGCGGCCACTTTATAATCACGCATTCTCGCCTCCGCGTCCTGATTGTCTATTCTAACTGTTCAACAACGCGCCAAAACTTCAAGACCGCGTTGGCTGCATGTCCGACACAAGGTTTCCGTATTTATTGCTCTTTTTTCCTCTTGCTTCTAGCTTTACACCTCACCGAGAACATTAGAGGCGGGGGAGGGCGGGGGACAAGGAACGGGAAGAAATTCGGCTATGGACTTTTGAAGGAACCATCCCTGCATTCGCCTGGAGTGGTATCAGGAAACCATGGAAAACCGAAATCTAAATGGACGAAAGGGGATTCGAAACCGCGTCCTTCCGAGCATTACCGCTCATTCAACACGCTCCTATTGAACACTCGATGTGCTATCTCACCAATGAAACAAGTCAGTGTCGAGGGGTAGTGAACGGGATAGCCGCTAATGGCCCGTCCAGGAAGCGTGAATTCCAAATTCATTCATTTTGACGATAGTGATTTACTTTGACCATGGCTTTATAGTTCGTTGATGTGGAGCCTATAGAGCGTTGTAGGCGACGAATGGGAAGAGAATTCTCAATGAACTTTCTGGAGCATTCCCTGTACTCGCTTGGAGTGATTGCTGGGTATCATGGAATACCAAATTCAAACCCGCTCACCCACACTGCTAGGTAAAATAAATATAAGTCTGTAGAGGGCGCTTTTCGCCGAGGGATTTAACGGATTAGTGCGTTAAACTCGGGCTCCACGGGTCGTCGGTTTGAGTACTGCTACGAAGATTTGTGATTGTCTTGTGCTGCCCCAAAACTTGTAAATATTTTAGAATAGTTTTAATCCGAATGATGATATTAAAAACTTACGCTACATGGCTCAGTAACTCAAGAGTTTAATTTCATTTTGTAAATAAAAATAAATCAGTACGAAAAATATTAATTTTACGGCATTACATATGATTTAAGAATGACAGAGAAAGTCACTAACGTATTTCTTTAAATTTTTTAAACTCGTTTCATCAAAGTCAACGAAAATATAGAAGACAAAAACACTATGGAGCAATGCTGGGAAAACACCGAGTACAATAGAAGAGCGCTACTACCAGTGGTCTCCGGTACTACTGACGCAAACAGTGTGGTATGGTGGGGGAAAGCGGAGGTTCGGAGGACGGGGTCACTGTTGGGTCGTATTCATTCATATTCGGATTTCCGCAAGCAAACACTTCCCTTTCTTAAATGGAAACATAAGGTTTATTTAAACGAAAATGTAAACATTTTGTTTGTGTAAATATTTAATGAATGCACCATTGTATTACAATGATCATTAAAGGATGTTTCTGTAATTCCTTAAACTGTTGCTAAAATTATCTACATACAACGCCGAGTAAACCTCCAGTCTTATATTGTTAATTGTTGTTGTAATTGGAATCATATTATTCCTGTAAATGGTAATGGTTGCAAATCGAAAATTAAATTATTTATTGAATTAATCACAAGATTCTTCCTTATTTCTAAAACATGTTTGTTTTTCTGGAAATCGCGGATAAACTTTCTTCCAGTAATGATGAAAGTACGGAACCAATATTAAGAACGGATTAAAATAAAATTTAAGCAACTACACAAGAACATTATGATTCCACAAAATAACTGTTCATTGATAAAAATTTACTATAACATTCCCAAAATATTAAATCAAATCATTATCAACAATCATGCGTACACCACATATTTACTGTCTTTTCTTATAAAACGATATCACTCAAGAATAATGACAGAAATTTCGTGTGGTCTCAAAGACCTATTGACATAGTTTCTTCAATTCGCCTCTATCTTGGGGGAACTAGTTTAACGTGGAATCCGAACCACGGAGCGTCCTAGCAACTTCACATTAAAAAACAAAGCCTCGGCAGAACTGAAAATCAGTTATAAGACCTGTAAAATTTCCAGCCGAGACCGGGATTCGACCTGAGGTCCTACCGTACCTCAGTCACGCGCATTAGCCAACTTAGGCACCAGGCCGCTCATCGCATAAGAAATAAGTGTCCCTTACACCATCATATATGCACAAAAATTCTGATATAAATGGAGGCAACCGATTAAAAAGGGCACTAAAAACTCCTCCGGAGACAAATATTCCGTTCCCAGCAATACTAGGGGGCTATATTAACACGAATCTTTAAATTATGTACCATGATAAGTGCTTGCATCTTGTTCAAAAGTGCATCCAATGATTAATCGCTTTAGTGTGGGAGACAACCCCCAAGTAAACTCTCGACGTATTGTAAGATAATAAGTGAAAATTTAAATTTTACAGTAGAGTTGAAGAAGAGTAGACATGAAGATCCGAGAAAAAAACACTTGCAACACATGTAAAAATGTCAAAAACGCCTTACTGTTCAGTAAACAGAAAAGCAGAAGTGGGGGGGGGGGGGGGGGGGGGGAAAGTATATAGTTCTGAAATTGAGAAATACAAAAACTTTTTTTTCGCCGGGAACCAACTGTCGAGATATCGTCGAGGTTCCCAGCTTATAATGAGCTTGGCACAGAATCGATAAGGTTGGGAATCGGCACTTTGTAGATGATAAATGGGCTCACAGGTAATGCAGTCTCATTTGTAAATTTGGATAATGATCGTTATGTTATCTACGGTGGAAGTAATTACAGAGGAATTACTAACAAAGCAACGTCTGATTGCGGGCAGGACGACCTGGGTTCGATATCCGAACAACCCTGAACGGTTTTCTAGGTCCACTCAGCCCGTTGTCCACTGAGCACCGGGAACGTTAAGTCGGCCGGGGCGCGGAGCTGATCCCGTCACATCCTTTAATGTCCCAATTAAGGATGGGAATACGAAGTTCTAACTCCGCAAACTCAAGCGCAAGGTTCTTTGAGCCTGATGGTTACCTTGCCTGTGGTTTTACATGCTAATAAAAATAAACAAGTTTCCAACCGTCAGCTACCCGAATAATTACTGTATTAATGTTTGCTGTGTAATTATGTGTACGCTAGGGTGTTGATGCTGGAATGGAAAATCATCCCAACACTGGATTACATTATTGCGAAAAACCGCATAAAAACAATAACCAATAATGGATGTCAAATCAAGGATACTCAGCACTCTAGAAACACCATTTTATTACGCACGGAAATACCTTAGAGGTAATCATTAGTAAATCATTTGTAGCTGTACCACTTAGTGTTTGTAAGTAGCGCCGGTTTGTGACGTCATTGGCACCATGTCCGTGGCCACGGAAGGGTGAGCCCCGGGGACCGCATGGTGGGTGCTGTGGTAGGTACAAGGTGGGCAGTCGGTCGCAGGACGTGGAGAAGTGTGGTTGGTGTTAAGTTGAAAGGTGTAAACGTGTGAATGTGAGTAAAATGTGTACAAATAGTCGTTCTACTTTAACTGGATCTGCAACTTTGGAGTGATAGAAGTCCGATAAATTTATAACATTGGTGGTGTTGGAGAAAAATGAAGGCAATGAATTACAATTAGTTTTATGAAATAACTGTTTATTCATTCAGTAGTCTTTAAATGTTCTCAGTTGGAAACTGAGTGGCGGCCGGTCAAGAGAATCTATATCTTTAGAAGTTTTTTTTTTTTTTTTTTGTTAACAGTTTAACGTCCCTTTTTAACAACGTGGTCTTTAGAGACGGGAAAGGATGGGGGCAAGGAATGGGAAGGAATTCGGCCATGGCCTTTTGAAGGAAGCATCCCGGCATTCGCCTGGAGTGATTTGGGGAAACCATGGAAAACCCAAATCTGGATGCCCGGACGGGGATTCGAACCACCGTCCTCCCGAATGCGAGGCCAGAACGCTATCCGTTACACCACCACGCTCGGTATCTTTAGAAGGAACTTGCGGTAAGAATTTAGACCATGCACATTATAATTCAGTGGGCGAGTTTGGAAGTAAAACATTGTGGTAGCTGATGTGAGTGGACGACCCACGAAACCGCAACACATTCAACGTATCCGCAATGCTGTTTCTAGAAAAACAGCGATTTGCTTTGCAAACCGCCTCAACCTACACTTTTTGAGCGGCACCTACTGAATAACTTTATTTTCCCTACACGATCTGAAGACCGACTAGAATTACTGGGAAGCTGATTTAATATCTTCTAGTTTACTTGCTAAAACTCATAACTGTCCTCTATGGTTTCGTCAGTTTCATAGCAAAGTGAAAATACTTTAGAGTGTATGATATTTACATGATCATTTCTTCTGGAACCTTACTTTGTTTCTCTATAATCCAATAAGGTGTTGATAGTGGTTTATCGGCTTTGACTATGAATCTTTTATGTGGGCTGTGAGAATGGTAGTCCCCCCCCCCCTCCTCTTCGATCTGTCGAACTCAGTACCACGTGTCACCGGCCTCCTGTTGTACGCAGGTGACCAGTGTGAAACATGAGAGGGGCGAGGTGCAGGGCTTGTGAATTCAGTCTGGATTTGTCAAGCCCGGCATAGTCTAAACGAGGGAAGTCTGTGTTGCCATCTGTCTGCGAAACGTGTTCTGTATAAGTGTATTTCTGTTTGTATAATGTGTAGCTTGTGAGACGGAGATCCCAGCTTTCGCCTAGATGACTGCGGGAACTGGTCCGCGGGAAGCAATATTTTTTTTTAACTGTTTAACGTCTCTTAACGGCGAGGTCTTTAGAGACGGGAAAGGATGGGGGGCAAGGAATGGGAAGGAATTCGGCCATGGCCTTTTGAAGGAAGCATCCCGGCTTTCGCCTGGAGCGATTTGGGGAAAACCATGGAAAATCCAAATCTGGATGCCCGGACGGGGATTCGAACCGCCGTCCTCCCGAATGCGAGGCCAGAACTTGGGAACCGATCCAGAGTGCGGCGCCTCAGCACACTGAACCCCACTCGCAGGAGAGTGGCAGTAATTGTTATTACTATAGACATCATGATTCAGTGGCAATTTCTCTACTCGCCTGCTTTACGACTGTACGATTTCTGAAGAAAAGGTCGGATATGTCTTCAAACTAAACCAGCAGATATGAATCCTTCGCATTGTTATGCGTTCGGGGTAACGTATGTTCAATCTTCTAGCCCAACCATCAATTTCCCACGTAATCCACCAGATTTTACTAACATCATCGTTTACTGTTACAGTTAGGTAATATAGCAGTATAACAGATGTAGCATTACTGCCAAAATGTTTTAATTAATCTTGTAATATTCAGTTAGGGCTGAACATTTGTGTGGGAGTTGAAAATCAAAGTAAATTCCGTAAACGCAATATACGGATTTGATCCGGTGACCCAAAAGACTGGAGCATAATGTAAGTTACATTACATTTATGTATTGTTAATTAACAGATAAATACATATTAATTAAAAGCGCTATGCAATATAACTTAAAGATCTGCTTGCGGTCGGCTGGGCGGCGTATGCTATGCGTGATGTCTATGTGAAACTGCGTAACTAGCAGCCCGCAATACACGAAAAGCTTTCGAAACTCCATGAACACACTACACACTAGTGCTGGCGCTAAGTCAAATACTGATTGCAGTAATCGTGACGCTGGTTACTGGTATCTAACCATTGATCATGTAAAGATACACACCCACTCATGGGTAGGAGATTTTAAACAGTCTCTCATCCCATGTGATAAAGTGTATGAAAATCCTCTATTAATACATAGTGAGAAAGAGTCTAATCAAAGGTGAAATTAAAAAAAAAATATATTTAGTAATTCATAAAATGTGAGGTCTGTGCCCAAACACATCTGTGTCAATGTTCATTGAGGTAATTAGACAGCAAATTTTGAATAATTCTGTTTTGTACTAAACAATCAGCCGGATGAGATAACGTACATCGTATCTATAGGATCTACAGCGCTTCAAGTAAACAACTGGCGACTTATCAATGCTTATCGCTGAAAACTTCATTTTTAGATAAACTATTAATATACAAAATGTGTTTGCGTATTAGTATCATCTTCTTGCCCTGATAATTAACAGCTGTAAAAAAGCTTTATGTCTATTCACTTCGCCTAAGTACAGACAACAAAAATTGACAACACTGGAAGAACGAAGTGTCCAAGAGGGAAATGCATTTAAGTTCGAAGAAACGAGAATTTTAGCCCATGCCAGAGATTTTTGGAACAGCATTATAACAGAAGCTTTTGAAATCAGAACGGCAGATTCTTTAGTGAACAGGGACATTGGATACCAGCTTAGTGTGGCCTGGAACCCGGCGATCAAAATGTTGAAGCAGCTACGCATCGGAAAGGAGCAGAAGGGGTGGATTACGTCAAAACGCTGGGTCGCGACACCGAAGAAACAAACAGTTATTGCAGTTGGTTGAAAATGAGCCAAGAGATGGACTCCCTCGAAACATACCATGAATGAGACATTTATACGCAGCTGGAAGGCCAAGAGAATTTTATTCATTTATTGAGACTACTGAAAACGGGGAAATGTGAGTCGAGCCTTGCGCAATTAAGTTTCAGAATTCTAATGACCTTAACAAATGAGGTAGGTTAAACGACAGTCTCTTGACGAAAAACAAATGCTCGACAGATTTTCAATTTAGGCAGCGGACTCCACGCCAGTAAACGTTCAATTCAATTCATATTTGTGATAGGTAGTACCCATCTCTTTCATTACGCTTTGGTGCATTCTAAATTAAGAGTATTTTCAACAAAATAGCGTTAAAATATGAAGTAACCACAAAACAAAAGTTTAAAATTGTTTTGCTCGCAACTTTGAAGCTATATTAGCTATAAGCATTTTTAGTAAAATACTAAATACAGAATATCATCGATATGAAGGACAAATTTGAATTTCCTAAATAAAAGCATTTCTGAGATAGATCTGGCGATAAAAAATGGTCTAAAATCGATAATTTAGACAAAAACTCGGGTATTTCGTTGTACCCCTTTACCTCTAAAGACCTTTTTAAAAAATTAATTTATTTCGCAACCACCCGAAGGTTAGTTGGATCCTCGGAGGCGTACTAAGCCAGTGTGACAAGAGTTAGGACAGCTAGTTCCTTTGCTGCGGGACCTACAGTTCAACGTGTAATCCAAACCACGGAGCGTCCTGGAGTAGCTAATATGAACACAGCATAGCCCGCAAAAATTCTTGACACGGCAAGATTCGAACTCTCTTAAGCTGCGTATTCACTACGTGTGGCAAACCCTCGAACATTGGGTCGCGCGGCAGCTACGCATAAAGGCGCGTTCCCACGATCCCTTGTAACGAACGCGAGACGGTACGGGACGAATACTCAACTACACGCCATAGGAACAGGGCCACCTCTGCTAGCGGAGACGAGACGCAGCTGCACAGTGGCGTAGCTAGGGGGGGCGGTGGGGGCGGTCCGCCCCGGGTGTCACCTGTTTGGGGGTGACACCCGCATTTCGAATATAGTAATTCGAAATTAGTGATGATACAAAAAAAAAAAAATATTTTTAATAGACTTCTTTTATCCTTTGGTGTCGAAACACGTCTACCTTTAATGTTTATAATTTTTTTTAAGTTGATCTATCGCTTTTTCAAATACGATCCAATACAGTAGAGTATAATAATATTATTGGCTACACCGCCCGCTTAAACAATAGAGCATCGCTCAGTTGCTCCAACAATCACAGGAACTCGTTGTGCTTGCCGTCCGTCACAGTTTGGTTGTTATGAGCGGCGGTGGGTATAATGTAAGTTTTCATTGTATTAAGAGAGGAAGTTTTAAAAGCTAAAGGAAAATTGTTAAAATCATGGTAACTAGGCAGTTAAATTGTAATTCCTCGAAATTATTTCAAGAAAAATGTTAGATTTTCCTTTGAAAATGAAAAAAAAAAGCAACCAAGGGTATGTTGGAATACACGTAGTCTAGGCTTCAAAATTGTTTTGCTTTTTTAGAATTCTATAAGCTTTCTAGCTAATATTCACAAGTGACTTGAAGTATTTTATAGTAATTTTTGAATTTATCATCTGACAGATTCGAATTGAGTACATTTCGTGTTATCCGATATACACTCGGCGTACCTTCCCTTTGTCGACAGTGCACCTATACTCGACATGAAATCGTATCATGTTCGAATTTATGCAAATAAAATTATTCGGAAAACTGCATTAAACTAGCAATACTGTCAGGTTTCAAGTCAATCCGGACGATTCCAAGTGTTATCGTCTGTCGGTAATCAGTTTTTGTAGGGCATGTGTTTAAAACAGTCGGAACCGCGTATCTTGCTAGCGAAATCGTAACATTAGTAAGGGGACATCGATAAATTACATGAGGTATTTTTCCGGATTTTCTTTTGAGACCTTTTTTTTAGGTCTCACCCTCCCAAAGCCGGTTACACCCACACTTTTCTACGAAATACCCCCCTAAAATCGACATTCACGTCATTTGTAAACCCTTTTTTTTTTTTTAGCTCTACAGTCCAACACAATTTTAAAAAATCTCACTTGAGAATTGATGAGATTTCGCTGGACCCCGCCCCTATTTCACCTCACGTAACTAATGGATGCCCCCCTAAGCACTTTAACTCTAGGTTCATGTAAGTTTGATATGGTTTCTACTGATTGATAATATATAAATATGATCGCGATTAAATAAATAAGCGTATGATTCTCTAAGAATTTTCCACATAAATTTACAGAAGCAGATTTCTATTATGGGTACCCTCTTTGTCGAATACAGGTACCTACATTCTTATGGGTTTCCTTAAAACGACAGGGATGTCGAACTTCTGTTCCTGAACAAAAATTGAGCTTTAATCAGAAACTGAACGAACATTCGAGCCGTTTACAACATCTTTATTTATGCGCTACTGAGCGGTGCTAGAAATCTAAAATTTACACGTGGAGACGGACTTCAGTACATACAATGTCATATTTAGGAGTCTGTAGCTACGTATTTCTTAGGCGGGTAGTAAAATACTTCACTTGTTAAGTACTTCATGTAAAGGCGGCAGATATCTCAAAGGCATGTTCTTTTATTACCTGATCGTTGTTTTTTTTTTTTACTTTAAATTACGTTTAATTATGATTTTATATTTATTTATGCCTCTATTTTTATGAAGGAACTTAATGTAGAGTTGCTTCTCTGACTATACAGTATTCCCAGGGTCCCACAACTTGTGGGACCCGTATCCTGGGTTTGCACCAATGGGACCCCATTGCTTCTACTTCGATCAAGCCACTTCTGTTAACTTTCCTCTCAATATCCCTTGATCCTCCAAATACCGTGGTTGTGAAGTCATTTAAATACAGCCTATGTTAACGTTTCAATAAAAGATGGGTAGCTTTCGATTTTTTTAAATTTATAGCGAAATCTTATGGTCGCCCTATAGTTACACTGGCGGAAATTAAAATCACAACACGCATACATGAATGATAGAATTTTAGGAAACTTTGAAAATATATCCAGGGCCATACCTAAAGGAAATAATAACTAATGGAAATGGATCAGGCTAAGTTATTACCTTTTACAGTTGACAGTGAGAAATGCGCCCAACTTGAGCACCAGTACATTCGTGGATCCTTGCCGGCATTGATACAACAAGTGTTCGGATGTCATCTTGGTGTATGTCCCACTACGCGTGCATGTCTTTTGCAGTCAGTTGTTGCACAGTTTGTGCTGGGTGACCATGTAATCTGATGTGTCTACTTCTGGTATCCTAGAAATGCTCTATTTGGGACAAATCTGGGGACCGTGCTGTCCATATTGTGATCGAAACTCCTCGCAAGGCTTGTGTGACGATGGCCGCAGTATGAGGACGCGCATTATCTTGTTGGAAAATGCGATTCGGATGTTGAACATGTTAGTGATGGGCTGTCATTGCCTTCAACAACAGCCGACTCAGTCATGCTATCGAAACTGATTGCCACCAAAACATGACACCGGTGGCGGCACTAGCGTGAGGTTCCGAAATCACAGCGGATAAGCCGTTCCTCCACTACGCCTGCGAACATGTCGTCGATTATTACTTTGCCACACACAGAATCGAGACTCGTCTCTAAACACAAATGTACGCCATTCACATGTCCATTTGTGTTTCGCATTACACCAGGGTAGATGATGATGGCTGAAATTAGATTAATGGGACACAATGCACAGGGGCCAGAGAGTGTAACCCAGCTTCATGCAAGTAGTTTACAATCATCCGAGGAGGGGCGGAGACTGGGTGTGACTATGTGTAACCACTACTTGGATCTGGCCTGCAGTCAACCAGCAACAGCCACCCACACCATTAGGCAGTCTTCACGTGCTTTTATCCATCTGTATGGACCTGTGCTGCTCTAGGAGTACAGAGTCTTCTTTCATCCACTGTGTAACAAGTCTGTATACTGACATAGCACTACGGCCAATCCTTCGGGAGATTTCACCATATGATGCACCCTTTGAAAACATGTCAATTCTCCGACCTCTCTCACTGTTAGGCATTTGGGTGTAAAGAGTTGTCACTCTTCGCCTTGGCATACTTAGACAAGAAAAACTTGTGGGCAACCACGTGTCATGTGACACCACACTGTTCGCCACTTATACGCTAAAAAAAAATTAAAAAATTGCAATTTAAATAATATATAGCACCGTAATTCTCACATTATTACATATAAAACTTTTAATTTTAAATCATTTAATACTCTTCATGCGGGAATACTTGGGGCCAAATTTCATTCGCTTATCACAACACCGTCTGGGTGCTGGGATTTTAATTTGCACCAGTTTGTGTATCAGTTGCTAAGTGTAAAGGTCGAACTGCACTTTGCCAATACTGGCCTGTACCGAAACCGCAACGACAGCCGGCCGAGTGACGGCTCGCCCCCTCGCGTCCAAACTTTTCCCATAGCTCGCCCGTGTTTCTACCCGGTCTTTAGTCTCCTTTAACGTTTACAAGTGATTGTTTCAGGGAATCAGTGTTGGGGATGACAGGTAGGTTTGACACACTACTTTATTATAGAGTACTGTACTTTATTCTGCACAGTTTTGGTACAAATGTACACACTTTGACAATAAATTTGGCCGCCGCTGAAAAATTCTAACACTCTTATTTTGTTCAATCTGACATCAATGTCATCCTAAGAAAACAGTAACGCAATACTGGCTTGCCGGTGTTGCATTACTGTTTCCTGGGATGACATTGATGTCAGATTGAGCAAAATAAGAGTGATTGAAGTTTTCAGCGGCGGCAAATTTATTGTCAAAGTGTGTACATTAAAATACTTTTTTATCTGACTCACGTAATCACCTAACTGGTTGATATTTTATGTACAAAAACAGTATCTCAGTGCAGTATTAATAGTATCAACGCAATCTCAATGAAATGTCAATCACTCGCACTTGACGTGTTTGTTTTGTCTGAGGTTATTTTTGATTCACTCAATACTTTTTGTTAGTGAAGAACGAGATTATAACATATTTTAATTTAAATATAAGTCGTAAAGATTTTGTATAGTAAAAATAATAATTTGTTTCTTATTTGGAAACTCGCAGTGCACCTATATCGTAGTCACCTAACTTAAAAGAACCTACAGATTAAGTGAAATTCAAACCACCGAGCGTCCTTCGCATTAAAAGATAAAAGCGTTGCCATTGGTAAAAGTCATTTTAAGGCCCGCAAAAATTACAGTCGAGACCGGGATTTGAACCCGGACCTACAGTTTTCAAATCGCACGCAGTAATCATTTGAGTCACCAGTCCGAATATAGGTGTGATGAAAAATAAGTTTTCAAACATGATAAAATAAACATCTTTTTCTATACCATATATTTTTGTTATCAAAAGACACGAATCCACTTTTATGTGTTTGAATACATACTTTCAGTACTTCTAGATTAGTCTTGCGTCTGGTTACGGCGTGCGATTCGGGTGTGGGGAGATTCAGTTACAAATGCGGATTTCGGCTGCAATTTTTGTGGGTCGTAAAATTGGTCTCACCTCTGGCAAGCTCTGATTTTTTTAATGCGAAGATGCTAGGACTCTTCCTACATTTTACGAACTTCTGATGACATGGATGAAAAAAAAACTTTTTTAAGGCACATAATAACATGAAAATAACATTTCAGTCGTAAGGGAAGGTAAATTTCCGAACTCTCTCGATGCGCTTCTCCACATCTAGCAGGCCGATACTGATCCCGCAGCGTCAAAACATAAACCAATCCAATGACGGCCGAGTGTCGGACTGAGGTCCGATCTTCAGAGGCCTCTCTAAAACCACTTTCGATCACCGGTGAGCAAAACACGTGGCTAAAATTTTGCGATATTGACTATTGAACATGAAGTAACTAAAATTGATAATTTTGAAGGATGTGATTTACGAGTTTGCAGCTGTTAGAGCTAAAAAGAGAAGATTGTTTTTAGTTTATTGTGTTTTTTTAAATGAAGTTAATATTATAATTTTATTAACTACAATTTTTTAATAACAATAAATGTTTATTTAATTATATTTATTAATATGATATTTTACACTTACAAGATATTATATATCACTTAATTTTGAATTTAATTTTCAAGGGGTGACACCATCGATATCCGCCCCGGGTGTCACCCACGCTAGCTACGCCACTGCAGCTGCACACTCTGAGTCGGTAAACATCACAGGAGTGTGTAGCGGTGCGCTGTTGCCATCGGTTTGCAGCAGCAGTGCGCACCCCTACTGTTGCTGTAAAGTGCTCTGTGCCAAACGACACTAGGCAACTTGGTGCGGAGGTGGCGGCGAGGTAAGCTAGGACTAACCTGCGACCCGCGGTCGTCCCTACTCTTCGGCTGAGGTCCCGTCTCGTCTCGCCTTCGTTACAAGGGATCGTGGGAACGCGACTTAATGTATACGCTGTTGCCTCGCCAGCCAACTCGAACATTGCCGCGGTCGCACATGCTGCGCTGCGAGCCATTCTCTGCTGGTATTTAGGCACGAGGAAAAGAACTCCACTACTTGGCTAACGCGCAGCTGAGACGAGTGTCTCTCTGTTCGAATTAGCTCGCGCGGCACAGCGACAGTTTCCTACCATGGATAACGAAAAGTTTCGCCTTTTAATACAATTGTACGGCGCCAAAGATCTTTTGTGGAATAGCAAATGTGCAACCTAATCAGATTCCGAAGGCATCACCTCCATTATCACCACCACCATCACTTGAAACTCCAGCAGGAATCTATAGAATCGCCAAATGACATGATTAACTCATACATGCTACCTAAGTAAGAAGTAAATTCTCGTTAAGTATGGCAACATAAAATTGAATGACAATAAAAAATTTAATGAAATGGGTATTATTTCCTTACCTTTACCCATTCTTTCAAAGCTTCGCATAATGCGTCAGAAACATCTGGAACTATTGTCGAAAATCATTGTTTTGACACCAGAAAAGGTATTGCAGGCCAGTACACGAGTCTCCAATTGGTAGAAATCTTGAAGTTACTGCCTCTCTCACTAACTGAAATCGCCTGCCGAAATTGAGTGTTCACTTTATTCACACTTGGCTCAGTTAATGATTATAACTCTATCATTATCATTCTCGCAAAATTAGTTTATCGTATCCTCGATTGCTTCATATCTCCGCACGTTTAGGTTTGTAGTATACCATGTGATGCATCAGAGTGAAAGTCGGCAGCTAATCGTGCACGTGAAACGTCACGAAAAGACCATGCCTGGATAGTTTGCCGCGCAATCCTGGCTGGTTCGCGTACAAAATGACTTTTAATTAGTTTATATTATTACTGCCTTACACACACACACACACACACACACACACACACACACACACACACACCACACACCGCGCGGCATGGCCTTTTTAAAGGAAAAACCCGGCACTTTCACGGAGTGATTTCGAAAAAGTATGAAAAACCGACATCTGGATATATTAATTCATGGACTGAGGCAACAATTCAAAATTCAGGAACATGACACCGAGCGGTATTAGTGGGTTGAGTGTCGATACGGCGATTGAGGGAGAATAGTTAAGCGGATAGCGTAATTTCATAATTGATTAACGAGTTTTTTATTTTACACGGTTTTCCGAAATCACTCTAGGCGTATAATGGGATGGAGCCTTCTAAAAAGTATGGTCGAATCCACTTCTGCTTCTAGTGCCCTCGAAGTGAACGAGGCGTAAAGAATGAACTGTATCGCTTTATGTGTAAGAGATCCAACGTTACTTCCATCTTCAAGTGCAACTACTTTTCCGACTAATTCACATTTACATAAATAAAAACAACATGAAAAAACGTTCGTAGCCAGCTCGTAATTACTTCTTGCTTTCTTCTACAATTTCAATTTTTTTTACTCTTAACTAATTTTGATATTGTTTAAACGAAGTATTCCGAAAGTACTATTGGGATTATGTGGTAAGTGATAGTGCTGGGCACTGATATGCAACACCGCAAGACGTGTCTCGTTCGTTATACTGAAAGCTGTCGTGGACGTGGGTTTGAATCTCCGTCAGGCCATCCAAAGTTCGCCGAAATCACTCTAGGCGAATGCTGGGATGGTTCCTTCAAAAAGCAATGGCCATTTTCCTTCCAGTTCCTTACCCCCAATCCTTTCTCACCTCTGATGACCTGGTCGTCGACGAGGCGTTAACTTACACAGTTTTTCCCGACGTTGAGGTGTTCATACAAAACACTCAGGTAACAAGCCGAGTGAACAAGATGTTTTCACACGATATTTCAGCGATCCAAACTCCGTCGCCATCTGCTGAAGATAGCGACGTTGCTGTGGACCGCTGAAATGTCTGATGGAAACACCGTATTAATTCGGCTTGTTACCAGAGAGAACGGCAAAAGGTGGTCTTCTTAAATGCCTCCGAGGTTCTTACGGTGACATTTCAAAGGTAGAATTCCATATTCCGTTTCAAATCCTCCACACTGTAGTGGAGGTAGCATCATACTGAGTGATACTGGGCTGCCGTTCCAGTGCTTCCAGTTCAATAAAAATCCTAGGTTTTGTTGGGATATGAACTCCGGTTGTGCAGTTCATATTTAGTTGCCAATAGAATAATGCGGCCACTGGCAAAGACCGCAAACAACGTAACAACAAAGTGAACGAAAAAAATAGAAGCGGTACGAGACAGTACCTACTGAATACCTACTGTACATTGAGTATGGAAGTTTCAACGACTATACCTAATCACCTGAGGAGCATTACTGTAAAAGTGAGGAGTGAGAAACGGCTTCCTGGAAGTGATTTACTAGAGCGTCACGGAAAGGAACATTATTTAAAAAGTCTTATAGGCCTCGAGTTAACACAGAAACAAGAAATTTTTAGTAACGTTTGTTACACAGAGAATATGTTGAAAGATGACAAAATTAGAACTAAGTCGCGACTATTAATGAAAGTTCAAAAAGACGTCGTCAAAGAAGCGTAAAACTTATTTTTATTTTTTTCACTGACGTATAACGTTCTGCCGATAGACTATCTACGCTAATGGATGGAAATGAGTCTCTCCGTCTGTATCAGAAGCCAGTAAGCTTGCTACAAATGTTCTTCGAATTACTGTGTGAAACGCGTATTTGTAAGATGAAACTTGGGAACATACCTGAATCAGTGTCCGTCAACACTGATTACCTAAGATCACTTAAATATCATAATCAGGAGATGGCGGGACTGTACTAGCACTTGTCTTAACTCTCCAGCCCAAGATGTCTGCAGCTTAATTGCCTCAGCCGAACTCCGTAGAATGTAATTTCAGTTTGTTTATGATACAAAATATCCACGCCCTAGGTTGTCGAGACAATGACATCCACCATGGGTCGGTCCGGTCTACTCCCTGGACACAAGGGGAAGGGGAAGGGTTTAGCCGGTAAGAGGCCTCCAATAATGTGCATTGCAATATTACCATACTGTTTAACATTAGCGTAAAGAATTCTTCCAAACAACAATTACTGTCAAACTCTGACAAAAATCCAAGAAAGAAGTACAATCGAATCATCTGAAATATTATTAAAAATTAATAATGGCGATAAGATAAGAAATGAATTCGCTGTAAAAATATTGGGGGGAAGATAGGATTTTAGGGAAGAATCTCACAAAAAAGAGTGGTGCGATACATTTTCTGGCATACAGGTATCGTTAATCCGCCAACGCAGAAACAGGAAGAACAATAAAGGACGCTTTATTTGAAATCAAGAAATAAGCACAATTAGGAATAGCATTGCTTTCTAAGAAGATACTGATTGGAGCGTACATACACACGTGAGGCAACGCGAGAGTTACCACATTACGTAAACTATATCTTGTGGAACTTACTGTATCTCCACCGCCACGATCACGCTCAATACAAGAACTATCAGTAGTTTGATTTAACAGTACAAGCAGATATTGATGCGACCTTTTCAGTAAATAAATTTTGTCTTAACAACCAGGGAATTAATTACGGAGCGAATAATTAGGTTTCGCGAAAGCGCACGGAAATCTAAAGATCAGCTGTTCAAAATCTTGCTCTCTGGGTCGTAGTCTTGAGGATTTCAAAGAAAATGAAGTGATAGTTTCATAAAGGTACCAATGACAACGGTACAGTATAACCGATGTATGCGAGAAAATGGTAAACAATGCCTGTTTTTGGTCTGTTCTATTCTTGCATTGCAAATGTGAAACACGAAATCACGAAACAATCATTTCTGCTACTAACTTCCCGTCTTTTATTACCAACACAAGAGCGTATCCAGGATCAGAACTAGAGGGGGGCAAGATTTGAACTGAGGGGGAGGGGTAACTCATATTGGTTTCGAGGAAGTTGGTTGGGGGACTGAAAAATGACGATTTCTTACAAAATGAAACTCAGACCTATTGAGGAAACTATTTTTATTACTGATTAATGTAGTAATCCAACCACTTAATCTAAGGACCTACTATGTAGTAAATTAAGATCGTAACTCAGTTATAGTTTATGTAAATAATAATCGTCTCGGATTCTTAGAAAATTTTTCAATAACTTTGTTTCTCAATATCTCACGGCGTTCTTTCACGAAATTTCGATGCACACTCAATCAGGCATAATCCAGTCAATCTGTCCTCTCGCTGGATACGCCCATGTACCTACACATAAATCGCCAGAAAATTGTTCTGTGAAATATATCAAAAAATCAATGTCACTGGACTGATGAGAAAACGAAGTAAGATCACTAACTAAAGCAAGAAACTTCTCCGATGAAAATTAAAACACCGAGCGTGGTGGGTGAACGGTTAAAGTTCTGGCCTCGCATTCGGGAGGACGCAGGTTCGAATCCCGTCCGAGCATCCAGATTTGGTTTTTTTCATGGTTTCCCCAAATCACTCCTGGCGAATGCGGATGCTTCTTCAAAAGGCCATGCCCGTATTCCTTCCCGTTCCTTGTCCCCATCCCATCCCGCCTCTAATGATCATGCAGTCGACGAGGCGTAAAGCCCAAGCAAAAAAATTATAATTAAAACATCTAATACGGATATATATTCTTGCCTCCGTCTGATAAATCATGGAAATGAAAACCATTGCCTTACAAACGAAATTCAGATTCCCCCCCCCCCCCATTTTCGTTCCATAATATATACTTATGACACCATCACTAGAGGCGGGAAAGGACTGGGGGCAAGGAACGGGAAGGAATACGGGCATGGCCTTTTGAAGGAAACATCCCGACTTTCACCTGGAGTAATTTGGAGAAACCATAGAAAACTTAAACATGGATTGCCGGGCGGAGATTCGAACCCGCGTCCTCGCGAATACTGACGGTCTCGCCCCCATCATCCTTGCAAACTGTGTAAGGTGTATGTTTATTACCTAATTAGTGTTATTTTCCCTTTTTTATTATAATCAGAAGTTTTCAGCTTAAAATAAATGTTACCTGTGTTGTTAATATGTTCTGTAATGTGTATTTAAAGTTTAAACTTTGTCAGGTCTTCTAAAGGAGAGTATTAATGTAATATCGCTCTTGAAACAAACGGCAGCACCTTGCGAGTGTAGTCAAGTTAAAAAAATAAAAAAATAAAAAAAAGGCTATGAAAAAGTTGTTATATACCTATTATTTTCCTAAACCGTTTAGTAGGTGGCCTACTACATATAATTCATATATAATCATTTTCGCAATAATAAAGCGCATTTAAGCTGAGAACATAACCATGTTATATATCCATTATCTTGCGTAAACCGTGTACTAAGAGGCCTATTACATATAACTCATATAGAAAATAATCTTTATAATCATTTTCTTAATAATAAAACACTTTTTAGCTCGAATTCTAACCATTTTCAGAAAAAAAACCCAGAAGAAACTAAAATTGAAAATTTTATGTTAACTCCGTTTGTTGCCTCCATGTTCACTAATAAAGCATAAAATTATGGTCAATATGATGGGTAACATGTATAGGCTAAGAATTATTTCAACTTCAAGTAGTATTTGCGCGGGATCGAACAAAAGAAAAAGAAAAAATCTAAAATTATTAATTACTGGGAAAAGTTATCACAAATTGCAATATCCCAGTTTGTCGTTAGCGTAGCTAGGCGTATCCTGAATAAAATTGGAGTAGATAAGTAATTTCCAAATATGTTTTAGTAAGGTAAAGAATGTGAACTTTGTAAATAAAAGAGCTATGAAGGTAAAAGTAGGCTTCAATGAAAGAGAAAAATTCAATTAATAATAATAATAATGTAACAGTTTCACAGTAATTTGAGTCTTGAAGGAAGAAAAACGGAATTTTAGTATTGGAACTTGAGGACATCACCACGTGTGACTTTTAGAATTAATAACTCTTATACGAGGTTAATTACGAGAAAATTTGTAATATATTAAAAGATTGGCAATAAATCAGACTAAGATACAAAAGTTTCGGGAAAATCTGAGTAAAAATAGTGTGCCATGAGAAGATGGGATTTTTGTAATTCACAAGAGAATAGTACTTCCCCTCGGGATACCCCTTTTTTCTGGAACATGCCAGCTCTGGATTAGCCTAAATAGCGAACTAGCCTTCCCTTGGAGAGGCAGTTTCCAGCAGTATTGGCCGGTATAGGACGGGAAGAACACAACTGTCAACACTCGGGTGATATAATTTGGACGCTGTGTTCGGGACTTATCAAATTCTCATTCCAGGCAACGACGCCGTCTAACATTTGGCAGTCGATAGTGAACTACATCAAATATTATTATTAACTGAAGGGATTTTCTTAGGTTTTCACCAACTATGGGGGTGTGGTGAAAGCTTTATCGAAGTTGTGGACTTAAGTGAGTTAGTTGAGTCTATCTGCTGTCTTAGTTAACGAATGTGCATGTCAGAGGCTTTTCCTTAGACTAACGACTGACACCAGTTACACTACAAAATTTTTCAGAATATACAATTTTCGATGAAGTGACTCTCTTTCATTTGACGGTGCAACTTACCACCCGGTAGCAATTACAGATTAAATTAATAAACTGGCGACCGATTTTCACACTGCAACTTACGAATCCGATTCAAGTAGCATAAACTGTGTCAGTAACGGTCAGAGCTTCATGCAATCTGCTGTGTATAGTCGCCCCCAATACCAGCATGTAGCCTGACAAAGTGTGGTTGCCATCGCGGACAATAGTCAGAAGACGCTGCAATGATGTCGATTGATTAGGTTTTTTTTTAAATTAAAGACGGACGAAACTGTTAAAAAGTAATAAAACTATCTACAGTAAGTGCTCCTATTGTCGACACATTAAGGATTTTTCCAACTTCAAAGACTATAATCATAACTATGCAATATAAAGTCATTTTTCTGAATTATGAATGTTTCTATTTCATTATATATAACAGTTGTATGTAAATTGTAAGCGCAAAAGTATTACAAAAAACGTAAACCCCTGCATTTGCTCCTATAGCCGAACTTTGAAATAGACGTGCTCCTAAAATCGACACTTACAGTCCACACCCCTTCCACATCTCTAAAATAGCATCAGGGTCAGAAAAGAACACGAGCTTAAGAAGGGAGATCGATAGGAAAATTTACAGAACAGGCCTGGCCCAAGTGGAAGCAATTCCAGATTCCGATGAGGTCTTGAGCCCCTGGGGGATATGGTACAGTTGACACATAGAAGTAACTTGACTAATCCCTTCATAAAAATACAAACAGATTTTTCCTTTAAAATATTTGCCGGCTTTACAAGTACTTAGGAAGTGATTGATTTCACAATTTGTTTACGACATAATATACGTAACTACAGGCTCCCAAACACGGCGTCGTATGTACGGAAGGCCGATATCATGTGCTAATTTCAGGTTTCTAAAGCCGCTTCGATTTAAGGAACATGCAAGAATTTAGATACCAAATTAGACACAGAGGTTAGAAATATTCTTACCGTTTAAACTGCGAATGCATTCACCTGTTTATTTCATCGTAATTACATTTACATCTTCGCTTTAGTAGAAAGTAGAGCAGACTTACATTCACTGATAGTTAGGGTACTTCCCGACGTTGCGATTTTGCTAACAAGATACGCGTTTCCGGCTATGGTAAGCACACACTCTGCAAAAACTATTCACCACCGACAGACGGGACCATCACCGAATATGTGGACCCGTCGACGAGTAAACCTGGCAGTGTCGCTGGTTTTAGGCACAGTTTTTCTGATCTTCATATTTCTTCAAATTCGACAATTTCATGTCGATACTGGCGCACTAATTTTACTGGGAATGTAGGACGAATTTACCAAGAATATCCCTAAGTTCGAAGAGCAGACTTGTCCAACAGGTGTGAATAATCGGTATTAATTAAGAACCAAAGAAGATGTTTATCGTTTACATTTGTATTTAGCACTATAATCCTATCAGTTATCATACGCAGTTCAAGGCCAGTCTACCTCCACACCGCTTTTCTTACCACTTCATGCGAAGGGGAAATTTTCCACTCTCATTCAGCTCGGAGAGGTAGGAAGGGAAGGAGTTGTGAGAAGCGGAGCGGGCCAGGCGAACATGACCTTAAACCGCCAGTTCGGAGTGACCTGGGTACAGGAAGCAGGAGCAAGTTCAGCACCACGCTCCTTTCGGTTTGATTTCCAATGGTGTCCCTGGCACCAGTCTCACAGAACCACAGGACTTGGGAAGATTATCAGGACTTTTAGTTCCGAGGAAGATTCCTCAGATTTTTCTGCATTTGAGCCCGCGACGTGCAGATCGCAGTTACTATACCTACAAAGATACCGACCACACCTATGACTTTATATAGCCCCTGGTTACCTCATTACTCTAAGAATCGAAGTAGAACTTACAACTGGATGAGTAGGTAGAAAATTTTTTTATGTCCTTGCTATCTCCAAGTATAACGAGAAGTATAAACAACCAGCTTAATACTGCCTGCTAACTTCGGCATGCTAAAAATAATTTTGCGCGTCGAAATGTTGCTCAACAGTGTGAAAATGGAATCTTTAACCTTTGAAACAAAAAAGCCCATTACACACAAAGTTTAGCTGGTGTATTGATAGAATAATTTAAAGACCAATTCACTCTTTTTATTAGTCATGGTTTAAACCGATAGAGGTTAGGGGACAAGGAATGGGAAGTAATTCGGTCATACTTTCGAAAGAACCATTCCGGCGTGGTTTCAGGAAACCATGGAAGAGCAAAATCTGGTTAGCGTGACAGGAGATCGAAACCGCGTCCTTCCGAAGCCAGACCCAAACATTAAAAGCTCACACAACCAAGTTCGGTGACCCAGTCACACAGTGACTCACCACATTGGATCGGGACCAGGATCCAGTCCTGGTTATCCTGATTGCGGTTTTTCCGCAATTATCAAGGCGAATCTCCGCCTCAAAACCTACAAATTTCACAAACAAAAAAATACACTTATCACACACAGAACATAGTTAAACGTTTCGTAGACACAACAACCCACCAATAAATGCGGAAAGTGACGGGATACTAACACATTAAAATATACCTTGTAGAGCATTGTATGACTCTCCCTGTGAAAGACAGCAGCCACGAGAAACCCTGCCGTAGGGTAGGTCACTGATAAAAGTTATGTTAGTAAACCCTCACTAAAGTACAGTAATAACGCCTTTTTATACGCATTTCAATGTGCAAACTTCTTGGCGATTAAAATCATTACCACAAAAAGTATGGCACGATGATGTCTCCATCTTCTAATATTGTGCTTCGCCATGTCATACTCTTGTAATTTTGAGACAGAAGCTGTGTATTATGCCAGTAACCTTCTAGACCAGGGGTAGCCAACCCGTGGCCCGAGAGAATCATCACACTTTTACAAAATATATTTATTTTATAATAGCAAAAGTAGTGAAAACCAATGTATTAAAAAATACATAATTTGTGCATCCATATTTTCATTCATTTATATTTATGACTCTTTTATATATCATTTTTAGTGTTACATATTTCTTTAAAATGTGCGTTTAGTATCATTATTATTATATTATCTATGTTTACATATAAGAATAATAGTAAACACAATAATAATAACTTATTTACTCCAAAACAATGTCTATAGTGGGTCTAAGTCTAATATGGGAATATATAATTTTATATGCGGCCCGCGGAGTTATGATGGATTTTCACAGTGGCCCACGAAATCATTTGGGTTGGCCACCCCTGTTCTAGACAAAACTGGAGAGCTGTAATATGGACGGACCCAACTGAACAGGCAGCGAGCGACTGTTCATTCAGAGCACTGAATCACTGGCTTCTGGTACCACCCTCCCGATGACTAACACATTAACAGCACCCATCGCTACAACAAATATCAACAAGACTCTCGTCAATTTCCATACTGAACTTCAGCCTTTGGTTACAATCATTGTACAGATGGATGACTTTTTTTGGGGGGGGGGGGGAGGGTTACTAGTCCTCTACGAGTCCATTAAAGCCTAGGGTAAGTCTGCAGATAAGGGGCGGGAAGGTAATCGGTGACGACATTTATAAAGCAACTATCCCGCCATTCGCCAGGAGTGGTTTCACTTAAACCTATATCAGGATGGTTGGACGTGTGTCCTCGGGACTCATCCACCAGGTTTAGAGTTCAATTGTTCCGACAGTAACATCACGCCGGAGGAACTGAAACGAGGGGGCAGCAGTTACAAGAAGCATTCCGGAAGACAGAAAACACTTTCCAGTATTCAACTACTAACTGTCTGAAACAAATATCTCATTGGTTTTCAGTGTGCCATTATCTTCTGCTGTGGTCGAGCAGATAACATTGTATTCTGGTGGGTAGTAACAAAGATATGCTAGTCGCAGATATCAGGTGGTGTGATGCTTCACATTACATACGATTCTGTTGGTCTGTTATGCTCTCAATAAAGGCTTTCTCATAATGACGTTTATGTCACACCCAGTTTCAATACATTGTGTACTGGTTCTTTGTACCTTGGCCTCTATCCTGTTCTTTCGCACGCACAAGCTATTCCAGTTTTGTAGCATCACTTTAGCTCCGATTCTTATGCTTCATACCGAGCGTGGTGGGTGAGCGGTTAACGTTCTGGCCTCGCATTCGGGAGGACGCTGGGCAACTATTTTGGATGGAGATTTCAACCCGCGTCCTCCAGACCGTTACCCGGTTTAGAATAACAAAAGGCAATGGCAGAGGCGGATTGTGATACCATTTTCAAAGTGGGTGCACAGACTTAAGCTGCGTATCCACTACGCGCGGCAAACCTTCGAACATTGGCTCGCGCGGCAGCCGCGCATAATGGATACGCTGTTCACACGCGAGCCAGCTCGAACATTGGCGCGGTCGAACTTGCCGCGCTGCGAGCCATTCTCTGTCGGTCAAAGGCGCGCGGCAAAGGGTCCCCACTAATTGGCTCGCGCGCAGTTGGGACGGCAGTGTCTTTCTTTGAGTTGGCTCGCGCGGCACAGCGACAGTTTACTGCCATGAACAACGAAAAGTGTCGATTTCTAATACAGTTGTATGGTGCGAAAGATTTTTTGTGGAATAGTAAATTTGCAGATTACCACAACAAAACGCTGAGGGACGATGCATGGAAGGAGATAAGTTCAGCAATGGGCTTACCCGTTTCCGACTTAAAGAAGAAAATGGCTACGCTTCTGACACCATACAGAAGAGAAAGATCAAGAATAGCTAAAAGTCTTATTACTGGTTCTGGTAAGTATTTATTATTTGACACTTATAACGATCCCCACGGTATAATTTATCGATTTGTGCTGTGTATGTCTACAATATATGCCATATGGTAGCCTGCAGGATGGAATATAGCACCACTCGTATTCCTACTTGCGTCAGTAAAAATGGTCGCGAAAACTGACTACCTGCATTGCTTGCGGGGCTGCGTTGCCGCGCGCGGCAGCCGCGCTTGTCAATAGAAACCCACGAACATGGGCTCGCGCGGCGATACCTGGCACCAATCCAGGTATCGCCGCGCGAGTCAGTGTTCGAGGGTTTGCCGCGCGTAGTGGATACGCAGCTCGCGTTCGTTGTCGATGCTATCTTGGTTGTTCGGGTTGAATCGCGTCAATTTATCGAAACCTAACGTTTCAGCCATCATTTTGTGGCCTTCTTCGTAGTTGTTTCTTTAGATAAAAAGATTGTGTGTCGTTGGACGCATAACAGAAGGGAAAACATTTTCCAAGGATGCTCCGAACACATTTCTGAGATTCATCTGTTACAAGCACGCTCTCCGTCTGTTGTCTCTGGTGATGAGGGGTTGGCAGGAAGGCTACGCTGCTCTTGGGGGGAGGGGGGGGGACGTTCCGAGCCAGGCCACGTAGCTTTCCAATCATATCATTTTTCACAATTAAAATGAGGTACAGAACACACAACAGCATGTTAATATTTATTTCCTACATTTAATTATCTCCATATGTAACTTACAATAGTCTGACAAGAGAAAACAGTAGAAAATGTCTTCTGAAATCAAAAGGGAAAATAGCTACGTGCTATGTGAGGGGGGATATAGACAAAAGCCACGTCGGGCTACGTGGGGGGAGGGGGGGGGGGTTTCACAGGAGGCCAAAATGGAGCTACGTGGTTTATGGACACTCCATGATATACAAAACAACAGAGTTAAAGTGACACCAAATGCAATTCATAAAGGCAAATACAGGGTGTCCAGAAAAGGACTCCCTGTACAGCTCATATCAGCATACATAAGTGAAATAATCGTATGAAAACAATCTTTGTAAACAATCACATCACAATGTTTTCAAAATGTTCACCATTGGCACTACCCTGAGCTTCGGATCACTATTTAGGCATTACGTATGGCGATTACAGCGCCATCTGTTAGCAGCTTTTGTAACTATTATTTCACACTGCTGTATATACTTCTTACAGCTGTCACAATAAACATACCGTTTACTGCATTCCTCTATCGATCTTTGTTTTCGAGATATTTAATTTTGAAATCAGGGAGTCCTTTTCTGGACACCCTGTACCTACATCTAGAAAAACCCATCTGTAGTTAAGTGCCCACAATTTATTATAACATATGTAAAAAACATTTTGAAGTAAAGATTACTTGCGCCGCTTGGCAATATCTGACTATCTTAACAGCGTCTGTCTATTCAGGGTTCAAAACTGCACGTAACATATTTTAAAGCAAACATTTTTGTACTGTTTGGTGAAATTCAATTCTTGTGTACAATTATCCCATAGTTCGTCTTAAAAACCGATAGATGACCTTACGATACCAACACAGCAATTGCCATTGAGATAAAGGGGCCTGCTAGAGTTGGTTGCACATGCGCCATTGAGTATCTAAAGCCGGTTGACACAGGGTGCATGCGCAATTGCGCGTCGCAGCTGGTTCACACTTCCGTCATAGACGTTCTAACTTGAAAAATATTTTCCGCTGTCAATGTTTTCACACTTCGAAAGTGCGGTTCACTCGCGACACGTTCTAGGGTTTCTCTGAAAGCCGTACGCCAGTTGCAGACAGTTATGAATGACAACTTTCCCGGGTCTCACACACTTCCGATGGTTTAGGAAATCCAATAATAATGCTATATACGCATCACTCTTGTCAAATCAAATAAATGTATGCTGGTTGCTGAACGACCCTTTTCCCTGTTCCACGGCATCAGGCCATAAACATGTAAACTTTGGCATTTGTTTCTGTTTAGAAGCTTTAATTCAAACGTTTCATAAATATCCAGCTTCCTTTTAAGGGCTTTACGGCTCACGAAGCGTGGTGGATAAGCGGTAAGGCTCTGGCCTCGCATTCTGGAGGACACGGGCTCGAATCCCCGTCCGGCCATCCAGCTTTAGGTTTTACATAATTTCCTGAAATCACTCCAAATGAATGCCGGGATGGTCCCTGCAAAAAAGTCGAATTCCTTCCCTTTCCTTGCCCCCCCCCCCTCCTTTTACGCCTCTAATGACGAGGCTTAAAGTCATAAGCAAAGAAAAAAAATACTTTACGGCTCGTCGACGTCTAGGTCAATAAGGCAGAAAGAGGATTGTGGAATGGAATGGGAAGGACTTCGGCAAGAGCCATTTTCAAGGAACCATCCTGGCTTTCGCCTAGAGTAATTTCACGAAACCACGGAAACTCGAAATCTGGATGACATGACCGGAGATCGAATTCGCTTCCTCCCGAATCAACGAATCTAGCCAGTATTACCAACAAAGAGAACGAATAGAGCTTCGCTATGTGTAAGCTGTAGATATTTTTATTATGTTTATGGAAAGTGTATTTTTGAGGTGGAAGTCTCGTACCATATCAACGCTCGCCTACAGAATTAAGGATTACGGTAATCAATGTATTTTTTATAACTATTTAACTAGCAACTATCAAAAGGCAATTGTATATCCTTTGACCTATTGTTGTTTTGGCCGCCGCCTCAATGCGTTTGAAACTAGGGCTGTTGATATTTTAAAAAATATCGGATTTTCGATATATCGATATTTTAAAAAATATTAATATCGGATTCGATATATCGAAGAAAAAGTATCGATATATCGACCCTATTATATAAAAACAATGTTACAAAAACAAATCATTTTAAAAAAGGGCGAAGTCTTGTGGCTATTTAATGATGAAGAGTTGTGAGATATTTTTCTGAATCAAGTTTTGATTTTCTGAAAAAAATTGTTTTTTATGACGTTACGGATAAATCTTCTTTTTTTTTAAATTGTGATTTAGCCATTATACTACTACTTTATGATTTACTCGAAGACTTGTGAATCCAGAAAGAGCATCGAGGTAAATCTTGGCTTTTGTGAGTTTAAAAGCTCAATAATGCAACATTGTAGAGGCATTTATTTAGGTTGATGTTCTATTATCAGAGTTTGCATAGTGACCAAGTCACTTTTTTTTTAACAAGTATTGTTTTATGTGGAATTTAATTTCTGTAGGTTGATAGCTTATTCTGAGTCTTCTTACTTTTTTGGACCAAATGTTTGCACCTTAGCAAAGATTGTGTATCAGAATTTATCAATATTCCTGCTTACATCCAATTTTCATGTCAAAATACTTTCCTCGACAACGCACGCTCATGTAAAACAACGGGCTCGAGTCCGATTCGTTCTGTGCGAGCTACGCCGTGTCTGCATTGTTACCATCGGTGTAGGACTACCAATAACTTCCAAATTAAATGTAGTAACAAAGTAAAATTAATTGTGTTTTTATGCTCCTGATCTTTGTGCAAAACTGAAATTAATGGCATATAGCCTCATCAAGAAGAAAGCAATTAACCTACAAATTTTCTCTAAGACGTTTCAGCTTTTAGATTGGCATTGAAAAAACACAGGAACTTTTCTTATACTGTGGGGATGAAACCAAGTATGTGTACCAAATTACCATTTCTAGGACAACTGGATGTTGCATAGAATTATGATGAGAGAATGTCATAGTCATTTAAAAGAGTTTCAGATCCAAAAAAGTTCCAAACTAAGGTGGTGAAGAAGTAAAATTTTGCACCAAAACTCATGTCAGAAACTTCATTGGACATACTTTTCAAGAGCATGAACTCATGTTTTTCCCGTTGTTTCTTCTACTATGAATGGAGAACTCCCTACATTAATTGAAAATTTCCCCTTCTTTGATATTGCTTCGCAAATGGGTAACGCTTTACCATAATACAATTTTTTAAAGCTGAGATTCTAGGTGGAATGCAGGATTTAGGGCGAGGGGTGGGGGCAAACCGGGGTACTTGCTCTGGGCGATAAAATCGTGTCCAACAATGCGTTTGGCAAACAGTTAAAGTGGCGACATCAATGCGTTTGGCCAACAATCAAGGAGGCGATTCTCGGGGTCTGGCTGGCAACAATGTTTGAAGAGGCGGCAATCTCAGTTTTTCCCCGGCTTGGAAAAATCCTAGAGCCGCTACTGTCAAGGCAGTTCCCTTGGCGTTAACAAATTGTTTTTTAAAGGCACCAATCTATAATAATAAGTTTTTAGCATAGCGCTTTGTAAAGGCAATCCAAAAGTGGTAGATTCTTTTTTTCAATTTCTTATCTTAATAAATTCGTAAGTGATATAACAAAACTGGCTGTGACATAATTTTGGAGCTCAATTCTTCTGTTGGTATGGAACAAGAAGCGTATCCAATTCGCGCGAAATATTTAACTGTGGAGTGCCAGATACAGGCTTATAATTTCCGGGACATTTCTGGGTCTAAAAAGTATTTTAGCGGTATGTTTAAAGAGTGAACAAAAATGCAAATTAATAAAAAATTCTATTTTAGGTAAATATGCTATCTAACGTATATATAGCACCTCTTTTAACTTTATTAATTAAACTATGGTAGAAAGTCAACATCAGGTATTATGAATCAAAAGGAAAAATACTAAACTTAAAACAAAAATTGACCACCTCGTTAGGAATTTTTTACTTTGGTACAAAATCAACATCGGGTATTATCAATCAAAATCTCAAAAATATTAAACCAAAACTGAACACTTCTGTTAGGCTCATTAATTAAAATTAGGCAGAAAATCAACATCAGGTTTTATCAACAAATAAAAAAAATTAGCATCTATCTTTTGCTAAATCAAAATCAACATCAATCAAAATAGATCTTAATCATCTACTTTTAAAATATTTATTACTAGATTTTGCCATTTTCATAAATATTTCTCCGTCACTGCTTTGCAAAACTGATAAAATTTCTCAGCAAGAGTCTTCAAAATTGATTGAGTTTGCAGTTCAGCCTTGATCGAATCCATGAACGTTCTGTTTCGCTCTTATTTCATAAATTATTCAACGGGCTAAAACTTGTCTCGTAAAAGTCATTGCTTGTTGGAATTGACAAAACAAAACCAACTATTTTTTTAAAATATTCAAAATCATTAAAAACGCTTGTTCTAAAGAAATTGGCCCAGATTTTATCGTTTGGAAAGTCTTTTGGAAGGACCTGAAAAACACGTTTCAGACATGTGAACTCTGTATAAAGGGAGTTAATGTTAACTGCATCTAGAATTTTCAAAGTCCCAGAAAATTCAAAGAGTATTTTCCTGTCAGTTTCAATTCCTCTGATTTAAGGGACATTCCATCCTCCCGCTGCAAGCATGGGATACTTGGCTTGGCCTCATGACCACCGTGGTGAACTGAGTTTGAGAAAAAAACTAGTATACGGAAATTCCGGGACAGTAACGCATAATTCCTGAACACGAGATCAGACACAAAATTCCGGGACATTCCCGGATTTTCCGGCTATCTGGCAACCCTACCCATACCTGGTACATTACGATTAGTTTCTTAATGCTAATACTTTTGCATTGATTGAAGACAAATTTTAAAAACTTTTCAAAATGTCCAGACAAGAATTCTAATGAATATTGAATGAGTTATTTTACCTTCGTTTTTTACTTCTCCACAGGCCCGCCGCTAGCTGTTTGAGCGCCCGCGTGCAATAGCGATTATGCCGCCCCCTGTCCAACTACAGCCAGTGGTGGATCTAGGAAATTTCCGAAACGGGTCAAAAAACTGTGAGATTGCCGCCCCCATTGTTGCCATCCCCAGTGTCGCCGCCGACCGCCCGAAGCAGCTGTTGAGCTAAAAAAAAAAGGTCGCCCGCTACATAATATGCTGCCTTGCACGCCCGCTTACGGCGACCCTGCTTCTCCATGTGCTCGGATCGTTCATTGTTTCTTAAAATTCTATCTATGAAAATGTATTGCATGTGCAACACAGGTAATCGTTTTCCCTCCAATAATAACTTCGAATATTCTACGAGGAAAATGGAAAATAACAACTTATTTTTAAAAAATATCCGACTTCGATATTCAGATTTCAATATCGATATATCGTCCTAAAAAATATCACTCATAAATATCGATATTTTATCAACAGCCCTATTTGAAACACAAGTTCTTTGACGAAAGCCGCCTGCTTACATGTGCCGCTTTGACTTGCGATTAATCGCTCTTGGGACGTTTTGGTTAACCGCCACAATACATTATTTTTGAATGAATAGCATGTGTCCTTTCAACTCCTTGTTATTAATTCGACTAAAGACAAAAATAGTTATCCCGTAAAGAAGTCTTCACGTCTGTATCGCCGAATTGTGTTGTAAAAATACCATACTTCGACGGCTGCCTACGCCGTCTTCCTGACGAGTGAAATTTCGTGTTTTTACAACGAAATCCGACATAAATCCGTGAGGACTTCACTGCAGTCATACGCCGAGAAAGTCTCCTTTTTTACTGAAAAAAAATAATTTCCACTCTATTAAAGTCGTTACGCAACTTAAAGCAAAACTGAAATACTTGACAGTTTACGTCTTTGTGAGTAATTTCTTTTAATAACAATGAATCAACATAAGATCAATCAAGGAATCAGCAGATATAACAATGAATCCCACAAAAACAAATCCTTGTAAAAATAGGCCGAATCTCTTATTTGTGCAGAGATATAGTTATGAGATCTTGTTCTGAGCCAAGTATACACTTTACAGAGTATATTCACTTCGCTTTGTGAAAAAGAATGCTATCCCTGTGTGTTATAGAACGTTTATTTAGAATAAAAACACTCTGGTGACTTGGCAAATATGCATACCATGTTTTTAAACTGATGTGATGTAATGTAAGGCACATAATATAACCTTAGACTGAATATTTTAAATTTTTTAATATTTATTTAAAAATTGGTTTAGATTTGAAATGTAAAACCTCGAAATATACTTAAGACATGCTAAAAAAAAAAAAAATTATTGTCATTTTGCCAATTAAAATATTGTGAACTGTTAATTTTTATAATTTAACATTAAAATTGATTTATTAATTTAATTTATTAACATTTTAAATAACTACATTTTAAATATATGCTTTAAAAAATTGTTGGCATCAATCCAGCTGGATCCCGCGGGATTCCATGGCGTTCCATGCCAGTTTTATATAACAGTTTATTGCCGCTACTGTCGATCATCACCGTTATGAAGGAACCAACCAGGCATTAGCTTGTAAGCTATCAGACACACAAGTGTTTACGTGCGGAATTAGTGTTGTTCATCTGTCACGTAAGCCTCCTAACCGAACGAGAGAACAGTAATACAGCGATGCTGTAACCATAAAAATATAAATTAAGGCCAAAATTCTGTCGCCAATGTTCAAAACGGGTAAATAAGTATTTCTAATAGAAAATGCGTTCAGTACTGAAAACCATTTTCCCTGAACTACTTCAGAAATTTAAGGGTTATAATTAATTTAGGCAGCAAGTACTTCAATGTTAAGTCAAGATTTTTTTTCTTATGGCTTGACGCTTTATGACTTCGAGGTCATTAGAAGCTGGAAAGGACTGTGGGCAAGGAACGGACAGGAATTCGGCCATGGCCTTTTGAAGGAAGCATCCCGGCATTCGCCTGGAGTGATTTGGGTAAACCATGTAAAACCTAAATCTGGATGACCGGAAGGGGATTCGAAACCCGCGTTCTCCGGAATGCGTGGCCACAGCTTTACCGCTCACCCCCTATGCTCGGTGCCAGTAAAAAGCTTGGCTAGAAATCATTTAGTCTATCTCAAAGACTTAAGGTTTCATTAAAATTTCCCCAAAAGCTACATCAAATTCCCAAGTACTGTGAAAACAAAGTTACGTACAATACTTATCTTACAATACGTTACAGTAAATGATCTATGTATCAAATGATTTTTAGTGCACAATTAACAAGGGAACGATGCGTAACAAAACTATTCTGTAGATGACATCGAAATGTTACGTTGTAGATGGTTGTTACAAATTAACGGTATGAATAAATTACTAAATGAACAAGTTTTGGGAATGATTGAAAATAATCTTACAAGTATGGCATTAATTTGGGAGCTGAAGCTGCAATTAAGGATGGGCTGGTTGGTTCTTGTTGTGCCCTTGGAAAATTCTCCAGCGACCCAAACTCCAACAGTAACTTCCTCCAGGAAGTGAGCCGTCAAATCAAAATGTCGTAACCAACACTTATCACAACTCTCGACGAAGCGAGAAAACTCGGACTTACAGCAACGGTCTTCACGAGTGTAACGCCGGCTGTGTTCTTGCGCTCGGACGTCAGTTAATTTTTTTTTTTTTTTTTTTTTTTTGCTTAGAGCTTTACCATGGCCTTCTGAAGGAACCATCTCGCCATTCGCCTGGAATGATTTCAGGAAACCAGTGCCAAGCACAGCGTTACCGCTCATCCAACAGGCTCGTTTTTTTTTTTTTGTTTTTTTTTTTTAATACAAGAAGACAAAGTGTAAAATTTATAAAGCAAACGTTTAATTTCGAGACAGATCTCATTGTGATAGAGCAGAATGGCCAATCAGGACGTCTACCAACGACACTTACCAACAACAATTTAAAAAATCTAATAAGAACCCAGTACTTCGTGGAAAGAAGAAAGAAAAAGTTTTGTTTTCTTCGTGCTTTGTGGCTCGTCGATTTCAAAGTCATTAGAGTTGGGAGATTATGGGAGAAGTAACAGGAAGGGATTCGGCAATAGTATTTTAAAGGAACCATCACCTGAAGTGATTACGAAATCTGTATGCCCGGACGTGGGTTCGAACCCGCGTCCTCCCGAATGCGAGGCCAGAACGTTAACCGTTCACCCACCACACTCCGTGAAGTGAATGAGATGTGAAGTAAGTGCTTATGGCATTGTTGGCCGGTATATCCCCGAAGGATTCAGCCGCCTAGATATAGTGTTTCAATGCGCCACGCAATCCGTCTCTGTCATGGTGGCTAACCTAACCCAGTAATTCTGCCGGGTAGAGAAGACAGACTATCTTGCAGAATCACTCCTGACCATTTTTACGACAGCTGACGGACTCAACTCCAGAGACAATAATGTTATCGTATATGCGGCCTTGACAGGAGTAATTGCCCACACTGCCACCAGCCGGCACCACCAGCGGTATATTTGAACTTATCGTGGAAGATGTAATTTCAACATGGTAACAGGTAAGCTTAGCAGACGTTATTTCGGATGCCCTGCTTTCATGTTGTATTTGTCGCAATTCTGTGGCCCAGGCTGCACCACAATCTAAACAGAAACAAACTGCGTTTTTATTACCGTCCTGTGAGAAGTGAAGGCCAACTGAAACAAAAACTGAATCGTCATGTGTGGAGAATGAAGCCTGGACCACAGCACACGATATTGCGAATGCCCTATTCTCATGTCCTATATGTCGCGATTACTCTACACCAGCGTGTCTGACCCTGAGGTCCGTAGACCACCTGCGGTCCTCGAAGATGGAGCAAGTGGTCCACAGTCAGAATATTAAACATTTAATTCTTCCTGAATTAAAAATATCATAACAAAAAATAAATTAATAAATATTATTCACACAGAATGGGTACCTCACTTGTACTGTTTACGGTATATGCGAATATAAACAGTGGCGTAGCTAGGTCAACAAGGGCCCCGGTGCAAAAAATTTATTTTGGGCCCTCAGGCCAGATGGGCGAACTTTTTTTTTTTTTTTGCTTTGTGTTGCTGGTAGGGGCCCCCAGAGCTGAGGATGGGGGCCCTTGAGTTGTGCTTAGTGGCCCCTGAGCAATGGTTGGGGGGCCACACTCAGCAGTGAGGGGCTTCCTGGGGCCCCGTTAGACGACTGTAGAGCTAAAAACAAAGGTCGCCAGTTTGCGATGAAGGCTTGTGGGCCCCCTGAGCGTAGGGGCCCCGGTGCACTGCACCGCCTAGCCCCATAGTAGCTACGCCCCTGAATATAAACTATAAGCCATGAATATAAACTCTACGTCCAGCAAAAATCTGTTGGCTCGGCCCCCTCGCGTCCACACTGGTCCGTAGCACGGCCGTGTGAAGGACGGGTTTCTTCGAGGCATTCAGTCTCCTTTAACGTATACACTTGGTTGTTTCACGGAATTAATCTTAAAAAATTACCTTACGACTGATTTGGGGATCGTTGCTGCGGCTACCACCCGTACATTATTATAGAGTACTGTATTTTGTGCAGGCGTACTTTATACACTACGAAAGTAATAAAGTATGTTAAAACACTTTTTTTCCCCGACTTCTGTTATCACCTCACTGTTTGACCTCTAATGCACAAAAATAGTATCCCAACGCAGTTTTAAAAAATGACCGTCGCACTATACTGAATTGAAAGATTCTCGTGTATCTCTAGATAGTCAAAATGAAATGTCAAGAGTCTCTCACTTCACATTTAACGTGTTTATTTTGATTTGCGATTACTTTCGATTCACTCAATATTTTTTGAACAAAAAAAGAATATGATTATTATACATTTTAATTTGAATACAGACTGCGAAGATTCTGTAAAAAAAAAAAATTTCATGTGATCTAAACATTCCAGTCACAGAGTTTCTTATCACCTCTATCGTTCTCACTTAATTTGAAAAGGAGACCTAGTGAAATTCAAAAAACGGAGCGTCCTATCATCTTAGCATTAACAAATCAAAGCTCTGCCAGAAGTCAATTTTAATACCCAAAAAATTACAGCTGAGACCTGGATCTGAACCAGGGACTTCCTGTACCCTAATCGTGTGCCGTTTCCATCTGAGTCAAGAGACAAAGCTGGATGTAATGAAAAATAAATATTCAAACATAATAAACGTACTTTTTTTCTATATAATTTATTTTTGCTATCCCAAAACACAAATGTTCTTTTATATGATTGAATACACATTTTTCAGTACGTCTGGATTCAGATGCTTGCGGCGTGTGATTTGGGTATGGAAGGTCCCCGGTTCAAAATCCGGGTCTCAGACGCAATTTTTACAGGCCTTAAAATCGACCTTCACCTTTGGCAAAGCTTTGATTTGTTAATGCAAACATGCAAGGATTCTATCTACATTTTTCGAACATCTGATGAACCTGAAGTAAGGATGGAAAAAAGGACACTTTTCTAAAGCAATCAGTAACGCTAAAACAATATTTAGTCGTAAAGGACCGGAAATTTCCGAACTCTTTCTACACACTTCTCCATATCGACCAGCCCGACATACGGCCCGCAACGTCAAAAAATAAACCAAACTAATCGCGACCAACACACGGGCCACGGCACAGTGTCGGCCGACACGCGGTGTCGTTTGAACTCACTTCAATCGAATGAGCGACAACAATAAGAAAAGTGGCGGTGCGGCCCGACCTTTATGATGGTCTTGTTGCAGGTGTGCGGTACGTGCCATTATGGTTGGTTAATAATACACATAGATAAAAAAAAAATAGGCACACATAAGCAAGTAGTCCATGGAATTATTTTTTACATTTTACTGGTCCTGGGTTGAAAAAAGTTGAGAAACGATGCTTTACACGAGTGAATGTGTCTAGCGTTTTAAACTGTTTGTTTACGGCTACCTACATATGATTCGTCCATCCTATACAAGTATCCCTAGCATGATGCAAGAGGAGGGTAATTTGAATCGTACACTGTTACAAACCAATAGCTGTTATGTGAGGACTGCGCAACATGGCTGATCTGCCAGGCAGAAGACCGGTAGAACAAGTCCTATAAAGACAAGCTCCTAACAATCCTGCCAGAAATGCCATGCGGGCCTACATAAAAGCAGAAAGTCCAGATGACACCAATAAAAAATGGGTATTTGCAGCTGCTGCTTTTTATGGACATATGGCCATCGGAATCACTTTCCAATTGTTTGCCCCAAAAACTATAAGAGGGTGCAACTGAAGATTACGACAAAGATTAAAGTGTTTGAAGCAGGTAGTTGTATATGTCGAGATAAAAGATCAGCATAGGATAGGAGTACTGTTGCTCCAAATAGATCCACTCCATCACACTCCAAACAAAAGTTCATTCATACCGAAAATCACTACTGAAGTTGTGTATCTGTTCCAGTAATTTTTATACAGTCCCTCGTTTCATAGATTCAAAGACTTTTTGCTAGATGGAAATAACGATACTGCGATTATATAAATGGTAGAAGATTAATGTTAATATCGCATTTCAATTTACAGCTTGTCGTATATCCGTAGCTTTTCTTTTTCTTCTCACTTTTCGATGGCAAGTTCCGTCAAGAAGGTAATACATGTTCAGCATATCTCCAGAAATCGTGCTGCTACAGGAAACAGAATCTCGTCATTATTCAATAATTTATGAAACCAATATATTTTTTTCCATACAGATAACCGCTTGAAGCTAAACCAATTCACATGCAGATTTTAAGCCGTGGAATACGCAAATCGATTTTTACTACGTCGTAAAGTATAACGCACTGTACTATCAGAGTTCGTCTATCGTCCTTTAAACCGTTTCTCTTATCGGCGAATAAATTTATGAACGATGAAGCACAATATAAAAATATCCATAGAAACTAGCATTACCAATCGGAATATGCTAGTAAAACTCTGGAGTTGCTGTTGTAACAAATGCAATAAAGAGTTTAATAGTTTCCGACAATGAACTGTATATTTAAAAAAAAAAAAAATATATATCTTTTCACAATCCAGCGTTACTGACACTTCTAGTGTAGAAACTGTTTCCAACAGCACATATTCCGGAAACTGCTTGCATGTTGGATATATGGAATAAACTATTACTTTAATAATGTGGTGAAGAGATGATTTTGGGGCTTTTCGTGCAGTCAACATCGAGAAGCGGTAGATTCGGAGCACTTAAATGATAGAAACGATGTTATGACCTGTCATAAGACACCTCCTCGGTGCAGATTTCTGAAGAAGAAGAAGAAAAAAAATCTTTATGGCACGAAAACAATTGGGACCAGGTTCCTCCCGAACACCAATACGAAGCATTTGCTCCCGCATCACCTCATTTCATGTTTATAACAATACACAGTGATTAACGGCATCGGGAAGAGAGAGAGAATGGTGGGTACATTTTAAAACATGCGGAACACGTTAATTTCTTAAGGCTCGGTCACCCGGGGCGATTTTTGTCGCTGCTACTAATCGTGGCGATCATTCGATTAGGTTGTGGCTAGCGAAGTAATGTATCAACATTATTTGTTGGTTACGATGTCGTACAAATCACGTCGTATAGCTCTGAGACGATTGATTCGTTCGGCTAATGCAGAGTTGAGTAGACATTTGTTAAATTAAATTAAAAAAAAAAAAACAATGGGTCCGCGACTGGTTTAGAAGAATATAAAAAGCGGAGGCCTCTGCGTTTCTTCTGATAGAACTTGGATCCACTAACTGAAGGAAAGTTTGATAAATTACTTGAAGTGGTTGCTCCTGAACTGAACTTAGGGGACATCCATAAATTACGTGAGGTTTTTCCGGATTTTCGGACACCCCCCCCCCCCTGTGGTGAGATCTGGTCCCGTGAGACCCCCCCTACAGATTGTCTTTGCAACTTTTTGAGACCTCTTTTTTAAGGTCTCACCCACACTTTTCAGCCAAATACCTCCCTAAAATCGACTTTCGCGTCAATTGTAGACCTTTTTTTTTCTTTTTAGCTCTACAGTCCTGCCCAATTTTAAAAAATCTCACGTGAGATTTCCGTTGACCCCCACCCCCCGCCCTATTTCACCTCACGTAATTATGGATGCCCCCTTATGAGAAAGACACGCTGATAAGAGGTGTGAATCCGTGTAATACCAAACTAGAAGTTAACTTGTGTTACATGACAAGTGGTGATAGCCTGAAGTCTATGGAGCATTTATTCAGGGCTAAATTACTTTCTGCATGCATCCTTAATGTTCTTAATTTTTTTCTGAGATGTTCGTCAGATGGAATGATCAATTCAGTTTCATTCAGTTCAATAAATAACCTACTCATACGATTTTTGTTTCGCGCACTCTTGTTAATTTATTTATTGTTATTGGTGTGCAGCAGGTCACCCATCTGGCCTGACGCTCCCGGAATCCCATCCTAGGCGGGGCCCCCCTATAGAAGGCGCGGGGCCCGTAGCATTTGGTAACTCCTGCTACGTGGCTAATCCGGTACTGGCAGCAGTTCTTCCGATAAACATAAAAGAACATTAAAGAAATCAACTATTTGGTCACATTTCCTTCCAAGTTTTCCATGATGGCCTTTTTTTTTTAAAAAAAAAAAGCATGAAACAAACCAAAAACGGTGAACGCTACTTCTGACAACAATAAAAAAGACTAGAGACTGAGCTGTCAGGAGTGGCGAAAACGCTTTGTAGCTGCGACTGGGTCACGTGACCGCCACAATCTCGCGCTACTAGCGATGAAAATTGTTCATGTTCAAATAGAATCGCTGCTATTTTTGATAGCTGCTAGTCGAGTCAGTAGCAGCTATTACATTGTCACACGAAGCGATTAACCGCTGCTATTCAAGTAGCAGCGACAAAAATCGCCCCGTGTGACCGAGCCTTTAGAGGAGAGAACAGTAGAGGAAGAATACGATATATGAAGCAGATAATTGAGGACATAGAATGTGATGGGTATGTTGAGATAAAGAAGATAGATGGGAGCATCATACTAGAGATTTACTACGGAAAGAGGAAATATGTGAACGTCGCGGTATATCTTAATGTCACCAGGCTTCAAATGTGCATTTACTTTTATGAATGTTACATACAAGATTATTTTCCCGCAGACACTTTAATCTTATCCGAGGAGACGTGAAAATTTTCAAACTGTTTCACATAAAAATTATAGGAGTACCAGAGACATTGGTAAGTATAATGGTAATTGTTATTTAAAATATTTCTTACGGATTTTGAACAAAACGGTTAATATTTCCAATCATATTCGACATTTGAGTAAAATGATCTTATATTTTTTTGGGAATCTTACACAAACATTACATACCAACTAGCAGATTGTTGAATATGCATTTATCAGAAAATTTAACAACTCCTCATACCAAAGTTAAGGACCTAAACTCTTCACGAATATTCTGTTCCTTAAAAGCTTCATAGCTGCTCAAAATTCTTCTTATAAATTTCTAGTTCCTTTGTGCTGAATCGCTCCAAATAATAATAATGCGTATAGCATTATTGCCCGGGATATCACGGGATGGTCCAGCCGCCGTTTCGGTTAGCAGAGTTTCGATCTGCCGTGGCTACCTTAATCTAACCCGGTGATCCCACCGAGTACAGGCGAACTATAGTTTAACATGGAATCTGAACCACGGAAGCGTTCTGGCGTATTTCACACTGCATGGAAGCTGTGCCAGAGGCGAATGTCGGGTTAAAGGCATATGAAAATCCCCGCCAAGATGAGGATTCAAACCGAGGACGTATCGATCTCAAGTAAGACGCTTTAACCACTGAGCCACCAGACCGCTTCCAAAAATAATTATATATGATAATTATTGAAAGGAAATGAGCTAAGTAAACTGGTTTCCTCATATTTAGAACGTCTACTGATAAAATTGTTAAATAACAAACATAACAGCAGTTAGACGTATCAGCAAAATGCGCTCGTATCTTAAAATTATGGCGTGTTTTTACGCGCAGAAATTTAACACACTACTTGTTGGACAGACTGGTTTAAAAATATATATATTTATGTCTGCTGCAGAATGTACTGAACAGGACAATCCAATTTTGGTCAAAATTTAATGATCACACAACCGCGTAACAATCGTAGTGCCAGACTTTTGAGGACACCTGATTTCTCTCACAGGGTTTTAGATTCCTTCTGTAGAACGGTAGGAGTGCGATGTTTTACCATTCGTTCCACACGCAGAACCAGATGTTACATCACCTGTTGCTTGGGATTAAGATGAGCTGATTACAGACAGCATATTTCTACAATCTCTCGCTGTCTTGTTCACCTGTATCGAGCGAAGTGAAGCAATGTTCTGGATCCAGGAAGTTAAAACCACTTCTGAATTCTCCTGCCAAGCAACAATATAAAGCAGATGGATTTAACGCTCACAGGGTTGCCAGTTTGAACGCAAAATGTCCAAAGATTTATTCCGATTGATGATATTCACTGAATATAAGAGAACTGTGAAAAGCAATAAACAGGTTTTTTCTAAGAAAAAATTTTGCAATATGCTTTTAGAATTATTAAGAAGACAAATTCAAAACTAATCAGAAAACCGAAACCACAGATAATACAAAGCAATCAAATTTTCTTTTTTGATAAAGTTTAACGACTTCTCGATGTAGAGACCATTAGAACAATTAGAGGACTTAAGACAAGGAACGGGAAGGAGCTGTGCATGGCCATTTTGAAGGAACCATTCCAGTACTCCATGAGAAAACGAAATCTGGATGGTCGGCCGGGAGATGGAAGTTGCTTTCTCCTGAATGCCTAAAAAGCATTCAACGTTAGTTACAAAATTTTGGCCGTTTAGCAAAAAAAATAGTGCACATTACATTTGTTTGTACACAAATTTGTATGACATGTATAGAATTTGTATGAGGAGTGAATCTTCCTAGAAGATCCGAAAATTCACATTAACCTGCCTCTTAAGCGACTTCGTCATGTTAGTTCTCAGCAAAACTGAATCGGCCTCTAGTTCAAATTATATTTTTATAGTATAAGCCTTTTTACATCATTACATCCTGTCAGCTAGCGCACAAAAAAAAAAAAAAAACTTTAAATGAGAATTTTTAACGATTTGCTTTATCTCCATTGATAGTAGCAACGACTTCAGGGGGTCTAGGTTAAAAACCTGGTAATTATTTGTATTTTCATTTAGCCCAACAATAGGTATTTGGGACCAAGTTCCTCTGTTCCCTTTCAAGTGTTACAAATGTTTTTCTTCTAAAGAATAATAAACTTTCAAAAACGGTATTTTAAAAAACGTGATGGAGCTAATGGCCAGGTAACAATTTTTCTACATACCTAATTAAGATTCTTACACATTTTTACCTTAAAATCCTTCACAGTTCTAAGTATACTTCTCATTAACTCCCTAGGTAATTTGTTCCAGCCCCTCACTACCCTACATTCAAATGAAAACGTTGCTACTCCTTTATGTCTGAAATCAACTGATAATTTACTGATATGATTACCTTCCAGATGACGGCCCTGAATATTCCACCGATATTTATCCAGCCCTCATACCCAGTATATGCCTTGTACTTGCCCACAAATCTCTTGACTCGCCTTCTGTCCTGCAATGACTCCCAATCCAAATCTTTTATCATTCAGTTACATAGTGCATTCATTGGTAATTTCCACAGAGAAGTATCAGATACCAACTCATAATGTGGGTCCCATATTATGCCACTATATTCTAGCAAGGGCCTACCAAAGTTTTGTAACCCACCTATCTTACTTCCCTGGTACATCCTCTCCTACAGATGAAATTCTCTAAACCTTTTACCCACAACCTGCCAAAGCTGCCCTGCCGTTAACTGTCAACTGATATTCCAAGATACACGCCATTTCTTCTTTCAACAAGCAATGCCCCAATAATCATACAAAACTTCCTATCTGGATACATAATTATGTAAATAAAATTATATATAGTATTTCACTGCTGTACCATTCTTAGATGTAACTGCAGCTGATACTAATAGCTTTAATGGTCTTTGTTGTTGTCAATGGTGTTGCATTTAACTGATTTAACATTCATACTGAAATAAAAAGGAACTGTGTTAATCAAGGCACATTTCAACTGAAACAAAACCACAACTAAGCAAGTTGCATATGAAAACAATGTAATAAGACTAGTGAAACTGCTTCATAGTTCACTGTTTTCAGTCTTATCCTCTCTGATAATTCATGGGCCAATATATACCGTTTGTTTCCAATTCCTCAGAAATTTTGTCACTATCATATCACAGAAAACTGATCCCAATCATGCTCCTCTCAGCTTTCACCTATCTGTGCGTACCACTCTATTCAGTTATCACCATTAAAAATTTGATTTGCGAGTATCCTAAAAATGGTAGTAACACTGAGCTATACAATGCTACTAGACCTGTTTTCTTATGGACCAATGGTCTTGGATGAAGATAAAATTCCATATGACAAATAATCTCACATATGAAAACACACTACAAACATCACATTATTCTTGTCTGAATGTACTATTTAGGTTTGGATTTTACTGGTCCACGAATCGTACGTTAACCTCTATAAGATCTTTGTGCAACATTTCTTCTTAATATGAGGAACCACTTTATGATCAACAAATCTTTAAAGATTATTATACTATAAAGGTGCACGAAAGAAAACTGTATGGACAATATCATAATCCTCTGGTGAAATCAAACAAGTTGCTGGGATTTAAAGCAGTAACACCAACTAAACTCATATTACAGTGGGTTTTTTTTCCCCCTTTCCTCCTGAAGTCATGAACTGTTTCCCATACACCGAGCACTAAAACAACCAGCCCAAATTTAAGCTTTATAGCCAACATATCTAAGCTTCACTTATACCCTTTCTCTACTTCTACACCACATTTCCAGTGCATGGGCAAATGTCAATTCTCCAGTATTAATCTAAACAGTATTATTAGAAATGTGACTCTCCTCATACCTGTAACATTTGCGATGTGACCATCTATATCACCCTAGTTTCCTTCTTCTTCGAGTGCCATACACAAGCAATGTATAAGCAGTTACCATGGAAGATGTTTACAACTCCTTGGAAACGTCAGGAAAGTTAAGGCTGGGGTGGTTTCCCGTTGCCTCCCCCCAGTGTGTATGATTGTGTTGTGGATGAGAGATGAAGAGGCTGAAACCTAGTGGTGGCCCCTTCAGGCCTGCTCTTCCAAAAGACATCAAAGAGCCACCAGGCTTAACATCCCCATCTGACGAACAAATCACCATCAACAGAGTCACATGTCCTCACTCCATACTGGAAAGAAGTTTGGGATTTAACCCAGAACTTTGGTGCATAATTCTGGTGATTATGAATTGTGCGCCACCACCTGTCGGCCAAGTCCTGATGACTCGAACAGCTAATCCACTGTGTGGTGCTGGACATCATCACAGTGCCACAGCCAACTGAGTGAACAGGATGGATACACCACCCACCCTACTAACATTCTATTAATGCTCTTGGTATATATTTTCAATTTGCAAGCCTTCCCCTATCCATCGTCTTAAAATAGCACCTACATGGCCCCTAGAATCATAAAGTTCTTTTTCTTCTTCGTTACAACAAAATTATTACATACTTTTGTGTATATGATTGTGTAGTAGCTTTCATGGCTATACTATTCATTTTAGATTTGCACTTTAAAATGAGCATAATAGAATGGGATATATCAAGAATAGTTGCACTGTTTAGTAGAACATACAATAGGTTGACATATAATACCTGGACCAATAATATTCATACTGTAATAATTGTGCATAATTATAGGACCATTTTTGTAGTGCATTTTTATGTACGAGGCTGGCTGCCTTACTGAATTACAGGATTATTTGTGTTTCAGGGAACACACAAGAAATAAAATAGTTCTAGCGTATGTTGTAGGTTAATATTTCCAATTCTGCAAACAGCCTAGTCGTTATCCATTTCTTCTCCAAGCGAATTTTCATATTCTTCAAACTAAGTTTCCCTACACAGGAAACCTCTTTCACCAACAGTTTAGCGTGTCAGTTTGGAGTCCTGAATACCCATCATAATCAACATTTGCAGATAACAGTTATCTGAATCATCCTCATCTCTATGCTGTTTCTTTTACTATAATACTTTTGTATTAACTTATATAACATCCTTCCCACCCTACCATTTTACAAATTATCCTTCTCTGTTACAAACGTTTATTCTTTTCTCACTCTTCTAGTGAAACAGAGCCATACTTACATACACTTAATTCTGAGCCTATGAATCACTGAAATCATCCCAGCCTTGTTTTCCGATCATTATACCTGCGCGACCACTTTTTCCCTACCATCCAGCTATCTGAGGCACATTGTATCTACAACACGGCATTGGCATCACTTATTCTATAAATTCCAGTTTCGTGAGAAATGTATCCACTGTTTTTACTCCCTACTGCTTCCACTCACTGCTTGTATGAATCCTCCCCCCCCCCCCCACTCAAAGCATGAAAAACTTCTGTTCCCTCATATTCAAAACATGGTTCCAACTAAAAGAGTACTCGACAGTCCTCAAAGCCACAAATATTGTGGGTCTGTAGGAGTATACGATACCCATGGAATGAGTTTACACCACGTGGGATAATGGCATCATAACAGTGTGCAGCAGTGAATTGTGAGAAGTTTTATTTTCAAGCAATAATTAGATCGATATACACCCTGGACCAGCATGGAACTGCCACAAGTAGTTCTAGTGGTGTCACCATGTTAATAGTGCCATTTGTCTACTGCATTGGCTTTCGTGCAGAATTAGTACATTATCTTTGTTGACAAACACTAGTGCATAAGAAAGTAATGTGGCAGTATCATATAGTTTGACATCACTTAGGCAACCAATTAGTATCTATTCAAATGAAGTAGCCTAATCTGAATGCCCAACCTTTTCAGTTCCTATAATCTTGATCTGCACTGTTGCTAATTATTTAATTTCTTCTCTGAAAAAAGAGAAAGGTGCAGATATCCTAAATAACCGGGGTTAATATAAACCTGACTACTGTTAACATGTTATTTTATGAATTCATACACAGAAACTATTGTTAAACAACAGTTCTTAACTTCATATTAAATTAAAACATGATTTCCATTAATAAAATAGTAATTACTTCTACTCTTCAACTATGCATCTCGCAACATTTGTAGAGCAGAGAAATTTCGGTTTACTTTTAGATCGCTATACCACTACAACAATTTTATTACCGGTACAAGGATTCTATCAACTTGGCTAGATTTGTTTTAATGCTAGCAATTGAAGTTAGTTTGAAATGCAGCCTGGACCAGAAGAAAAATGTCATACATGCGATACGGATAATAGCTGCGTGTGGCGGAAAGTTGCTGTAGCGGTATCGTGATCCCGAATTAAACCGGAATTTCTATAGGACCTTAACATTCAACGATGAAATCAGAATTTTGATTTAACAGTTGCTGGGAGGGAGGGTTGAAGTAGGGGAAAAACACCTGTTCTTTAAGTAAAACAGAAATCAAGAGCGGTAGCAGTGACGAAAAAACACTAAATGTAGGGAAACGACGCAGTTTAAGAAACTACTTAATAAAATAACGTAAAACACGGTAAATACTAGTAGCCGGGTTGTTGAATTAACTGCGACTGACATCCATAATGATTTTAATGTTGTGTTAATGTATAACAATACGCAAATGGGAAATATGAAGAACAATAAAGTTATTCGATTATGCACCGTAACTTTTAGCATGACAAATGGAAAAATAAAGTAAAAAAAATTAAATACATCAAAACCTAATCGTTTATACAGACAATTCTGAAAATAAAGCTGCAGGAACACTGACATAAAACAGCTGCTTGACAGTTGACATGCGGTCTGAAAAACTGTTAGTAACATCTGTCCTGTTAAAAATTCAGTACTATAATTTGTTGAAATAACTTACCTCTCCGGAACCGTTTTGGATTTTAGCTCGTAGAACATGTAGTCTGCTTGCGTGTTTCCCACGTTTGTTAAATCATTTAAATCAATTTCGTCAATGTTAAAGGAATCTAATTCCGACAAGTCAAATCCCAAATCAATTCCAGATTCATCCATTTTTATCGATTTATGTGTAATTACTATAAACACTTGTTACTTGTGACACACAACAACACAAACTAGTTGACCTAGGCTATGCACAAACAAGTTGTGTATGCGTCATACTGACAGCAATACCAACCTAACGTTGCATATTTGTATCTTTAATGTTTCGACTTTGGAAGAAGTCTAGTACAAAGCAGAGACGTACAAAGTTCTTAGTTTGTCGGGCTCTGTTATTCTATTTATTACGGAATATTATATGACGAATTTAATTCATTAATAAACTAATATCACTATGAAAATATATCTGTGCTAGCCATCTGATTAAAAACGAAGTTCAGTTACATCCAGCAGGTGGAATTAAATTCAAGAATTTGTTTATGTGGCATATGTCCATTCAAAATTTAACGTTTTTCGAGTTCGATTATCACTGGTGGCTAAAACTTTTCATTAACCCTGCAGTAGTCCAAGAACGTTTCGTAGAAATCTTTTTAAGCTATTTCGGTATAGTCACCAATGATTCATATTTGAAATAAATGTTTGAAACACATTTACGGAATAATAAAGCATCTTATCAGCGAAAATAAAACGCAAATAATTATGCAAAAAGGAATGATATATTCAAATATATCATCAATCAGCCAATATCAAATGAGTGAATGTAATCGCTTCGTCATGTGCGTGTAAATATAATGTATTAGTGGTTTTAGCCCATCTTCTTTTGCTGCTATGATAACTGTTTTTGTTAGGGGTCTTGTAACTAAACAAACCGATTTTTATGACATACGCGACGATTTGTCTTTATTTAAGACATCCTCTGTGCTATAGGTAACATATAAACAAATATAATTAATGAACATAATGGTGTATATATGGTACCTAATGCAGTAAAACTTTCTTAAATAAAGAAGTTTTCAGCTTTAACCTACTTGTGTTGTGAGTTAATATAGCCTTTTTTTGTAAATTTAGTTTAAACAGATTTTTCACTAGCGCTTTTTTCTTTGTTTTGTTAGCTGCTTGGCAATTGCTTGTAACCGTGAATGAAAGTATGACAATTGCCATAGGTTAATGAGGATGGGCGTTTTTTTTGAGAAGTAAGTGAGAAATGGTTTCTATATTTCATAATTTAATAAATTGGGGCGACTTTAGTGGCGTGAAAAATGGGGTAATTGAGAATTCACACCCAAGAAGATCGTTTTGAGGCTAGTTTTGTCAGCATCCATAAATACTTTGTCAAGTGATTATGTCATAAACAAAATTAAGGCTATTCTTCAATTAAAAAGAAGAGAAAATTTCTCTAACAATGAAAATTTAATCAAACTATACGTCAACGTGTTTCTTACTTTTTTGTTTTGTTTTAAAGGATTTAATGCTTGTAAATTTGTAATGGTTTTAATTTCCTGTATGATTTTGTGACATAATGCAGCCTGATTTTCACGTTGATTTACTTCTGTATTTTCAATAAACATCAAGCCAAATTAATTGTTTTTCATATATATATATATATATATATATATATATATATATATATATATATATATATATATATATATATATATATATATATATATATATATGTATAAAGACTTGCAAGCCACTATAATTTGCTATCATTTATGAATATCTCCATCTTATAATTTAGTTAAAAAAAGGCTATGTTAGCAGTTTTATTTGATAAAGTAGTGCTCCCGTCAATCAAGCTATAAAACAAAATATGCTATGAGCATCTATCTGTTGTTGTATCACGTTTCACGTATGTTGAAAAAATGGAAGCTCTCAGACGATATTATAAGGGGAAAACGAACTTCTGCTAGATTTTTCTTCTGGAGAAGAAATAATGCTGAAGTTATATAGGGCTTTACCATTCATTTATATACTAACTTGGATGGTAACTGTTGAATTTTAATATAGAACAATTAAAACTAACTTTAATAAAGAATATCCGCAAGTTTTTGGAGTTGTGCAACCATTCTTTTTCCTATTTAGGAAAAGCACGAATGTAACCCAAACTAAACTATTATCCCATGATATTTTAGAGAAATTTTCTAAGAAGTGGGTACAGCACAAGAGATTAAATGTTATGCGTCTATGCTTGCGCGTGATGTCCGACGAGAGCTTTTATACCTGCTACGCGTTATCGAGTAGATACAACGAGACAACGTTCAAGTCATCGTATCGGTCATCCTGAGTGCAGTTTTTAGGCAATTTTCCACATTCATCTATTCTATGCGAATTCTGGGACGATTTCCAATCTCTGCATCATAAACTTCACATTTTCACAAACAAAAAATACACGTATCATACAGAACACAATTTAAACGTTTCACTGACTGATGGCAACACATACTATCCTCCAATTAGTTAAGTACTCCGAATCTCATAATCCGGTTCTAAAACATCGGAAGGACACATGCCCTCCAACCCTCATGATTTCACATTGGAAGCCTGTATAAAGGGTTGCTGGTGTCACGTGGTCACCTGCTGCCGATCCGAGCTGTGAGCTTAACATACTACTCCCTCAAACCTACAGATAGCTGGATAACAGAATGGGCATCGTCAGTACCACAGGACATTGTGCAAGTTAATAATCCCTGCATTCAACCATCGCTGACATATACACTGACCAGATGAAACATTACGACCAGCTGCTTAATAGTTTGTTGATCCACCTTTGGATCGAAATACAGCAGCAAATTTAATGCTCTGAAACACTTGTGCCAGCATCAACATAGTACTCTGCCGTCAGATCTTCTACAAAGCGCCCCCTATCCTGCTTTACAAAGTGGGAAAGCCTCCGATTTCAACGTTCCGTGATAAGGCGTGGATATCCACCACATTTTCGTCTACTCGTGGTTTCACCATACTTTAAACTCATTTCATAGATACTCGCTACAGTAGCATGCGAACAGCCGACCAGCCCCACCGTTTTCAGGATGCTCGTTCCCAGGTGCCGCACCCACAAACCGATGGCTCTTAATTTGAGGGAATTGCCTGATCCGTGCGTAGACATCTGGTGCCAGATACCTCCGGAAACCTACCAAGGAGTCGAATCTACGCCAGGCCGAATCGCTCTGTCAAGATCATTGTTTAATAGGACCCCACAGTTCATCAACCCAGAAAGCTTTCATATAGTCGAACAACCTTCATCAGAGGATTTTGGAAAGTTACAATACAGAGGAAAATAATCACATAGGTATGAAATGTGCACATTGAATGAAACATAACCGCTTGTCTGGTTACATGGTAAAATTAATGCTTAGCTGAAAATCAACTAAAGAAAGTATTATAGTTATTGACGCGCCCTCCACGAACAATGCTTAATACCCTTCTAAACCTGACCGTATTGATAAACGTCTATGCTGATCCCTCCAGCAATCGAAAATAGAAATCTAAATATTGTCCGTCATGAAAGAAAAAAAAAAAAAAGTGTCAAGAAATGGAATGTCGTTCATGTAATGCTAATCATTTTCACTCTGAGATTAGTTTCTTACCGCGTTATCTGTCTCTAGAATGCTTTGATGCAAACCTTTGTTTCTCTCATTACCAAACTAAGTGTTCCGGGGCTCAAAACCGAGTCGTCTCGAATGCATGGGTCCACCAGGTTTGAATATTAGGTATTAAGAACATAAAAAGTTCGTACACTATATAAATAAAAAACCTACACATCCTGCATCCGAACTCTGGCCTTTCAATTCCTTGAAAATTGGACAGTACTGTAATTGTAAACAGCTAATTATAAACACATGTACAAGAAAATTAATTATTAGTAATGCAAAGTCTATCACAGCTAGAAAAAAAACTAACTGACATTACTTCAATTCATGTAAGGAAAAAATTAAATGAGATGTTTTTGTGTTGTGCAGAATTGTACAGTACTTTTTATCATAAGCGTATTTTCAGTACAAATGAATAAATGCGTTATTAAAACGCCTGGCAAAAGGGATATGTGTTTAAGACGACACTTACTAATGGCGGTCTACGCGTTTTTTCTGCTACCCCTGCTGCCGGCCCAGCGGGGGGAAAATATATTCACGGCTCACGGGGGAAGGTCCATGCGGGCGGGGCGGTGAATAGCTTTAAACGATAATATTTCGTATCTCGGAAACAACTGTACCGATTTTTATGCAGAAAATGTACTTGTCCTTTTTTATATATATCGTAACACTATTTTAAAATTAAAACTTGTTACTTGTTTTAAAACATCGAACTCAGGAGCTATATCTCTGAGGAAAACACGAATATTAGACTATATTTTAATCATAATCACCTGAATTGAGTACAAAATTGTGATTAATGAATATTTTTTGTAAGAATCGTTGAATTTGCGAATAATTAATATTTTAAGAACACTGTATAGAAAAAACGGTCATGTAATTGAACAATTTTTATCCCCAGTAAATACACTTCAGCTATATCTCTGCAAGTTGCGGTCTGGATGAGCAGGTGGCTAATACGCATAAACGGTGCCCAGGACCACTCGTGCCGGATATAATTACGTGACTGGAATAAATAATGACCTTTACAAGAATAAATAATGACCTAACAGGCGGTGACTTCTTTGAGGCTAAGAGGCGGCACAGGCCTCATTGGCATATAATGAATGGCACCATTACGACGATTTACGATCTGGCCGCTAAACCCCTTCTGTTAGAAGGTACAGGCGGTGACTTTTCTGAGGTCTGAGTTAGTTTAGAGTTGCGACATGGGTGGGCCCCGATGATTCATGTGCTTTTGACACGGCGACCCTTTGGCGGCCTCATTAGTATATAATTAATTAAACCATTACGATGATTTACGATCTGGTCTCACACCGGTTTCCATAAGAAGATACTGACGGCGATCCCTATGTTAGGTTAAGATGTGACGCGTGGCACGGGCCTCATTTGCGTATGATTAATGGCCTTTTGACACCATCGGCACCCATAAGAATACATGGGGGAAAAGCTAGCCGCTGACCTGCGTCTCGACACTACTCAAGTAAAACAAAATGCAGTCAAGTGGGGGATTCAAAGCATAGTAGAAGCTACACACTTTATTTGATACAGATTTATAATCAGAACCTTATATATTAAGACTTCTATACAAACGTTATGAGGCTGTAATACGAATTTCCATATATCTGTATAACAGAAATACGCATGTGATTTCGGTACTTTTTTTTTCTTCAGAAGCATGGACATTGTCTTCTCCGTATCAATTGGTCATGCATCACCAAATCAGATGAACAATAAGATCCAAAAGGAACAGTTAAAACCTGGGAAGATGTAGAAGACATCCTCTCAAAATTTCCTGACAACTATATGATAATTTATATATATTTTAGTTGTTTTAGCAAGTGAAATTTCAGACCGCGTTCCTGTAATCGGGTGTTGAGCAGCGGTTTGTTGATGTTTAATTGCAAAATTTTGCCCGAAGCTTCCAGCCAAATGTTGGTTCACTCGTGACTGTATACCTGGAAATATTCAGTAATGAATAAAACTATTAAATGTAATTCAACATCTGACTAAAGGAACAAGAAATAATAATCTGAAAACAACTTTGATAGTGCTGATGGTAGAGGCGGAACACGCGGCCAATCAGCAGTTGGGCACCAAGTGGTTGGACAACGACCACTGAGGTTTCACGACCAAATAACCAATATGCTAAAAAAGATGAAAACAATGGGGGCACGTCGCAAATTATGTTTCGTCTCACATCATCTTCTAATTTATATGCATGATTAACGTCTACCAAGTAGTAATGGGTACTCCTGACTCTGGGACCAAATATCTCACTAACGAGCTTTCAATCATTCCTTTCCTCCTCCCATTCCCTGGGAAGTTGTCGACAGCATGGTGGATTGCTTGCAGAGGTCTGACCTATTTTTCAACGAAATTTTGTTAACAAAGGACGCTGCAGTTGTCAGCAGGTTGATTGATTGCTTGCAACAGGCCTAACTTCAAAGATTGCCGTCGTCTATTGAGCTCCCTAGCCTAAGATATATAGTAGAGATTTGGTAGAACTGTCAGATTGTGCATTGTTTGCATGTGGCGCTACATCGAAGGACTCCACCGTATTATGTTACAATGGTACAAAGAATGCCGAGACAGATTGTTGGATTGCTTGCAGGTGATCTTAACATCAAAGCACGCCACGTCAGTCGTCATTGTTTCTCTAACCTATGATGCAATATAGCTTTGTTGATACAGGATGCCATCTGCAGCCAGGGACTTTTATTAATAACAGATGAAGAGACGCTCCTGTCGCTGGGCCACCCCGGCGGTGGTTAGATGACGAAATGTCTATGTTATAGCCTGTTCAATTATACTATGTTCACTCTCAAGTGGCGCGCCAAGGTCATATTCCCCTCGCCCCCCGCCTCACCTCACCACCCCCTCCCGTTGCCTTCCCCTCTGAGCAGACCGCTGCCTACAGGCAGGCAGGAGGCATTGTCTTATGGCGCAGTATTGTCGTATTTATACCACCAGTACATCGTTAAAAAACGCTGTACGTGAAATGGCGTCAGATAGTTAAATTAGGCGACAGCCAAAAACAAAAATTTCTGACGTGTATAGTTTTTTCAAGACGCTAAAAAAAACTCTGAAAAGAAAATTAATATACTTTTTCGCAGCGCTGCCATTTCTACGGATTTATCCGTAGATCTACGGATTTTTATGAACATTTAGGATTTTCGGATTTTGTTAAAATATCTACGGATTTTTTTATACTTTTATCATTTGTCGATATTTTCTTATATTGGTGTGCTTTTAAACTTTGAGCGTATAGTGTTACTGCATTACAGAATTGTCAATAAGTGTGAATCGTTTCCTTGCAACCACTCGTGTGAACCAACGATTGAAATAAATCTCATATTTTGTTTTGTTACAGATTTTATAGATATTAAAAGACTGCAATACAATACTACCGACGCAATCTTTATACACGGTGACATGCTCGCTGTCACGGCTTACAAAGAAGTGGCTTCCGAGAAGGCTTATCCAATATCCGAGAATTAAAGGGGTCGCAGTTTTTAACATTTCCTATTACTAAATTTAATTTCAAGTCACTAAAAAAAAAAAAAAGAGAGAGAGAGAGTAGGTCGGCAGCAGCGGTGATAAAAGTGACGATGTATAAAACATGTTCAGGGATGTTTCTTACTTTGAATGTAGAATATTATTTTTGTAATTTTAAAGACCTGGGAATAAAAAGTATTCTTAATTTTGACTCTTTCTTCGATAATTATTGTTTCACTCTTTCAGTTAGCGAGTCTGGATTTTTGCACCCAATCTGCGGATATTTTAGCGGCCATCTACGGATATTCAAAGCCAAGTGTCTGGCAGCACTGCTTTTTCGGGAACCGCAAAAAATTACAGAAGAGACTTGTGGCGTATTTTTACGAAACGTGCAGCGAAACGTGAAGCTGAATGTTCCAGGTCATCCTTTTCTTCTCCAAAGAAAAACATTCACCGAGAATAACCGGTCATGGAGATGGATGACTTCCGGATATATATCATTCGACGTTCTGTAATAGAATTTTATGATCGAGGCGAATATCCTACCATAAGGAAACTGACGATCAGCAAATCATGGATTCGTTGAAGGGGCTGGTTTAGTGTTTCAGTATAAATTTTCTGGCGTCCATCACCAAGAAATCTGTAGTGAAGTGTTCAGAGAATGGTTTTCTAACTTGCTTAAGAGCCTGGAAGAAGGGTGTGTCCTCGTAATGAATAATGCAAGTTATCACTCAAAACTCAGAAAAAAATCCAGTTACTACCACTTTCATTTCAAAATTTATACGACGTGTCTAGAGAATTAACTTCCACTGGGAAACACATCTAAAACTTGGATTTAATTCTCGAAATGTCTTGCGCAACTTTTAAAACTAAAAATAATGACTAGAAACAGTAAATTATATTCATTGATGTCATGTAAATAATTTTTATCTTTATTAACATATGAAATTGAAGTTGGTAAATACGCAGCTTCTACGACACATGGCTCACTAATTTCGCTCATGACAAATAATTAAAATGCTCAATTTTACTAAAGAAAACATCACATGAAATGTAATATATTGTTCCACATACGTTGTGATGATTGCGCATGCGCGGCAGCTGTTTCCCCTTCGCCTGTAGGGGTTGGGGCAGCGGAGTGGGGATAGAGCAAAGTGACCTTGGCCCGCCTTTCCCAAATGAAAACAGTATAACAGCGGCGGCTCAAGGTCAGTCTGCTTTATCCCCACTCCACTGTCCTTACCCCTACATGCGAAGGGGAAATTTGCCATTCACCTACCGGGAAACAGCGCTCAGCTCGGCGAGGTAGGAAGGGAGAGGGTTGTGAGAAGAGGAGCGAAGCCAGTGGAACATGACCTTCAGCCTCCAGTTCACAATGAACAAGATATATTGCTTCCACACAAAGGGAAGTCAGTTCCAGCCGACCCTCTTAAAGCAGTATTATTCCACATCTTTTCACTACCGCTAACTTTTTTTGCTGTCATCAGTCTTTCGACTGGTTTGATGCAATCCTCCATCCTTTCCTATCTTGTTCTAACCTCTTCATCTCTACATATCCCCTAAAACCCACGTCCTCAATTATCTGCTTCCTATATTCTAATCTCTGTCTTCCTCTGCAGTTCTTACCTTCGACTGTTCCCTCCACCTGCAAATTAACTAATCCAGCATGTCTCAAAATATGACCTACCAGTCTGTCTCTTCTTTCTGTAATCTTCTTCCACAAACTTCTTTCCTCACCTATCATTTCCAAAACTCGTTCATTTCTTACTTTGTCTGTCCATTTAATTTTCAGCATTCTTCTGTAACACCACATTTCAAATCCTTCAATTTTCCTTCTTTCCGGTATTCCTAAAGTCCATGTTTCTCTACTGTAAAGTGCTGTGCTCCATACATAGAGTTTTAAAAAGTTTTTTCTAATTCCTAGATAAATGCTTGAAACTAAAAGATTTCTCTTTTATCATGACGGCTCTTTTTGCTAATGCTATTCTGCTTTTAACATCATTCTTGCTTCGGCCATCGGTTGTAATTTTGCTTCCCAAGTAACAGAACTCACTTACCTCTCCTATTGCATCCGATCCTATTTTTATATTTAATCTGCTAGTATTGGTATCATTTCTGCTACATTTCATCACTTTTGTCTTGCTTTGATTTATATTCAGTCCAAAATCTTTCTTCCTGTCGTTCATGCCATTCAGTAATTTCTCAATGTCCTCAGCCCTTTCTGCTAACAAGACAATGTCATCAGCAAATCGTAGCATACTAATTTTTTCTTACTGAACACATGCCACAAGCAAATTTTTCTTTTACTGTACTTTCTTTATTGCTTCCTCTACATACAAGTTGAATATTAACGGGGATAGACTACAACCTTGTCTCACGCCATTTTTAACTGATGCGTGTCTCTCATGATTCTCTACTTTTATTACAGCCACTTGATTCTTATATAGTTTATAAATTATTCTTCTACCTCGATACTTTAGTTCTGTATTCTTTAAAATTTTGAACATCTTGTCCCACCTAACACTATCGAAAGCTTTTTCTAAATCAACAAATGTCATAAAAGTATCTTTGTTTTTCTTGATCCGCCCTTCAAGTATTAATCTTAAAGCCAAAATTGCTTCCCTTGTACCGCGATTTTTCCTAAACCAAAACTGATCTTCACCTACTATGTCTTCTACTATCCTTTCCATTCTTCTGTATATTATTCTGGTCAGTAATTTTGAAGCATGTGATGTTAGACTAATGGTGCGGTAATTCTCACACTTGTCAGCTTGTGCCTTCTTCGAAAGTGTGAAGATGATATCTTTATTAAAATAATTTGGAATTTCTCCTGTTTCATAACTTTTTGATATCAGCTTGAATAATCTTCCGATTCCTTCTTCTCCTAGGGATTTAAGAAGTTCTGCACTCACTTTCAACTGCCTTATTTGCTTTCAAGTCATTCAGAGCTCTATTAAATTCTGTCCTCAAAAGAGGATCTTCTAAGTTATCAATGTTGACATCGCCTTCCTTTTCCATTACGCTATTGTTCAAGTCGTCCCCATCATACAGTTTCTCAAAGTATTCCTTCCATCGGTTAGCTCTATCGTCTGAGCTTAAAAGAGGTTTCCCATCGGCAGCTTTAATGTTCACACCTCTTTTCTTCACACTTTTCTTTTGGTTTTTTGCATTTCCTGTTTACACTTGCCCTATTCAGACTTCTAACATTCCACGCTCCGACTCCTAACTAGAGACACACTAACCATTTTTGAAAGCATCTCCACCGACTTAAAGTAGTTATTCACATAATAGAAAACTATAATCATATAGAATTAATTAAACTGTAATTCTGATCAAACACGGATTAAGTTACAATTTAAAAATTTAATATGCAAATAGATGAAGTGAAACGATATTACAATTGTAAAAGGATACTCGCTAATATGAGATTCATTGGTTCAATTTGCATTTTAAGGTACCCACTTCTATTCTTGTGTGTGTTTATTAATCGTTGCTTAGCCACTAGAACAGAATAGTGTAATCATTTCACTTATGTTGTTGATTCAGTGATCACATCAACCGAAATTATTTGCTGTCTTCTTAGCGGCCAGGACTAGAAGAAAAAATTTAAATAAATATGAATACCTGGATGTTGTTTGTCATATTCAACAAGCTTTCTGACGCAATTTTGGTTAAAACTCGAACTGCTGGAGTCAATTTATCGCCGCTTGCTGACGACATGGGTATTTCGCAAATGTAAGGAAAGTTACGAGGTGACATAGGACGGAATATGGTGGGGATGACGGCAACGAATGAGTGGATGTAATTTCTGTACGTGAAGAAGTGATAATGGAATAGCGAATAACATGACAGTATTGCTGGAAAATACGCTAAAAGTCTCCGTATAGCTATGTCCACACCTGTTCAACTTTTGGTCGTCAGAGGCATGCGTCATATTGCATGGGGGAGAGGCTCGAAAGGCATGGGTCATGCCCGAGATCCTCAGTTCGTTCAACAAACCAGGAGGCACCGCATATTGCAAGCGTTTCCAGTTGAAGTGGATTCTCGTGCGTCTCCGCTTGCAATATGTCGTTCTACAACAAGGAAACACTTTCATTTTCCGAAGATTACCGTTCATTCCCATTGTTATTAAACTCCAAAAATAAATATATCAACAAAATCAAGGGGACGGATGCCCTAAGGTCCTTGGGGAAAAACATTCGATGGATTTAGCTGCAGTCAAAAATGAAATCGAGAATCTGAGACCGAACGGGGTGGTGTAACGGTTAGCGTTCTCGCCTCGCATTCGGGAGGACGACGGTTCGAATCCCCGTCCGGGCATCCAGATTTGGGTTTTCCATGGTTTCCCAAATCACTCCAGTCAAATGCCGGGATGCTTCCTTCAAAAGGCCATGGCCGAATTCCTTCCCATTCCTTGCCCCCCTCCTTGCCCACCATCCTTTCCCGTCTCTAAAGACCTCGCTGTTAAGAGACGTAAGAAGTAAAAAAAAAAAAAAAAGAGAATCTGAGATTATACTTTTCTAAAGAGCAGCAGAAAGTCCTTTCCAAGAAAAGCGCTGATGGAAGTGATGGGAATTACAGTTCATCATGGTTCGCGTAAAATTGTACCCCGTTCATAACCGATACAATTACGCCGAGATAAATGAAAGAGTATCGCGGAACTTTTGTGACTTATTTCGTAGGTTTTTTGGTTAATTGACCGTACTCATAATCAGTCTTTAGTAATTTTTGGCATCATTATAATCAATTCAAACTCATTTTAATTAATATTTTGCATTGATTGATTGTTGTGAAGAATTTTGATAATGTAGGATTGTTTGTTTTGTCGAGATTCTTGTACAAACATCTGGCGCAGGTCGCGTATTATTCAGTGTGCACTATACAATACATTCTCGTAGGCAATATTGAATCCCATTTAACGTATGAAAGGAAGGTTCAAGCTTCATCATGTAATTGGTATATCAATAGATTTAAACAGCACTAAGTATACTATTATTCAGAAACAGTAAACATTTGTAATAAACAGTCAAATGCAGTGAAAGTATCAACGAACATTCTGTATAAACAAAAGTCATTTGTACAGTAGCAGCCTGTCATCTATTTAAAAATTTCAGGAAGTTCAGATTATTCATTGGAATGGAATGCTTTCTGTGTTAATTGATGTCAGTTGTATGGTTACATCACGACAGCTGCGAAAACTGCAACATTTTTATAATCTCAAAAATTGATTCAGATTGGGCATACCTGGTGTAACATCAAGAGGCTTACATAATGAACAAGTAATTAATTCAATCAATCTTTTTAACACCTTATAATCCTATGCACGATTTTATCGGATCAAGAGCAATTCATTCTAATATATTAGATATACATGGGTAGGTAATGTGCAGGTTTCTTTTTTTCAGAAACTAAATTTATTGAAAGTATGCTATTCGCAGCTACATTTTCCAGATACATCTCGAGCTGAAAATTTTATGTTATATCATTAGCAAGTAGTTATCTTGCCATGGTATACCGCCTGTCGGTAACATAAAATACTCAACGAATTCATCTCGCAAGAATGTCTTCGAGGAATTCTCCGAAGTGGGGTGAAGCCAGTGTCGTTTGCGGTAATTCCGCGCCAAGTTCCGTTCCTGTGCTGGCATCTTCACTATCCAAAGATCCCACTGGGCAGTAAAACCTTGTACAATCCGGCTGCATACGAATGAAACTGTGCAAATATACGCAACATAAGACTATGTCCACAATCGTGAATTTAACTTTGAATTCAGTTTGCCTCCGGAAAATTCGGAAAACGGAAGCAAGCAGGCCGAAGGCATTTTTAACCGAGAGTCTTGCTCTTCAAAGCTTATAAATGGAAATCCTTTTGGGTGAGCCTTGATCCAAATCTACTTTATTTGGTTTAGTTAGATGAGTTTTCAAACAAAAGGCATCCTCGATAACGTCCAGTATTTCGTTAATATAATATTGGCAGATGCAATTCCCGTTAGACAAATTGGATCGTCCATCTTGCTGCGGCTGCACCTGAAAACTGGGGGGCATGCCTCATGAGGCATGAATGTGGACATTAAAAGGCATGCCCCATGAGATATGCCTCTAGCGCATACCTCAAGATGAACATATTGCAAGAGGAACGGGCAAGAGGAAAAGACAAGCTGAAAGGGAAGAGGCACAAGTGTGGAAATAGCTTAATGGTCACCGAGTTTGGTTTCAGAAAAAAAAACGATTGGACGGCGCTGATCCAGAAGGTGGGATACAAGGTTTGGTGCGAAGAAGCTGTTGCCGGGAGAGGTAGGCAATCATTTGGTGTTCGACTGTCATCTGCTGGCCAGTGTTTGCAGCACGCCAACGCCTGATGACGAGTGCCTGCCTGCCGCCTTTCAACCAATTTCCCATCACGCCTGCACATACGGCGCCAGGGGGTACGCCGAGGACAACACATACAGTGCCCGGCGAAAGCAGTTCGATAGATTCCTGCCCCTTCTTCGCCTGTCGCATACAACAACGCCACCGATCCGAGACCTCGCAATGGCATCTGTCATTATATCATCCCACTGCCGACCGTCACCACCGAGGAACAGTAAAGACCACAGTTTAAGCCACAACAGCTTCTCACCAGAACTCAGTTTTTCTAACGCCCAGTAACGCATTAAATGTTTCGTACCCTCCACTGAGCTAGACCAAACATGAGTTGCCAAGAACTTTTCCTGTAATAAATGTGTAATTTAAATCACGACTTTCATTTGTTTTATTTGAATAAATAAAGTTCATTTTGCTTCAATTTGTTACAAGGAAATAAAGATATCAATATTTTTTTTGTAAATTCTTGAGTTTTTCAATCTCTAGAATGATAAAGTTAACCATCCTGTCCTTATCAAAATAATAATTAATATATAAAAATCAGTGTTATATTTCAGGGTTGATCATCTTTTCTCTCAACGCGCGTTCTTAATGAAATCATGTAGGCATGTATTATTTCCGCAGAGAGTGCTGTGGTCGCTCAGTGGTTTTGCCTCGCGTTGCCAGGGTCGCCGGTTCGAATCCGGCCGAGGGCATGGGTGTTGTGTCCGTTCTGTGTTGTCCGCACTGAGAAAACGATAATATAGTACAGACAAATTCGAATAAACAAAGATAAACTTACAGATGGCTGAGATGGAAAAAAAAGAAGGCCATCTTTTTAAAAAAAAAAAAAAAAGTGGTTAAGGTGTTTGACTGGGGAGCGAAAGGTACCCGGTTCGAATCCCTGTCTCGGCGGGGATTTTCAAAGGCCTTTAACTCGGCCTTCATCTCTGGCACAGCTTGCTGTGTAATGTGAAGTACGCTAGAACGCTTCCGTGATTCGGATTCCACGTTAAACTGTAGGTCCTCTGTACCCGCTAGGTTTGTTGGGTTAGGTTAAGGCGGCTACGATAAGGGCGGAATGCACACGAGGTCATTCCGACCACACGGAATTATTATTGTTTCCGCAGGGGCAGGGCCGGCGCTAGGAATCTCGGGCCCCGAGTAAGCGATCTTAGGCCCCCCTACCCCCCCCCCCCTCTCCCGAAAATATATTTACTTTACACTTTGGTTTTATTTTTGTTTTTTCGGTAAATTCAGAACATTTTAATATACAAATGTTCAAAATTATTGGTGCACATCTTAAAATTTGTGTTTTATTTCTATTTATTTAGGCACCCAGGCCGGCGGGCCCCCCTTTGGTCGCCCGGGCCCCGGGTACTTTTGCCCCGCTTAACCCCCCCTAACGCCGGCCCTGCGCAGGGGTATGTAGGATATCACTGTCTAGTAGGGTTGGTCGCTTCAGTTTCTTCTGATAATTGTTGATCATATGAAGTGACTTCTGAAATTGTAAGTAATTTTTTCTACTTTATCTCCACAGTGAAATGCTAAATGTTGATTGTTCCTTGCGATCTTATGTCTGAATAAAATTGTACCGATTGACACTTTTTTCTGGAATATTGGTCAATACCTCGCTTTGCAGTGACGATCTGAATTGGACACACATGCTCGACTGCCGTCGCGGCGACTTCATGCGTTTCCGACATCGATTATAGTGTGTTCAGTTAACAGAGGTCACTCTGCTCAATTCCTATTCCGCTGCCCTTGCCCCTACATGCGAAGAAGAAAGATTGCCCGCTGCCAAATTTCCTCTGGTTTGCTTGGATGCAGCCGTCTGTTCAGAGAGGCATGCAAGAGCCAGACAAGGGGAACATGACCTTGAGTAGCCAGTTTAATGTGCACAAAGTATAAATCACTCATATAGGGTTTCATGGGTATCAATGTATTGCAAATCAGAGAGACTTTGTCTAACCGTATACGATGTGTGTATCTTTTATTTTGTTTTTGACTAGTATTGGTCCACATTTTGAGGACCTTTATTTTTTCAAATTCAACCCTGAACATCTTCACCATAACCGCTTGATAATAATGTTTCTTTAGACCAAATTGAAGATCTGCCAAGAGCAAGTATTTGTTGGTTGCACAGGTTCTTGCTGCTGTTCCGAACCGTTGGGATGGTAGGTTACTGTCCTGTCGCAAGCAGCCAAAATCACAAATCGATTGCCCATCAGGATCGACTGTTAGAGATAAGTGATATTCAGTCAAAATCCTGACTATCTTGGTGCTGCTCTTGCCACTGTACATTAAGGCATTAGTTCTCAATCTGAAATATCCTTTCTTCCTTCTATTCTTTGCCTACCCCACCTTTGAATAAACTAATTGTTCTCATTATTGCCCTTCCTTTACATCCCCTCAACAGGAACAACCACTAATATTGTTTACCCTTTGATAGTAATGTTTAGGGTTCCATTACCAGAATGGCACAAATGAAACCTTTACAATTTCATCATGTCTATCTGTATGTTGTCACAGGCTAATAATTCCACTGCCCTTACATCATTTGTGATCAAATTTCACATAATGGTGTGTTGTACTGACTGCGAAGAAGATCCATAGGCAAATAATAATCATTAAAAAAAAAGTTTAGAGCATGTCACATATATGAAACAGAAGGATTTTTTTGAGTTTGTTGTATGGCAGTTCTTTTTTGTTGTGTATTTCGCAAAATATGATCTCCCACAGTCAATAATAATAATTCTTTATTTAATTTTCTAACCATAGTAATAAAAAATTCCAGGAAATTAATTTGGATAAGATACACTGACAAGATTTTGAGACTTTAACATTATTGTGTTATCAGTAGACTTAATTTTGTGGTCCATATCGGAAATGTCATAGCAAAATTACTTGTACATAAGTGTAGCAAAAGTACCTAAAATAAAAATTTGGAAGTCAGTAACTTTTGTAATTAAATATTTTTTCACCATTACAAACTAACTGTTGACCATGATTGATGTATGACATAATTACAGGTGCTTACTTGTCTGTATGACTCCATCATGTGCTTCTTAACAAATATTCTTCAATATCTTTCAAGTATTATCATCATCGTATGTATTGGATTCCCGTACTATTTGTGTAGTTGGTTGTGGCAACATGATGATGCCCAGTGCCTAAAACAGAATTAGCTGGACCAAGTTCTGGAAGTGCAAGAAATTTTCATCATCAGGACATGGACAACCGAGAAGGAGTTCCTAATCACCAGATTGGGCACCAATGTCGTGGTTTAAATCCCAAACCTCTTTGCAGTGCATACAAAGTGAAGGTATATGAATTTGTTGATGGCGATTTGTCTGTTGGATGGGGACATTAAGCCTCGTGGTCTCCTTGGTGTCCTTCAGAAGAGTAGACCTGTGTGGATCACCACCAGGTTTCACCCTCACCATTCTTTCATTAATTAACAACTCAATCAACTGGCTAAACGGAACATACACACATCACAGTCATACACACAAAACAATAAAATCATGTAAACACACTTCGATCCCCAGAAGAGGAAGGGGAAACCCCCCAAGTTTGAAAATTTCCTAAGAAAAAGTACCAACCAACCTAATGATTGAGGATAAAAAGATTTTTTGGGTAGTTTGAATGTCATGCTGGGAGTCTGTACGAAAACTTCAATAGGACACCAGCATATTCATACTATAAAAGCCTGACAAGCATTTGGTAATTTATATACAAACTTAGCAGGCAAATATTAAGGCAAAGAAACTAACAAAATATAGGGAAGTAAATCCCAACACTTACCATAGATGATGGTAGCTGAGAACAACAAACACAAAAAAGACAAACACATGTAATGTGATATTTCGGTGTCGAACCTTATTCTTGCAATCAGATGAGAGTTGGCAGGGTCAGATGTGATAACCTCATTGCCTGCTTGGTGAATGGGGAACCAACATGGCATGAGGTGGTGGTGGAGGAGGGTGAGACAATACTGAATTGATAATCGATAATTCTGGAGACATAGTACCATTGGAAGTGGGTGAACATCATCAAAGTAATTAATGTGAGACAATATAAACATTAATAGTAACAAAAATCTATATGCAGGAATATTAAATATAAAACTATACAGTGTGAACAAATAGTAATAATAAGTGCTGGTCAACATCAAGAATTTCCTGGTTCACAAATGCTCACCCCAAACTACCATACAGATCATTTCAATGCAACAGATCCCACTACAAAACATTATGCGTGCACCCGGCTATGACCATCTTCTCCAATCCAACCACAGGGAAGCCTCTCCCATCACTAGACATGCTACTTGCACCACAACACACCTCACATTATGCCACTGCTCACATTTTATAGATCTTATATTAAAAATTCTTACTTGAAGGGTTTATTATTATTGATGTTTACATCTTCCAACATTAATTACTTTGGCAATGGTCCTCTACTTCCAATGAGAGATTTATGAATTCATTGCTCTCTTGCCCCAATCCACCACCATCCCTAGTGCCCAGGTCATGCTACCTGGGTTCCCCACTCACCAAGCAGACTATGATGTGAACACATCTGATCCCACAAACTGTTTCATCTACTTGCAAGAATAAGGTTGAACACTGAAATATAGTTTTTGATTCTTTCTTCTCCTACGGATTTCAGAAGGAATCCAAAGATTATTCAAACTCATATTAAAAAGTTATGAAAGAAGAGAGATTTCCACTGATTTTAATAAAAGTGTCATCATCACACTTCCGAAGAACGCACAAGCTGACAGATGTGAGAATTATTAACATATCATAAAATCAAAAATTACCCTTAGGCCACCTATGTCACACACACACACACACACACACACACATATATATATATGTACTGACATCCCTCATGTATTTATATACTGTAGACATGAGTATATAACGTTTTGCTTTGCAAGTTTAATATAATAAGGATCTGCCGGTTTGAAATACAGTCTGCTGCCTGTTTCTGAATGAAAAAATGTGAACTACACAGAGATCCATTGACAAATTAGCATAGCTGGGCACAGTTAATTTAAAAGTTCACTTCATTAATTGTTAATCCGCTATTTAAAAAGTTAACTTCGATAATCGTTAAAGCATTACATTTTTGAAAATTTAATGCAAGTTACAGCTACCCGTTAAAAGTTAACCATTAACAATATGTCTACCCAATATACCTGCAGAAATTGAATTATTACAGGGGTTCAACATTTTAATCAGCTTCTCAAAAATATCAGATTCTGATACATAAAATAGAATCATGTTGGCAACAAAAAAGTTTACAATGCAGCTTGAGATATGCCAATCTCGGTAACTATGATACCTAAAGATTCACCAATGTTTTTTTTTCATGTAACCTTTTATTAGCAGATGGAAAAAAAGAAACACTTTTACACCAGAATCCACAGCACTTGAAGAAGGCTTTGAATTGTTTTTCCTTATCTCACGAGTTGACCGTTTTTCCTACTTTCTGTTCTTAGATGTATGCATCCTCTTCGTGTGATGTTTAAGATTAATAAGGCTAGAAACGTGAGCCTTGATCGTAGAAAGTTTAGGCAATCACAGTTTGAATTCATAAATCAATTGTTCTCCCAATCTTAATTTAAATGCAATATAATCAAATTAATGTGGCCAAGGATTTTTAATCTTCTTTTTGCAATTGTTAGCCTTTCACTAGAAGTTTGTAGATATTAAATTTACATGATGTAACCATGTAACGAACATCAATTTAATTTATTTCACTTACAAACTCCAAACCAATACAAACTAAAAAGTGACACCTCGTAGTAAAAGTCATAAAAATATCAAAATCAATCACTGATCGAATTTGAAATGTGAAGTGATTGCATGCAGACGTAAAATACAAATCCTCCATAATTCTAGCCTTCCTGTTCACTCCCACACCATGCCAAACATACCAGTGCTGTGGCACACAATTCAAACAAATAAAGTGATGTTAACAACCAATAGAGTGCACTAAAGTGAAAGAAGTTCAGTTTATGGTAGGTACGAAGATCGTCAATGATTTTTTAGATTAACTTAAAAGTTACATTTTAGCAATTTTCTTAACTTCATTAATTAACAAATTAATGGTTTTTTGCTCAACTGTGCAAATTAGTCAGGTTACAGTGCAGTGATTGAAAGGTAAGAAAATAGGATAGATCAGTGTTTCTCAACCCCAAGACAAGCAAAAAAAAAAAAGTGAAAAATAATTATACAGGCCTCTAACTAGTATGGGCCTAAATGTTACCTATGTGTATATTATCAATGTTTGGGGCATATTTTATCATAACATTGCAACACAATAAATCTGAAAACATCTTTTGAATTCCTACAGAAATTGGAACTGAACTATTAAAAGTTAATTAAAATTCAACACTTTTAATATTTATCAACCAAATGAACAATAATGTTATGAACCTATAAAGAAAGAGTGTTAACAACATAATAGAAAGAAAAAATTGTAATACTATTATGTATTATAAGTATTGTTTTGAAGTTGCATTCCCATTAAAAAGAGTTAGAATTACAAGCAATCCAATCACGTGGATAACCCAGGGCATTAAAAATTCTGCAGAAAATCTTAGAATTTTAAACAAATTAGCCAAACAAAACAAAAATTTAAAGTCACATGTAAAATGCTATAGAAAAATTTTCAAAAAAGTAATATTAGCAGCAAAAAAGCAGACAAATGATACATATATTTCCAAAAGCTCAAATAAAATTAAATCCATTTGGAAAATTATAAATAAAAGCACAGGCAATTTTAAAGCAAAAAATAATTCATATGTTATAAAAAGTGAAGGAAAAATTATTCAGGACCCAAAAAAGATTGCAGATATTTTCAGTAAACACTACACAAACATAGCAAAAAATTTCACCAATGAGATGTGCAGTAGAAATGGTAATATAAATGTCCCCATGAATGAAAAAACTATGTTTCTATATCCAGTTACTATAACAGAAGTAGGAAATGCTATTTCTAAATTAAAAAATAAAATGTCCTGCAGTATTGATGGGATCCCAGACAAAATCATTAAACTCAGCTCAGGATACATTGTTTCCCAGCTTACAGATATTATTAATGATTCCTTTAGTGCAGGAATATTCCCAACAGAACTAAAGTATTCAACAGTAACACCACTTTACAAAAAGGATGACAAATATAACATAAAGAACTACAGACCTGTGTCTCTACTACCTGGCTTTTCAAAAATAATTGAAAGAGTAATGTATGAAAGGCTCACTGATTTTCTCACTAGAAACAAAATACTTAGCAATTCACAACATGGGTTTAGGAAAAATAGGTCCACAGAAACAGCCATTTACAATTTTCTGAATACTGTTCTCAGTGCAGTGGATAAGGGTGAAATAAACAGTGGGTTATTCTTAGACCTGTCCAAGGCCTTTGATCTTATTAGGCATGACCTCTTATTAATAAAATTGTATAGATACGGTATTCGTGGCAAAGCATATGATTGGTTTAAATCATATCTCTCCAACAGGTACCAGAGAGTAAAAGTATGTCAAGATGGTAAAGAATATTTTTCAGAGTATCAGAAAGTTGACCACGGAGTACCACAAGGCTCAGTCTTAGGACCCTTACTATTTCTTATATATATAAATGATTTACCAAATCATTTATTAACAGCTGATGAGGTATTGTTTGCAGACGACACTAATATTTTTATAAAAGGGCAGGATGAAGTTGACCTACAACAGAAAATTACTGCAACAACAAAAGAAGTGGAAAAGTGGTTCCATGACAATTGCTTGATTGTAAATCATGAAAAGACAGGATGGATTAGTTTCACTCATATAATAAACAAAAATAACAGTAGTAATTTAGTGAAGATAGGAGACACCTATATAAAACAAATACATGACACAAAATTTTTAGGAATATGGTTGAATGAACATTTAAAGTGGGACAAACATGTTGAATCACTGAATAAGAAGTTAAGCAAATGTTGTTATATTTTAAGAATGCTTAAAGATTGCTGCTCTTTGAAAACAATGTTGTGTGCCTACTATTCATATATGCATAGCTTATTAAGATAAGGTATAATTTTTTGGGGAAATTCAACACATGCAAAACAAGCATTCATACTTCAAAAGAGAGCTATAAGAATCATGAAAGGTATGAAGCGTAGAGAATCCTGCAGGGATATTTTTAAAGAACTAAAAATACTGACTCTACCATGTATATACTTATTTGAGTGTATCTGCTTCCTGAAATCACATCAGGAATATGCATCGCTAAATAAGGAAATACATAAACACGAAACAACGAATAGGAATAATTTTCATATAGAGTGGCACAAGAAAGCTCTATACCAAAATAGTGTACTCTACCAACCTAAAATTCTGTACAACTCTCTTCCTGAAAACATAAAACAAACATCAAATTTACATAATTTTAAATATAAGCTAAACAATTTTTTATTAGTCAATAGCTTCTATAGTGTTAGTGAATATATGAACAATCGAGAAATGAACAAATATGATTAAATTATTTTGTATTGTAACTTGTAAAACATTGAAATATTAATTTAACTTCAGTTGAACATATGTATTGACTGTGCAATTTTAAGTATGATAATTATAATAATGATATGTAATCCTATATTGTGTGAAAAAATTATATTGTAATGCTTATTGTAATTACTGATGACTTGTCCTATGTCATAAATTATGACTTCATGGATCAAATAAAATTCAATTCAATTCAATTCAATTATTGCTCACTGTTAATTTATTTTTTGTTATGATATCTTTAGTTCAATTAGAATTAAATTTTTAATATGCTACCTGTGGCAATCAGGTTGAGAATCACTTGGATTGACTGATTAATAAGGAGTTTTAAAATATGACTGCTAAGCCAAGGAGAGGGTAGCCATCTATAGTTACTACTGAGTTGGTGCAAAAATTCACAAGGATAGACAATATACTATTTCAAATCACTTTACCAACTTTTTACAAACTGCAAGTCATTTTCTGCGTGGAATGGTAAAACATCGTTAAAACTATGGAACATTATTCTCATCTCGGGTGTCAAAAATGCTCTCTGGGGGTGAAACTAGTGTTGACTTTTCTCATGCATTACAGCGATAATTTTTTATACTCACATCAATATTGTTGAGTTATATCAAGTCTCTGACTCATGAAAATCCATAGAAACAACTAAAAGATGATGTGGCTAGTATTGTATTTAAAATGTTGTATCTCACTGATATCATGCCTTACAGCACAAACATAAACACTCCAATCAATTGCAAGACCTTAGAAGAAATTGTGTCATGTAGCACAAATTATGTATATCACAGTTTTCTGCTCCTTCATTATAATGTTACCCATAAATCTCACTGTAAACAGGAGCTCATTACATTATTTGACAAGAAATTAATGGAAAATTCTGTATAGAATCCTGATATGAACATATAACTTACACCTGAATTTGAAGCATCTTCTTGATGGTAAGCGGTATGATGATGACAATTTCAAGCAAGATATGAAAACAATAGCTGTCATCTTCGATGGCTTTATTTTATAAAGAAGGTGTTCTGAAATTGAGTCCATGAATGTCTTACTGTTGGTGGAAGTTGCCGAGAAAATAATTTAAGGTAAGCCCTTTGTTGTGACGAAAAATTTATTAACTTATTAATTAAAATCTATGATCTCTTACTTTTTAAACATGCCTCATATGAGTTTGATATAAGTGAGAGCATTAGTTAATTTAGAAATTTAAATTGGTCCTATGACATGGTATTAAAATATGAGATGAATTCAAAAAATAGGGGCTGAAAATATTTGTAAGTCTGAACAAAGTTGTACACATGCAGTGTCATCTATTGATTGTTTACAAAGCCACATAAGTTTTGTTTTTTTGTTTTTTTTTGATTCATTAGTCATTTACCTCTCAGTGAATGGAGACAACAAGAACGAGTTATGGTGAGGTTATGCAGACAAAAATAAATATCAACAGTAATCATGTACAAAACACCAGTTTATTTATTGATTGTTAGAATCTTTATGAATATTTCCACAGTAAGTTTTCTGATTTGAAATGATTAATTTAAACATTCTTAATGCATTTTCTACAACTGTCAATTTCATATTTTAAAATAAAACTAAATTAATGTAAAATGAGCTGAGTTTTTCTTGTGCTTAAAAATGTAGACAATTATGGATTGATGGTAACAAAATCAGTCACAAAAAGTTACTCAACAAATACCAAAAAACACGGGTAATAATCACAGTCATTGTTTGGTTCATAATAACTAGCGTAGGTAGTATCAGTCAACAAAGAGACAACCACAATAACCATGCGTGAAGCGTTGAACTGGTATTTAAAGCTGTAAGAAGATTTGTAGAATTTTGGGTTCCTGCTTTCAGAACCTGCAGTATACCTGCGGGGATCACAGTTGTACTCAAGAGCAGTATTAATGTCTAGCTGATCAATTGGATGGTAGGCATATACCTGTTTTGGAAGAAATTAATATTATTATATAAACATAAACAAAATTTAGTTGTTTACACCAATATGTTATTATCGTAATAATGAATAATTTTACTATGGATAATTTTACTTATTAAAACAATATAGATGAAAATCAGTTACAGAAAAAACTTTACATGCCATATAAAAAACTTGTAGGAAAAAAATCTATGAACTGAAATGTTATATTACAAATACCATGCACCTACAGAAGCAATAGTCTAATTTAAAGTTAAAAAATCAAAACAGAATATGAAAAAATGAAAACAACACAGCAACAAACTATCCCTGTACCGTCCATACACTATTTCCATTAATTTTACGGGTTGATAGATGTAGCTCCTCCATCAAATCTGATGTTCCAGGGCTACATCTGTTACAGAAGCTGTATTTAAACCCACTGTACACTTGCTAGGCCTGATGCAGATTCTTAACTATCAGAAAGTGGCACTGTGTACAGTAGAAGTCCGATTATCCGAGATAAACGGGACCAGGACCACCTCGGATAACGAAAAACTCGGATAACCGGACGTCAAGGGAAGAGGTTACAAAGAATCAAAAAATGTATTGAAACTGAAATAATACAATTTATTTATAGTGTAAAACTAATTTGTGAAGCAATAAAGTTGTTTTTTTGTACATTAATTACGATCACTTGCCAAAAAAGTCTTTAATTGTCTTCTGTGTCATAATTTTGTTTCTCTTCTTAGCGTAGGTATAGCACCAATGCTGTAGCATCATTATGTCAGCTGCTGTGATTTATTCATGTTGATCAATATTCTCAAATGCTGCATCTATTCTTTTTAAACCTTCAGCATGAGAAATTTTTGGAACAGTTTCATTTTTATCTTCTTCCATCCAACAACCACTCTTGTATATCTTCATTGTTAATTTCTTTTACGACTGTAAGTTGGTTGGCTAACTGCGTCAGTTCATTGACATCTTGTTGAGCAAGATTGTCCTTTTTAGGCTTTTCCATACCAAAAAGTTTCCTCGATGATTGTTGAAGCGTTTCCTGTTTTACTTCATCCCACGCCATGGCTGACCAATAAACTGCATCTTTCACTGATACTATTTTCTTTAGAATCTGTCACAGTGCTACCTCTTTCTTGCCTAATAAAACTTGAAGCAGCACACTCTAGTTGGAAAAATATTCCATATCTTCATAAAAGCTCCCTATCATATTTAAAAAAATTTGCCTCGGTTAACCTGGCGGCTCGGATGATTGGAACTCAGATAACCGGACGTTTACTGTATTTGTGTTAATTTGCTTGTGTAATATGAGACAAAAATTTGGAAATATACAAGGATTTGCCTAGGTGATTATGGAAACCACTGTAAAAACTTTAATAAGGTCAAGCGATATATGGTGCTATATGTTTGAAACTCAGCCCCATATCCAGCCAGTATGGTGGCGCTTAAAATCATACACATATAGTGATATGAAACAACAAACCAGACAGGTTGCAAATATTTCAGCTCATGAAACTTCCTCAAAGGTGTATTATTCATTTTCTTAAAATGTTATACTGCAAAATGGTTTGCTAGATGACATGTGATCACTTTAGCAGTGATTAAGCTTAAATAACTTTCAAATTCTGTTATTACAATGCACCTATTCAAAGGAGAAATTTTTAATAACGTGAAATTATTTTGATATGAGTTATCAAGTTACTGTAAACAGATTGTGAAATTTTATTAATCAATCATGATAATAGCATTACTTAACAATGTGAAATAGAAATTAGACAGAAAAAAAGTGTATCTCCCAACAAGATGATGAACACAAATGTGGTATGTAACCAAAATACATGTTTTCTGGCTATGTTCTCAATTCCTGTAGAAATGTATTTTACTGCATAAAAATTTCACACTGGTGGCACTAATTTATTGAAAACAATTTATGTATGATTATTAGCAACTTCACACCCACTACTTGATTATGGGAGTGTGAAGAGAGGGTGTGAGGTGATGTAGTAGAGATCCATTGGGAATAAAGGTTGCTTGGAAGCTACTTTAAACAAACAATTGAAAACAAAAAATATGTAAGGCATCTTTTAGTTCACCAGAAGCATCCCCACTAGCTGCCTTCAGCAGCAAAATATCCTATAAATCGATTTTGAAGTTGCTTATGCTAGAAATTTCGAGAACAGTAATTGTCAACTTGAAGGAATTTCCCTCTATTTATTTCCACAGTGAAAACTCATCATTAGAATCATTTTAAAGTGTATTCATTATATAGGGAAAAATTTAGTTTGAGAGATAATTCAGTTTGTTCACGTTTTGAAACACGTAATTTGAAAAGTAAAAATCTAAGATTTGAAATATCTTTAAATTGAGTAAAGCTATAGCTGAACTTTTACCACCAGCTATAGTCAGCACTGTTCCGGATTTTTTGGTAGTAAAATTAAATAATTTGGGAAAGTCTAATTAGCAGTTTTAATTAAGAGAAAAAATGAACTTTTTAACTAAAAGGAATACAGATTTGAAATTTATGTCAGTAGATAGCCCAAATTGAGATGATTACGAATATATAATGGTTTTGGTAAAAAGTTTAAGCATTTGTCTGGTAATTAAGTTTTTAATGATAGATTGTCGTTAATTGTTGATGGAGCACGTAAAAATTCTGCCAAGTTCATCACGTTATGACTTCAATTTTTGAGATTATGGAAACACTATTTAGTACTTTTGGAGATATTTATTAAAGAAAAAGTTGCTGACGTCATAGGCTCTGAGAAGTCTATAAAAAGATCTAGCAGCGAGCTCCCATAGTCTCATTCTTTCGCCAGAAAGTGATCGCGCAACTCCACGCTAGTTACCGGAGTAAATTGTTCCATGCGGTAGCGGTTTAGGCAAATTCCAACATGCCGTAATACTCACTAATGTTAGGGGGACTTTGTGAGTTTTTGTCTTCTCATGGTAATGTGTTTAACCTGTGATCTTCAAAGAAACTGTTGTTCGATGCTTTATTCACGTATCTGGTACCGACAATGTACGAGTGAACATTTTCAAGAATATAAGTATTGTGTTACTCTGAAACTGTGTCAAGTAACTTTATTTCAATTACCCTTCGCATTTGGGGTTTAATACGAATGCGTGGCGGCCAATCTATTTAAAATTATAGGTACCAGAAGGCTACACATGGTCATGAACTTAATTGTTCACAGTTCAGGTGAAAGTGTTGCATAACCCCCCGTGCAGCCTTGGCTCCTGACAAATAACACCACTGAAAGAAGTAAAATGCAACAGCCACTGGATCTGAATTTGTATGGAATCCAGTTCAAATAATGGTAAATTTATTTTAGTTTTCAATACATTCCTTTCAAGAGATTCTTAAAAATAAACTATGGCTTATTACCTTCCACTTTTTTACTTACAACTTAGAAACACTGCACAGATACAAATAATATGATTTCACAACTGCAACATCACAATATATGCTAAACACAATCAGACAGTTACTTCTTTTCCCACCCCACACTATTCCTGTCAACCAGAAAACCATCTCACAAAAAGCCATTCATATTGATGTAATTTAATTAATCTTGTATTTTGAAATGTTGCAGCTCTTATACCTCCAAATTTGGTAACTGATCGGTATACTTTTACTGCCCTAATTTTTATTAAATACATTGTTATATACTAACCTCATCCACATTCTTCCTTTGTTTAGCGAGCTGCTCTTTGCGGATTATATACCGCCCGTAACAGTATGGGTTTTGTATTACTTCAACTTTCTTGATATTGTAGTATTTTCTTATATCATCTGTTACTGTGTCATAGATAGCGTAACTTGGTATGAGATCTTCCTTAATGTATCTTTTATGTAAATAACTTTCGTAAGTAACTGTAGGCCAATACTCTGGTGCATATTTCCGGACAACATCCTGAAGAAGAGCTGTGAATGAAATGAAACAACACTTTAATGATTCATTAGCTGAACATACTTCAGCAGCACACATTACATTTTGGTTAAAATACATTTTGCCAATCTGTCAGCTATTACTTTCATATCTAAAATTAATGATAGCCAAATGTTATGATATAACTTATTTTACTGGGAGAGATCAAATGTAATGTTGGTCTTGCCAAAGCTGAACCACAATCTTTCTATTATTGATAAGAAATTTGTTCATTTTAAGAAAACATCATATACATGACCAATTTGTATGTTGATTTGTTCTGTAATTAACTTGTTTGCTTTTATTGTACTTCTTCTACTATTTTGACTAAAATATGCCAATATAATAGTGTCTTTTATTTTCTAGTTCATATCTGTAGTACGTTTTATGAATTACAGCATTATATAAGGATATAAAAATGAAACTTGTCTCATGCTTCTACTACTCTCATCAACCCTATCACCAGCGAAATGTTTCCCGTCATAGGGCATGTAACTCATCAAACCTCCCATGTCATATTATAACAGTCAACTGTAGTTACTGGACTTGTATGAAACCTAGGAATTGTATGTAAACAATGCTATGCCAATTTAAGAAATGTGTAAAATAATTTGTTTGAGGTTCATTAATACAAACATTTCCTAGGCATTGTATGCAATTCCTAAATGATACTAGGAAATATATATATAAAAAAACCCTTATACCATAGAATTAGTGAATGAGTGAAAAATTAAACACAATAAAATGAGAATCAAAATGAGTTATTTATAAATTTATATATTATAAATTCATATATTTTTTTGGTATAATCGGGTCACATTATAACATATAAAATCTTCATAAGACATTTATTAATATTAAAACTTAAGAACTTATTTATTATTGCAGTTTAAGCTGGAGTGGCTCTTAGAATTACACAACATTTTATTTTTGAAACACAAACGTTTTGATGAACTACAACCCTTTTTGCAAAGGCATTTTTTTGATTCCTTGTCTAGTGCCAGTTGATTGTAGATTCACAGCTGAGCATAGTGAAATTTTGGCACTAGGTACATCCTTGATTTCCAAAATACCTCTTATACAAACACTGAAATGAGATCTAGGATACAGATGTTTTATGATTCCATATTTTGTGCCAATTTGATAAAGCTTGTCTTCGATTTTATCCAAGACCACACCTATAATATTTTGTGCACCGCCATGTCCTCTATCAATCTCTGTTAAGGAAACCCTTCCAGAAGTGCCAATAGATAGCAGAGGAAATGAACGACAGCGACGAGTATATGCAAAGAACATTTAAGTAACATTAACTGCCCTGCGATCACGTTGTAACCTATTGCCATCTCAAATTTAACACATTTCTGATTGCTATTTAGCAAATGTACATAATTTACTTCACACCTTTCCTATTGATTTTGGGTACTGTATACATTTCTTAGGAATTATATATAATGATTCATTACATATATTTCTGATAACATCAAAAAAATGAATGGCCACAGGAAAAATGTTTTCATTCAGACTCCAGACAATCCAGATGCTGCTCATCCCACCTCTCATGATACCAAAAACTTCAATTTCTGTTTCATGAATTGTGCTATCAGAATGCTTGTCAACAGCAATAGTCCCTCTAAACTGATGGAAGCTGGCCTACCATTATAAATTTGGCACCAGGTCTTAACCTTTTTTAGTAACAGTTTATATCCTTGGTTTCACCTTTATTTCTTGTTTTAATCAAATGAAAAACTGGATCAATTTTTTTTGGTATTATTTGATTTCTCAAAAAAGTGACAAATATAATCCATTTGCTACCCTCCAGTATAATGACCCTGTAAAAGTGATCTGACAATGGGACTGTCAAATCAAAAATAAGAAATGGAAGCTGCAATTAGATGGAAAAATTGTAAAAAGATAATGAGGATAATCTAATCATCTTATGTACTAAAGCATAGAGCAATTTTATGATTAGATCATAGAGTAGCTGATTGGTTTCCATTATTAAGAAAAAGCTCATTCGAGATAGGTATGAACAAAAAAATTATTTTCATTTTTTTTATACTGTCTTCTTGCACTGAAATTTGTTTCTGTTCGTGCTGGTTAAACTGATCAGATCCATAAAGATAGATAGATATGTTCACTTTGATCCCATGTGAGAGTAATCTCAGGGATGTGGAACAGTACATACACTTATTAGTAATGTCAATATTACTATATAAATGATAATATTATTATATATTGACAACAAGTTAGCAACAACCCATTAGTATAACCAATATCTCCTGTAATCTACAAATACAATCCCGAGTTAATTAATACTTATTATGTGGAATAGTGTATACACTTGTTACCAGCATCTAATAACCAGTTATTTTCTTACCAACCAGTTACCATGATACGTTTCACTGTAATTTGTGACTACATATTATATTATGTTAGTTGCTATTTATGTGGAACAGTACACACACCTATTAGCAATATCAATTATATTACCAACAACTCATAAGCAGTCAATTACTTATAAACCTGTTAATATGATAATTTTTCACAGCAGTTTTTGAGTGCATGCTATCCCATGTTAGTTACTATATATGAGTGAAATTTTGTAAACAGTGTAATTAGTTCATTTGTCAAAAGTTTCAACAGAAAGAAAAACCATATATCATTTTAGTAATTGTGGATAATTTTTTCACCTTCCCCTTCCATACACCATATATAATATATTATCAGTCATTCTTAGTTACCAAATTCCAAGAAGAAAATTCTTTCACAGAGTAAAATGGGTTCTGAAGCAGAAACTCTTTCAGTTTGGACTTAAAGTAGTTGGGTTTTTGTAGATAACATTTAATTTCTGTTGGTAATACATTGAATAAGGAAGCTCCAGTAAATATTAACCCTTTCTGTACAATTTACAGTGATTTGTAATACTTGTGAATATTATATTTATTCCTAGTATTATGGCTATGTATGTCAGCATTAAGATTGAAGTGTTCAGGATTTTCCACTACAAATGATAGTACGGAGTATACAAACTGTGCTGGCATTGTTAGTACACCCAGGTTTTTAAATAGATTTCTGCACAACGTCTGTGGGCTTGCTCCACAAATAGTTCTTATAGCACGCTTTTGCAATTTAAATACCCTCTGTGCTTGTGACGAGTTTCCCCAGAATGAGATGCCATAAGTAAGCAGGGAATGAAAATATGCAAAATATACTAACTTTCTGGTTTCTATATTGGCTATTCTAGATATTACCCTAAGTGAAAATGTTGCAGAATTCAGTTTTTTTAAAACATGTCAAATCTAGAGAAAGTTCTGAAGCCTCATTTGGAATCATTTTCAACACTAGTTTCATAAAACTTTTATAAATTGGTTTGAAAATATAATTGGTAAAAAGAAAAGGTGGGGGAAAATGTAGTCATGAGGTACGCTGGAGATTGACGTTTAATTCATATTCCATCAATGTTCCCAGAATTCTTGAAATGCCTTCTGATAAGCTTTTATCAAACTACTTTAATGACCACTAGTAAACATTAAGATCCAAGAATATTATTTACTTATTTTTCACTACAAAAATAATAATAATAATAATAATAAAAAAATAAAAAATATTTTTAAAAATTTCATCAGTTAAAATTTCTTGTTTCTCCCATTAAAATGAATTGCCCTATTTCATAAAAACTTTTAATGTCAATCTTGAATCAAATAATTCTTAATGAAATTGAATGTTTAATTCTTACTTCAAAGATGTGACAGGATTAGTTTATGTGAAGCAAATCTTTAGGAAACATTAAGCCTGAAACCTGAACTTAATTTTCAATTAAAATGAAATTCCAGAGTAAAAAAGAAAAAGTGGAGTTTAACACAACATTAACTGTATCAATCTCAACTAACAGACTGACTTTCCAATCATTTTACCTTTGATTAGTGTCTGTTTTATTAAATGAGAAGCAACATATTTGGGCTTATAGTGGATTCAGATTATGATTTTTCCAATCATAAACATATTTTGTAACAACAAAGTTTTTCTTGGTATCATATACTAAGAAATTGTTCTTGGGTTTTGATTGAACTTAATTCTGTGAAGCAACATAATTCAAATTGTGTCCGCAATATCAAGCAACATGCTGCTAGAACGTGAGAAAAGTCCTTTTAATGGTCAACTCGCTGTGCCAACAATTCTGCATGCAATCAAAAATGAGGTGACAAAGTGAGTCTATTTTGGGTATATAAGGCGGTGGCAACTCACCTTCCAATAGCATGTCACTTGAGAAATTTATGATCAGTGAAATAACATCTGCATTTAAACAATTAACCAATCTAAAAGCACAACCTTTCGTTGACATCATCTTTTGTTAACATTGTTTTGGATTACTTGTGCCAGATGCACTAAGAAGGTATTTCCTTATTCTCTGTTCCCTGTGGTATCCTATTAGATGTTTTTGCATGGAGTGTTTGTTACCACCACAATCAGTTTCCATAATGTCATGATTATTTCCATATTTTTATTTGGTTTATTAAATAATAAGAATCATGGTTATCAGTGACATCTGATAATTTCATATAACTCATGTAATTACTGTACATGCACTAAAGCATTCACCCACAAATGCACAAGCAGGCACACATATGCACACACATAAATATATTAATTTTTCATCTTCCCTGTGCATAAATGTTTCATAATTGTAGGTTGTATTGCTAACTAATGGTTTCTTTCACTATTGTTACTTAAAAGTTAATATGCAAACACCTGTTTTTATGGTCAATTAGCATAATGCAAACAATTAAAAACTGCAAAATAAAAGCTTTTTGTTCATATTTTGTAATCTCTTATGATAATGATAGAAGGTAGGTGAAATATCACTTAAGGAAAGAAAATAGCATATGACTAGTATAATATTATTTTAATTCAATACCAAATGGAACTGTCTTGCTCACAAAATTTTGTGTTTCCTGAAGTGTGTTGATATCTTAAAACTTTGGTTCTAGTTGTTGGTATTGACAGCATGAATTTTGCACGGGAACATCATGATTAAAACAAAGAAGTAAAAGATTCTATTGTTCTTTCTTCTTTGGTAGTCAGTCCTGTGATTGATCTGCAGCAGTCTCCCATTCAGCTCTACTCTCTGCCCTCCTCTTCATATCTACATATCTCTTGAAGCCAACATCTTTCATTATCTGCTGGAAGTATTTTAACCGTGGCCTTCCTCGATAAGTTTGTCACCTCTTTAGTTCCTCTTTCCAAAACCATATTTTCCAACTATTTCGTATTCCTTCCCTTATCCCACTGCAGTGTTCATATTAACAAGTATAATAAGGTTTTTATTACCTTTTGTATCATCTATTGTTATTTTACTTCAATATAACCATTTACATATTGTACTGGAGGCAATTCTTTTATCTGAGAGTAATGTTTATGCTTATGGCTTTACACCTTGTTGACATCGAGGTCACTAGAGGAAGCAAATGACTGGGGGCAATGAACGAGAAGGAATTTAGCCATGGCCTTTTGAAGGAACCATGCCAGTATTTGCCTGGAGTGATCTGGGGAAACCATGGAATATCCAAATCTGGATGGCTGGACTGAGATTCGAACCTGTGTCCTCCCAAATGTGAGGCCAGAACCTTACCGCTCACCCACCATGCTCACTCAGAATCTGATAGTAAGTGTAGTTAAGACCTCTCGAAGGCATTTAACAGAGCGAGCCATGTAATGGTGGTAAATATTGTAAAAACCATAACAGTGATTTTCTGGGTGGCGGAATTCTTAAAAGGTAGGAAGAAAAAGTTAGGGTAGGAAATGCAGTATCAAAAGAGGTGGAAATGAAAATTGGTATATCACAGGGTGGTGTCCTGACACCATTTATATTCATTATTCTAATAAATGATAATGTTGATACTTTGCAGTCAGAAGTTAGATTGTTTGCAGATGACATAATGTTACACAATAGGATCAAAATGTGAAAAGATTGTGAGCAGCTGCAGGGTGACCAGGACATGATATTCAACTGGGTAGATCAAAATTGAATGAAGATAAATGCAAGAAGGGTCAGCTTATTAGGGCCACAGATGAAAATCTAAAATTTGCTTATAATTATAGAGTGGGGAGGAATTGCTTGTTGAAGACAAATATCTTGGTATTTCATTTCATATTAGGCAAGTGGCAGGGACAGGTTTAAAAATTGTTCATTTATGGGAGAAGATGATGAGGGAATGTATTAGGGAAGTGGGGGAACAAGGGTGCAAAACTTTGTTCAATCAATAGCTTGAATATTGGGTTGTAGCATGGGACCCACATTTTGGGTATTAAATACAGGAGTTGGAAGGGGTGCAAAGTAAGGCAGCTAGTTTTGTTTTTGAATATTATCTTAGAACACATCTATAACTGAACTGTATTGGGCGTCATTGGAAGACAGAAGGGGGTTGAAGTGAGTGTTAGTAGTGGATTGGTGATGAGGCTTGGATGGATATTGGTAGAAGGATTATAGGTAGTATGTGGAATGGATAGCCATAAGCCTAATCTAGCACTTGCTTTCAAGTGGAAGGGAGTGGGTAAAGTTTCTTTTGTAGGGAAGTGAGTAAGAGGCTGAAATAAATGGTCAAAGTGCTGAAAAATTTACCAATGACACTGAAAGTTTAAAATTAGAATATGCTAAGGGCATAAGTAAATGAGTAGTGAAATGCACTGAAAGAATTTAAGAATAAAAAAACTAAAATAAATCATGCCACCAGGATGTGAGCTTCATTGCAACTGAATTAAATAAATTTTCTAGGAATCAATTATGTTGGTTTAAGGCACATAATTATTTTAAAGTCTTTAAAAAACTATAAAATCTTAATTCTTTATATTTTTTTTAACTTCTTTTAAAACATGTGATTATAAGTTTTATCAAATTGTGTCAAAAAAAAAAAGTATTTTTCCTGTCCCCAGTTCATGCACAGTTGTTAAAAACGCACATGATTTGATTTTTCTTCTTCATAACTACTTTTCAAGTGTTTCTCTTGTACCTATAATGGCTAATCTGATGTTCCAGTATTATGAAAACATCACAGTTTTATGAACAATACCATTCTATATATCAATTCCCATAAAATTAAAAAAAAAAAAGTGATACAGGATCAAAACAAAATAAAAGAAGGTTGTGTGTTAGACAAAAGTAGAATATTTAACAAGATTTAGTCACACTAACTTCGGCAGACAGAAAATCATTAATAAATTACACACAGAAATAAAATGAATTTTGAGAATTTGCACCTGGTATGCACCAAGGATGCAAGTAAGGAACATTGTCATCCAGTTCTAAATTTTTCATACGAATAAGTTCATCATTTGTCAGACACAGGAATATCTCAGCTGTCCATCCCAAATTATAAACTAAGTTCTCATTTCTGTAGATGTAAAATGGAGAATGGGGTAGTTGCCATTTTTTGTTAATAAACATTATTCAATGCAACAGTACAGGTGTAAGTAAGTATTGTACACAATCTTTGAATACTGTGTTACAAAACTGGAATATGGTACGGAACAACTCATAGTAATAGCAATTTACAGGGCCCCCTGAGGAAATTTTAGACGGTTTTTATCTCAGATAGTCTTTGCTACTATGTTTCACAAATAACAAACAAATAGTTTTATGTGGAGATTTTAATGTTGACTTTCTTAATCACAGCAATGAGATGCTAGATATGGAAGCCTTGATATTGTCTTTTAACTTAACGGCACTTGTAAATTTCCCTACAAGAATACAAAATAATAGCAGGATTGCAACTGATAAATTTTGTATGGATATTTCTCAGTACAGAAATTACAACATACTTCCAGTAATAAATGCTGTCTCAGATCATGATGCCCAGCTGTTATGTATCAAATCCAGAAACACTGTCAAACAGATAAAGAAATGCTGGGTACGTAGAAGAAATATTAATGAAAACAATATAAAACATTTCACATATTCCTTAAATAATGAACACTGGTTAAAAGTGTGCACTGCACATGGTGTTAATGCAAAATTTGATTCCTTTCTTAATATATTTCTAACACTTTTCCAAGGATGTTTCAAAAAAAAAAAAAAAAAAAAAAAAGGAAAGTTGTCAACACTCCAAACAGTGAATTGGGTAATGGATGGATAACAAAGAGTATCTAGTAAAACAGAAAGGGACCTTTACTTAAAAGTAAGAGAATCAGATAACTATACACTGAAAGCTCATTATAAACTTTATTCTAAAATACTAAGAAATGTAATAGGAAAGACCAAGAATAGGTATATATCAGAGAAAATAGAGAATTCAGGCAATAAGGTGAAAACCATATGGAATATAATAAAAACTGAAACAGGAAAATCTGTAAATCACTCTAAAGACATAAAAATAGAACAAAATGGATCTGTGAATAGTGAAGTAGGGGAAGTTTGTGAAATATTTAACAAACATTTTACTTCAATTGTAGAGAAATAAGGCATAGAAAATCAATCCCCACATTGTGCCGTAAGGTTCCTTCAGATGGCATTCCCAAATAGATTTGTGGAGGTACAATTGCCACAAGTAACAGGCTCAGAAACAAATAAACTCATGAAACAATTAAAACCCAAAATTTTTTCCAGCTATGACAATATTTCATGTAAATTACTGAAAAGATGTTCAGATTGTATCAATCATGTACCTGCCCACATTTGTAATGAATCCTTAATGCAAGGTATGTTGTAAAACCGAGGAGAAGCAACATGTGTAGATAACTTTCGTCCCATTTCATTACTTTCAGGATTCTCAAAGATTTATGAAAAAGTCATGTATCGTAAAGTAATAAAATTTGTTACACACTATAATATCCTCACCAAATTACAATTTGGGTTCCATAAAGGATCACCCACAGAAACGGCTATATACTCAATTTTAAATAACACATTTGAGGAACTGAATAATAAAATGAACCCTGTAGGAATATTTTGTGATCTTGCAAAAGCATTTGACTGTGTAAATCATGAATTACCTTTGAAAAAAAAAAATGGAATACTATGGTATTATGGAACCGCAGGTAAACGGTTTAAATCATACATGGAAAGTCGAATGAAAAAAGTTTCCATTTTTTATTCTAAAATAAGTAAAGATGCTTTATCAGAATGGGAGAAAATAAAGCATGGAATTCCACAAGGCTCTGTCCTAGGACTCCTCCTCTTTTTGTTATACATCAATGACCTTCCTGCAAACCTATCTGACAAAATTAACAGTGTTTTATTTGCAGATGACACTAACCTGACTGTGAGAAAAACACCAAATAATAATCTAGAATTTCATGTAAATGAAGTACTTAGTGAAGTAGAAAATTGGTTTAAGGTAAATTCATTAAAATTAAATTAAAAAAAAAAAACACATTATATTAGGTTTAAAACAAAAAATTATGCACAGCCAGATTTACAAGTAAGCTATAAAAATAACAAAATCTTTGAAATTCCTTACTATTGAAATAGATGAGAAACTCAGTTGGCACGAATATATCACTTCACTACCGAAGAATGGGGCCGCATTTAAGCATAAGTTACAAAGGCTGTAGCCTAGGGGTCAGCACCATAAGTGGTAGAGCCAAAAAAAAAAAGTCGCCAATAATTTTTTGGGCCGAATTTTGAATTAAAGCCCCGGTCAGAGGGACCACTGCTAGTGTTTGTTGCCAGGTGTCCCGATTTGCGCGGGACGTCCTGATTTTCAGGGGTCTCGGGATGCGTCCTGATTTACTCTCGATCGGGACGCCAAATGTCCCGATTTTTTAACTAAGTCATAAAAAGCCATAGCTCCTCGCAAAAAAAAAAAATGAATCGCGTGTCACACGTCGAGACGCCTCGCATTCAACCAGCAGTGCTGTTTACGGCTAATGGTACAACCACTAACCAGCACATTGCGCCAAAAACAGTTTAGTAGGTATATCTCATGGTGGCAAAAATTATGTAGAAAAACACCAGAAATGTAGTAAAAACAAGAAAAAAGAAAGATGTGCCAGTTTAGCAACATCGCTGAAAATATTTGTAACCCCCCTGAAATGATCAACCAAAATAGAGGTGGGCAAAGTGACTCACTAAAAAGAGCAGTGTTCATTTGATCACTCTACGAAAAGAACTAGTCCTTTTCAACGGTTCACTAGTTCACTGGCTCAGTATAAAGAAAATGAGCAGTTATATCCATTTTGAGTGTAGTATCTGTTCGTTTTATTGACATTTATACTGATTACTTAGGTTAATCTCATGTTGGTTATTTTCATTTATTTTTTATTTATTCTGAAATATTTTTGTTTCTTAATACTACCGGATTACTTTCACGCATAAAAGGCCATATCAAAGCGTCAATGAAATATTGAAGGCTTCACCAGAAGATGGCGGCAATGAATCTAGTCGCCGAAATATCGTGTAGCAACGCACTCTTGACTCGGCTAGTCACCCGAGAGCAGTTTATACATTCTCAACGCCGAGAAAGACTTCGTTCTTAAATATTGTTTGGCTTACTGGGAATATTTGATATTTGAGCATAGATAATTTTACATTAATTTATTTACAAACACAAAGTACAATCAATTTTAAAGAACTTTTTGCTTTAAATGAAATGAAGGTTACTCTTCACAATTAAAATTTTACTTATTTTGCCATTCAGTAACCTACTTCTTTTTTCATTGCAAATTTATCCAGCTTTTGAAAATATTCTTTCACAAGGCACGCATGTAGCCGGAAAACACAAAGAGAAGCGGGGCGCGACGTCAGATTCGAAAGAACTAGCTCCCCATTGGCACTGCTCCGCGCTGTGCTGAGCGATAGGAATCAGAGAACGTCGCGAACGAACTAGCTCTTTCCGTGCTGAGCCATGGGATCAAAGAACGTTGCGAACGAACTAGCTCTTCTCGATCTTCCGCATTTCTTATTCTTTCGGGGCGGAGTGGATAAACAAGGAACGGCGAGTAACATAGAACAAACATGAGTCGGGCCGCGGGCGACAGTGACAAAGCCGAAACCGACTTATTGTTGGCGCACACTCGATTGAAGTTCAATCGAGACCGACACACCACCGTCAGTACGGCTTCCAAGAAAAACTACCGCTCACTTTTAGTGAGCGACTGCTCACTTGCTCTTTCAAAGGAACTGTTATAAAGAACTGGTTCACTCGCGAACGACCCATCTCTAAACCAAAAAGAAAAAATGATGGCTGCTGACGGCACAAAGACATACTATACGGTCAAGCACACCTTCTCATTCAATTCCCTCGACAGTGAATTAAAACTCAATTGTACTTTGTACAACGATTCTAAAATTTTAGCTATTCGGGAGGACACGGATTCGAATCCCCGTCCGGCCATCCAGATTTGGGTTTTCCATGATTTCCTCAAATCATTCCAGATGAATGCAGGGATAGTTCCTTCAATAGGGCATGGCTGAATTCCTTCCCTTTCCTTGCCCTCCTTCCAGCCTCTAATTACCTCGACGCGGATGAGGCGTAAAGCCAAAAAGCTAAGAAACTGTCTTTTAAAAGAACAAATGCTAGTGGGATTGCACATTATGTTTTAGGTTCGGCATGTACTTAAGAAGAAATCGAAACTCTTCAAAATGTTATACTTCATAGTGTTGCTACAGACGTCTACACCTACGGTGGAACAAAAATTTTCATCAAATGATAAAAACATCTATCTAGTTACTGTGCAGACAACACAAATATGCTTTTGCTGCTGCAATTCAGTTTTCCACTTACTGCACAGTTATAAAGATAAAATTATATCGGTGCTATGACCTGCACATATTTTGCATAGCAGTTATCCTCTTCGTTTGAGAACAATTGACATGGAGTTTTTTTTATACTAAGCCAAACGAGCTCAAGTTTTAAAAGAATTTTATGAGACGCATAAATCTGATTTCGTTCCAGTCCCTGCGACACGTAAAAACACGATGGTTGTCACTTCTCGCTGTCAAACGTGCCACCAGGCCCGCCGTAAGCGGGCGTGCAAGGCGTTCACGGCACGCGGGCGGCACATCAACGGGGGCGGCAAAACGAGTGATCGACAGTCGCCGCCCCGCGATAGTTGCCACTCCATTGTCACCACGACGAAATTTGCGGTGTATTATGTAGCAGGCGACCTTTCTTTAAATATATAGTTCAACAGCTGCTTCGAGCGGTCGGCGACACTCGGGATGGCAACAATGCGGGCGGCAAATAATGTTCGAAGGGGCGGCAATCTCACAGTTTTGTGACCCGGTTCGGAAATTTCCTAGATCCACCACTGGCTGTAGTTAGACAGGGGGCGGCATAATCGGGATTGCACGCGGGCGCTCTAACAGTTAGCGGCGGGCCTGCGTGCCATGAAATCATTCAACATCCTAAAAGATTACTTTATGCCTATGGAAACGAATGATCAACTGCATTTTGGATATTCAATAATAATAGGGAAACAGAACCTTATCTTTCTTCCAAAATACACTGAAGCTCCTAAAAGATGCTGTATTGAAACTTGAAAACGAAACACTGTATTATGGTCAGACTCATTAACAAATTGAAGCAGAGGATTGAACATGAGTTTGTGGGATTCAAATGCGACAATTTATTTAAAAATTTGCCGATGAAACAGAATAATAATAATAAAAAAAGATTGTGCGTGGTACAAAAATGTTTTAAACTACATAGAAACAAAGTACGAATTCAGTGTGATCAAATTCAATTTATTCATATTCTCTGCAAGATGACTCTTTCACTTACGAGCAATAGTTAATATCGCTGAAACACTTAAAACTGTTAGGTTCTTAGAAACGGTCGAACTTAATGAGAAAGTTTGTAACAAAGACGCATTGAAAGCAGTAGTGTACAACATAGATTTAATGCTGCTACAAAAATGGCACAGTATATTTCAAAATAAAGAGCTTGTCAACATACAAAATTTTTTGCTTTCAACACGTGATACCAGTTTCAAGAGCAGTAGCTGAAAGGATATTTTCCCAGGTTATTATAATTTGATCTGAGACATGAAACTGATTATCACTCGAGTATGTCATAGCAAAGATACAAATTAAAACTAATTTCAATAACTATGAATTGTATAACTATGTTATAAAAAACAAAGAAATGATAAAATCAGTAAAATCTAAAACAAAATAAAAATTTTAATAAAAATGAATACTTTATTCTTATTAATAGTAGGAATAAATACTTAAAATTCAACTTCGAAATACACTTTTTCATAATATTTTGTCACTTCTGCTAGTCAACAAGTGAGACTATTATTATAATGTTTAGTGCAAAGATTCATATGTGCATATCATTTCACATACAGAAACCTACGGAAATTATCCATGTCCTGCCTAAATTATCTAACGAAACGTGATTTATATAAAACCTTGTTTTTTGGCTGTCCCGATTTGTAACCCTGACTCCCGATTTTTAACAAACCGAACCTGGCAACACTAGCCACTACCGACAGGGGGGCCCGCACCACATGTATAGCCTAGGGGCCCACAATGCCTAAATTCGGCCAGTGGCGTAGCTGGGTCAACAAGGGAGCTGGTGCAAAAAATTTATTTTGGGCCCACAGGCCAGGTGGGCGACCGTTTTTTTGCTTTGTGTTGCTGGTAGGGACCCCCTGAGCAGTGAGGGCCTCTTAGTGAGGGGGCCCCCTTAGACGATGGTAGAGCTTTAAGAAAAAGTCGCCAGTTTGCCGTGAAGGCCCGTGGGCCCTCTGAACTACTCTTGGGGGTGCCCAGAGGTGCACTTGAGGGACCCTTAGTGTAGGGGCCCCGGTGCACTGCACCGCCTATCCCCATAGTAGCTTGGGCCCTGCTGAAGAAGTTAAGTAGTGCCATATTTGCAATATGAACACTTTCTTTAATAGAAGTTCTAGAATTAACAAAACAGGTGTACTCCTCATATTTTCATTCAGTGATGTCATATGGCATAATTTTTTGGGGGAACTCTTCACAAAGTAAAAAAGTTTTCATAGCACAGAAAGGAGCTATTAGGATGTTGTGTAGGGTAGAACCAAGAACTTCTTGCAGACAACGTTTAAAAAACTCAATATTCGTACAATGACTTCTCAGTATAAATATTGTCTCATGTGCTTTGTCATAGAACATTTTAACCTATTTACATCTAATTCACAGTTTCAATACAAGAAACAGAAATAACTTGCAAAAAACGCAAACATCTCTGTCATTAGTACAAAGAGGAGTTAATTATTCTGGGATACATCTGTTTAAAAAACTCAATATTCGTACAATGACTTCTCAGTATAAATATTGTCTCATGTGCTTTGTCATAGAACATTTTAACCTATTTACATCTAATTCACAGTTTCAATACAAGAAACAGAAATAACTTGCAAAAAACGCAAACATCTCTGTCATTAGTACAAAGAGGAGTTAATTATTCTGGGATACATCTGTTTAATAAACTTCCCAAGATTATAAAACAGTTTGCAGATAATAAAGAGATATTTAAAGAAAAACTGATAGATTATCTTATTGGCAACTCTTTCTACGCCCTTCAAGAATTTGAACAAAATAATTAATTGTATTCAATATGACCTTTTGCAAAACTCAGTTGTAAAAATTAATGTTTATTTTTATTGTTTGCCTTTGTAACATATGATTGTTTTCAATATGTTTATGACTCATATTATATGTATGTGTATTAATGATGACATGTTTCATATCCCAGAGGCCCTTCCTCAGCAGGGATCAATGAAACAAGATTGATAAATAAATAAATAAAAATAAATTTAATCTATGAAGATTCTAGTAAACAATTAAGTATGCAGTTCCTAAACAATGAGAGATTCTGAAATTACATTTGGAAAACACTTCAAGAATGATGTAGTACAAATATAATGATTTTTAATTTTCATAAATGAATTTTGAACCTACAGTCATACCTGTTTCAGGTATGCACAATGTGTTTGCAGTCTTGGTATCTTCCACAGCAGTACAAAACTTTTATATGTTATGCCAACACAAGAAGAAAAGCAACTTTTGGCTTTTAATGGTTATGCATAAGTTTATTTGCGTCTATTGGCGTATACAATACAAGCGGATCTACATTACACAGCGCGAGGTAATGATGTCCTAAGAGAGCGTGCTTACCACATAACTCCATTTTGGCCTCCTGTGAACACCCCCCCCCCCCACGTTGGGCTTTTGCCTCTACCTCCCCCCCCCCACGTAGCTTTTTTCCATTTTGATTCCAGAAGACATTTTGTACTGTTTTCTCTTGTCAGACTATTGTAAATTACATATGGAGATAATTAACTGAGGGAAATAAATATTCACATGCTGTTGTGAGTTCTATTCCTCATTTTAACTGTGAAAAATGTTATGACAGGAAAGCTACGTGGCCTGGCTTGGAACCCCCCCTCCCCCCCACGTAGCCTTCCAGCCAATCCCCCCCCCCTGGACCGAGCCACGTAGTTTGTGCACTGACCCTAATACTGGAGTAGTCAACCGCGAGACTTTTTATGACATCGCTAGAACTAGTTTGCGACGTAGTTGTAGCGTGTCACAATGGTCCGTAGTGTATTACAGCCTAATTACTGCTTGAAATTAATACGTCTTGCGATTATAATCCCAGTAAGCATGCAGTCAGTACTTTATATAATTATTCAGTTAATCTCATGCCATACAGCATATCTTTAAATGAAACGCAGCAGTAACCACAAAAATGATCCAAAATATTAAATGTTTTACCGTGGTAAAATACGATCATGACCACATAAAAAATGTCTACCGAACACGTTGACAGTGTTTTAGGATCGTTGAAGTTTGTATTAAAGTTTCAGTTGAGAGTATTCGAATCACCAATAATTAGCTCACAATTAACCATTAGGAATTAATGTACTTACATTTACCACTATCCATTTTCTTTGTTTTATCTGCACGTTACACCAGCAGAACCGCTAATGCTTTAATCACTAAGATACTTGTACACTCCCACAGGACAGTTCTTCCCCTGCCCGGTATTCCTAAGATAATACGAATTCAAATGATACTATTCAGGGTTGCCAACTCAAAACATTGTTTACCCTTAAAGCTTAAGTCGAAAACCCCCAAAATCACCAAAATTAATGGTTAAAACCCCTAAATTTTAAATACTATATTTTGCTTAGTAATTTTCGTTATTTAAAAATTATGCAATATCTCGAACATTATTTTGCTATGTGTAAACACCTCTTTCTATTTGACTAGAGGCATGGTATGTATAATAAAAGTTTAAGGGTTACTACCCCTGACTACTGAGAGTTATGTATTGATTAAAAAAAAAATCGGTATTAAAGATACTGTCCTTCAGGAAGACAATAGGATAAAAAGCGAAACTATTTCAGTAAAACTGTACAAGTATGTTATCTAACAACATAATATTTTAAATAAAATCTACTGTGGCCACTGCTGCCAACCGAAACTATACAAATCCCGTGAAATGAAAGAAATAAGTAACAGAATCTTCTAAACGTAAAAGAATAAAGAAATTAACTGAAGTTTCATTTTGCAACTTGCAGAAAGAAAAAAATAAAATGTAGGTGCCAAGATATATAAAGGTTGATCAAACCGAAGAATCATCGGTTAAAACATTTAAAATGCTAGTAAAAGTGAAGATTAGCAATATTCATGTATGATCTATGACAGTTGGGCTGACGATATCTTGTATGTATATTTTCTAAAGTACGGTCAATGGGTCATCAGTCCGAATCCGTTGTAGAGATTGGATGGTTTTAACGCCGGTGAGGAGCCAACAAACAGAACGAAGTCCTTATGTTTAGGATTTCAAATTAAAACTTTGTTTTTACAAATATTGATCAGTATAATTAAATTCCCCTCTGACCAGTCCGTCATTAAATTACAAAAAAGAAAAATAATAAATACGAAATAGAGACAATGAGACCCGTCAGTGTGCTTGCACCATCACACTGGACCGGGGAGGTACAACGGGACCAGGACCCCTGTGTACCGGCCGTCCGGTCCGGATTACGGTTTTTTTTAAAGCGGTTTCCCATAATCATGAAGGCGAATGCTCGGACGGTCCCACCGAGCGGGGCGGTGTAACGGTTAGCGTTCTCGCCTCGCATTCGGGAGGACGGTGGTCCGGGCATCCAGATTTGGGTTTTCCATGGTTTCCCCAAATCACTCCAGGCAAATGCCGGGATGCTTCCTTCAAAAAGGCCATGGCCGAATTCTTTCCCATTCCTTGCCCCCATCCTTGCCCCCCATCCTTTCCGGTCTCTAAAGACCTCGATGTTAAAAAGAGACGTAAAGCAGTTACAAAAAAAAAAAAAAAAAAAAAAAAAATCGGACGGTCCCCATCTCCGATCGAGCGTGGTCGGTGAACGGTAACGCTCTGGCCTCGCATACAGGAAGACGTGTTTGAATACCCGTCTGGCCATTCAGATTTGGGATTTCCATGGTTTCCCTAAATCACTCTAGGCGAATGGCGAAATGGTTCGTTCTAAAGGACATGGTCGAATTCCTTCCGATTCCTTGCCGCCTCTACGACATGTCACGCGGCATTTTGCTAAACTCCGGGAGATAATGTCCGTGAACATTTTGCATGACGTACTACTCAGTTCTTGTAGAGATGTTGACAGTTGAGCAGATGAAAACAACAGACGCTCACCTAAATACTTCGGTTTACGCTTCCTAGAATGTATTTTACTCTGGACAATGTTTTCTAATTGTTTCCGATACTTGAGTCTGCGACGGGTAGGTTTTTCACGTCGTCGTTGAAAGTAGCTGTCCTACCAAACCGAACTATACATAAATTGTTCTCTTCTTCAAGAGAGAATCCTTCAAATGATACATCCGAAGACGATGTAAAATCAACTTTCTATAACATCAAAACTAAAAAAAAAAGCAGACTTATTATTAAATACAACTTCTTTATACTCACTAAAAGGAAATGTACGTTCTTCTTAATTTATTGATCTTCATCAATAATCTATAACATTTAAAGAACGTACGGAACAACACAATCTTAAATAGATAAACAAATATTCTACTCTTTTTTCACAAAATCTTATCGATTGTTTCTTATAGTCATAAAATGTTTGTTTGTTCAGTGCCTAGCACTAGGAGTTCAAATAGCGTATAAGAATCTTGCCAAATTCAACCTTAACAATTCCGCTTTTCAAGCTCTGTCCTCTCTCGCCAATTCCCTTTTCATATTTTTGACAACATATTTTCATAACAATTAAAATAATTAACCATATAACCTCTTTTCTTTTATGCTAAATACTAAAATAAGCAAAACTCGTAATTGCATACATTTAGGAACCATCCCTTACACTAGGAAGAGAAAAACAGCATTTTTCTGTTTCCGTCAAATTCAGTCCGAGGCACAGTGTTATTCTTAATGATAACAAGTCCAGTGTCCACAATAAGACGGTAACTACACTTTATCTCACAAGGGGACTGTCAGACTTGGTAAGGGAGCGTGAGCAAACCACGTGGCTTGGTCCAGGGGGGGGGGAGGGGGTGGCTGGAAGGCTACGTTGGGCTACGTGGGGGGAGGGGGGGTTTCGAGTCAGGCCAAGTAGCTTTCCTTTCATAACATTTTTGACAGTTAAAATGAGGAACAGAACACACAACAGGATGCGAATATTTATTTCCGTCAGTTAATTATCTCCTTACATAATTTACAATCGTCTGACAAGAGAAAACAGTAAAAAATATCTTCTGGAATCAAAAGGGAAAAAAGCTACGTGCTACGTGGGGGGGGGGGGGGGGGGGTAGAGGCAAAAGCCACGTAGGGCTACGTGGGGGGGGGGAGGGGGGTTCACGGTAGGCCAAAATGGAGCTACGTGGTTTGTGCACGCTCCCTAATCAGTGATTTCAACGATTCTGTTATGTGTTATATAGTTATTGGTTAAAGGGTTTAAATCATACTTGACTGTCATATTGCGTATTCACAGCAGCTTACATACTAAGAAAGTAATAATTCTGCTGGCAACTTCGCTGTATCATAAACTTCTATAATTTCTGTAATTATAATTTCAATTTTGTTTCAACATTCATACAATATTTTTTCTGTCCTTCAATTATTATCAAACGCTTTTCATAGTTTATGGTAATCTGCCAAAATAAATAGAAAGATAATATGAAATATATCATGTTTCTTGCTTCCCGCAATCATTTTATTTAATTTTAGTGTATTTGTACACTTGCATTCGTTGTAAAAATCCCAAAGTACGAAGTAAATGTTTTTACCTGCTTTGTCTGGGGACCCCACTGTATATCTCAAACTTCTTGCGCGGTAAATTCTATGCCTGCTATAGACAGGGACGGCATTAGGGGTGGGGTGGGGGTAAGCGGCTCAAATGCACCCGGGCCCGCCCGGCCGATGGGGTCACCCACCATTTGGTGTGAGTGATGAATTGGCCAAGGGCCCCCAACTGCTTACCCCGGGCCCCAAAATCCTAGCGCCGCACCTGGCTACAGAACGGTGTGGCACCACTACAGTTACCTTGAGACAGACCTAGCGCTTGGATTTACCTTATATATATACATAAATCGCTAAAAAAGGCGCTACACAAATCTTCATGCGTGTTGCGGCAGTCCGTTGCAGTTTTGGCACTTGATGCCGCATGTCTCATATCATATATGCCGCGGTGGATGGTCCTGAAATCACAACTGAGATCAACCTTAAACAGTGACGCCTGTGGAACTCTCGCTTGCAAATACTGTTTGAAGCCCAACGATCCTACCGCGTTCACCACCCACAATTAGGTGCAACGTGTGCGGACGATTATTTTACGCCAGGATCGGCTTGATCAGCCACCAACGTACACATAAATAACTGTATGCAAGTGAGAAACTTAAACTCGGAAACGAGTATTGGCCGACGACGACGGTAAAAATAGCGGTAACTGAGCGCAAACCCGATTCTACAGAGTGATAATTCATGGCAAAATCCTGCTCTGATTACGAAGCTACCATTTACCTAATATGTAGGCTGCTATGAAATATTTGAGACGTGATATCTCTTAAACTGACAGCAATCGCATGAAATTACTGAGGGGATGTTGCCCCAAAACATATATAAGAATCATCGAAATGGATGATTATTAAGTCATGTGGTCCCTTTGGCAGAAAATTTAAGAATTACTCATTATCTTTGCAGTTCATTGTTTTGTGATACTGCAGCTTACTTGAATCGAAGTGGATGATGTACTTGAGCAATGGACCGCATAGCTCAATTCCGTAGAGTTCTGATGACAGATTCTATTCTCGATGAAGTTTAGGATATTTCTGAAGCTGCTCGCCAGATCCAACTATGCGGAATAGTTTCATCCTGAGGGAGGTTAAGAATGACCTAACCACGCCACTTGCTCTCTAGGGTGGAAGGCCCAAAATAGGAATAGGGATCTGTGAACCGGCGAGTCCCGCAGGAATCAGCAGGACCAAACGATCCCTGACAATTTTTTTGTTTTTACAAATATTGTTGTGGAATTTTAAATATCTTTCTTCGAATCCCATCCAGACATCCATATTTGGGTTTTCTATGGTTTCCCTAAATCACTCCACGCGAATTCCAGGATACTTCCTTCAAAAAGCCATGGCCGAGAATTCCTTCCCTTTCCTTGAACCCTCCCATCCCGCCTCTAATGACCAAGACGTCGACGAGACGAAAAGCCATAAGTAAAAAATAACAATCGTTGTTAATGAACAATTTTTTTTTTTTTTTGATATTGCAACCTAAAATACTACTCTGACCCGACAGATATAAATTTCAATGGTATCTACATTTTTTGAATATAGCCTAAAACAGTTGCCAGTCATTAATATTCTAGTCGCGTCAGTCCAAACATTTGGTGAAAGACCACAACATAGAATGATGGCGGGTAGGTGATGGGAAGCGTTTTTACGAGGAGGGGAGGGGGGGGGGCATTACTGATTGTTGATTTTTCGTCACGTATTCACGGTTTCTGGGACTGATACTGTGGAATTGCGTACACTTGGGGCTAGGCCGCTTCTGTCATCTTTCCCTCGATCTCTCTCGGTCAGCTCTTGTACTTTTCTTACCACGGTGCTATTTTCGAGCCATATTTGCAGATTGTGTCGCTTTTAGCAGCCTGTCTAATTCAAAGTGTCGACTATATGAGCAAATGCGAAGGTTAAATTTTTTAATTATATATGTTAGCACTTAGATTACCAGCAAACTGTTATGAATAATGGAATAAAGAATTCAGGATGCAGAAAATGACTTTTTAATGCACAAGTAATTATATAGTATGCCCAGAGGCAGGGGCGGATCCAAGGGGGGGGGGGGGGGTCTAGGGGGCTCAAGTATTTAGGTCCATCTCCGACTTTGTAATTTTGAAGACCTTTTTTTATTTTTATTTTTTGTAGCACTACGGATTTGAGGCCCTAGGAGACTATTAATATCCCCCCCAAGCCAAAATCCACAAAAGGCAAGCCCCTGCAAACGAAAATCCACTCAAGCCAAGCCCCCCCAAACCAAAGTCCGCTCAAGTCCCTCCCAAACCAAAATCCTGGATCCGCCCCTGGCCCAGAGGCTTTGAAAATGGAAAAATTAATTCTTAATGTGTTGACACCTTTGTTGTGTCCTTCATTTCTGTCCTTATTCATTGGTTTTATGATTAAGAAGGAGGTGTCTACTACAGGTGCAAGATTTTTGACTTTAGGAGCATGTCTAAAACAGTGTGTCGACATTAAGAGCAATTGCAGAGATTCAGATTTTTTAAATATTTAGTACGTTTGATCAAACAGTTTACCAGCAGCTGTTATATATAACTGAATAGAGACATTCAGAATACAGAAAATAACTTTATAATGCCTAGTTATTTAATAGTCAGAGGCTTCAATAATGGAAAATTTTCTTATAATGTCGACAATAGGTGCTTGTATCTTAATTGATGTATGTTTATAACCAAATTTTAGGCCCTGATATCCCCTTTGTATCTATAACTGTATAAGTGGTCAGTTGGTGATCTGAAGCATGAGAAAAGAGTACCTATTGTTGACAGTGCACAGTCGGTGACGAGTTGTCGCAGTGTCAACTTCGACATACCATACCTTTAGTTCACATGTAATTAAGACTGCATCATCTATTAAATGCTGGTGATTATCAGTCTGAGAGGTGTTAAAAAGTATTTGATTTTTGACCAATTTAAGGGTTTTTATAACAGAGCTACTAGGTGGGTAATTGCATTTGGTTACAGAATAAATAAGGTTGGGACGTAAGAACTGTCATTAATATGTTAACATATATAGTTATATGATAGCTGGACTTACACGAAGTTGGTGAGGTAGGGGGAGGGGAAGGATGGAAGGAGAGAAGGGAAATTAGGGGAGAGTAGATGGGTGTCAGCACGTGCCAACTCCAAGGGATTCCCATTGCTATCTGGATTTGAGCATACATGTCCACGGGAGGTCACCTAATTCGTATAAAAACACTGGCGGCATCCCTATGTGGCTGAGAATGTGTGAGTTGTATCTACTTCCATATGTCTTATCCTTCTTTTATCTTCATCCTCTTGCTAAGATCCTTCCTATATTCCCCCGTCCAGGTGTTCTTTCTTCTAACATACGGTTTGTGAGAACGAAGGCTTTCACAGCGTACCGATGATGTGAAGTCTTCACGGGTATTTGTATTTATTGGTCCCTTTGCATCATACATAGTACAAATGATATGGGATAAGTCAAAAATAGTCTGTACGCAGACAGACACACATGCACACACAACATACATTCTCTCACATTTTATCCTTTCTGTGATTAACTACAAGATAATATAAGTGTACAAATTTGATAAAGACAAAACATTTATTATTACAAATAGACATTAACACCCAATTTATATGATTTTCCCTAATTGTATTTATGAAGTCATTGTGACTTAAGACTAACTTTTGGTTTGCAAATACTCATCAATACTGTAGAAGCAGTGGCAGAGCAAGTACTCCATCAGTCGTGATGTGAATTCAGTATCTTGTCTTAAAGACTTGATCCTTTGTGGTAGTTTATTTAAACAATCTGATTCCCATATGAAGTGGCCTTTCTGATGGAAGGTAGTATTTGTTTGTGGTATATGAAAATCTAGTATTTGTCTAGTATCATATGTGTGTATGTCATTATTTGTTTGAAGTGTATATTTTTTTTAAATGAATTTTATAGTTTCCAGTATATATAAAGAGGGTTGTGGTAGAATTTGCAACATTCTAAATAAAAGTCTACATGAGGTTCTACTTCATACTCCTTCATTAATTCTGATAATTTTTTTTCTGCATTTTGAAACATTTGATACTTGGTGGGGAGTTTCCCCAGAATATGATACCATATCTTAATAATGAGTGCACATGCCCAAAATAAATATTCCAAATTGTTTCATTAGATATGCAACCAATTAATATTCTCATCATGTTGCAGATAGTTTTTAGTTTTTTACAAAGGTGTTCAACGGTGTGTTCCATTTTAAATTCTCTTGTATGCATATACCTAGAAATTTTATGTTTTCTACATTTTTAAGTAGTTCACCACTGAGTTTTACTGTAGATAACTGTTCATCTAAATTATTTTTTGCTCTGAAGTGTATGGCATGTGTTTTTTCTGTGTTTATTATTAGTTGTTTTGAGAAAACCATGTCGCAATGTTTTTAGAAGAAACTTCAATATTTTTAGTTAATTGCTCTTTAGTATATTCTTTCATTAATATGGTGGTGTCATCAGCAAATTTAATATATTTTTGGCAGTTATTTGTTGTTTCTAGATCATTTATATATATATACTAAGAATAGTACAGGCCCAAGTATTGACCCTTGTGGCACTCCATATTTTATGTGTTTGCAGTCTGAATGCACATAGTTTACACTGTTTTCAGTCTTAAAGCTACATTCAACAATCTGTTTTCTATCACGCAGGTATGACTTTATCCAATTGTTGTCTCTACTCCTCTGACTCCTAGGTGATCTAATTTTGAAAGCAAGATATTATGATCAATTATATCAAATGCTTTTGAAAGGTCCAGGCATATTCCAGATACATGTTCTTTCGCATCAAGTGTCTGTAAGATTTCAGTGTAAAATGAAAAAAGGGCAGTTTCAGTAGATTTATTCTTTCTGAACCCATGTTGAGTATCTGAAAATAATTTATTACTTTCTAAAAAGTTGACTAATCTTTTTTGAAATAGCTTTTCTAAGATTTTAGAGAAACATGAGAGGACTGACATCGGACGGTAGTTTGACACCTTATATTTTTCACCTGTTTTGTATAAGGGTTTTACTTTTGCTGTTTTAAGCCTATCTGGAAATATTCCACTAGAGAATGAGCTATTGTATATATGAGAGAGAGGACAAGATATTAATTCAGCACATTTTTTTAAATAGGAAATCTGGGACATCATCAATTCCAGATGAGAATTTAGGTTTCAACTCACCAATAATTTTTAATACTTCTTCTTCACTTGTTGGCTGAATAAAAAGAGTTTTAGGTAAGATGTATCACAGATAGGGGGATACACCATTGTTTCTTTACCTTTAAATTTCACTTAGATTGAATCTGGAGACATTTACCATAGGAAATCTGGGACATCATCAATTCCAGATGAGAATTTAGGTTTCAACTCACCAATAATTTTTAATACTTCTTCTTCACTTGTTGGCTGAATAAAAAGAGTTTTACTATTATTTTGGCTGACATTAGCTTGAGTGTTGGGGTTGGACTTGTTAAAATTTTTCTTAATCAGATCTTCAGAAATATTTGAGAAATATGTATTAAACGTGTTAAATATCTTTAAAGGATGAGATATTATCTTTTTATTCTCTTGAAGTTGAATGTTATGGCTATCTACCTGTCTTGCTCCTACTTCATTCTTAAATATCTTCCACATGGCTTTCATTTTATTGGTAGCTGAGGAAATATATCTATCATTTTCTAATTTTTTTGCTTGTCTTGCTACCTTGTCAAGAACCTGTTTGTATTTTTTGTAATATTTATCAAATTCTGGAGTTGTTTCCTGTGTTTTAGAAGTTGCATGTAACAACTGTTTCTTTTTTATTGATACTAGAATACCAGATGTAACCCAGACTTTTGCATAATTTATTTTATTTTGTTATCGTGCCTTTAGTGGGAAGCATATTCTCCACCAAATGGTGTTGAAGAAAAACAACAACGAGCTTTCGGCGGCTAGACCTGAAGATGGCAGCGGAGCTAGTCACCCAAAGCTAGTTGTCGTTTTTCTTCAACACCATGCGGTGGAGAACCCACAAAGAATTCATAACATACAGTTTGTTGGCAAATTGATAGTTGTTGACCAGAGTTCTGCTCCTTCAACTGTCCTTTATGATATTGCCTATGATTCCAATATCCTGGAGGTGCTACCATGTGCATATGTATCAGAACGATCTGAATCCCTCATTGCTATATTTCCTCCCAAAACTTATTCAACCCTTCCTACACATCTGCTTATATAATCTTATACCTTGTAGGTTGTATAGTCATGTGAATATCCAAAATTGAGACTCACAAAAAAATATATATATTTTAATATATTCGTTTTACAAATGAAAATATGGATTATGTTTCGTTAATAAAAGAGTTGTGCAGACAATGAATGCACTACATTTTAATTTTTTAAAACATTTAAGAGAAATTAGTTGCCCTTACAGAAAATAAAAAGTTACCGTTTTCAAACAAAACGTTAATTTTGAACTAATGCTGGATCAAAAGAAAGGAAGACGTTATAACGATCGTATTTCACTTAAAATGACTAGATATTAACAACAATATCAATATAACTATTATGGGTAAAGATAGTTTTAAGTGAGAGCGTTGACAAATAATTGCAGATTTTTGTGTTGTGCTATTAAGACATGTTGTTCTTTTACTACTACATTTAAACTTATTTTAGAAACACACGGGAAAACTTATAACTAAATTACTGTTGTCGGTGACATGAAATGTTGTCAACGCAGTTTGAGTTGACAGTATTTTAGCATCAAAAAACTAATTTTCACCTACCATTAATATCAAAAGCAGCTTAAAGTGCACTGAATACTCCTTTTAAAACAAAAACAAAACACAATGAGGGTTCAGTAGATAAAGACACAATTTCGAATAGTCTTGTCACCTTTGTGATTTTAGTGGTGTTTAGTAAGCAGGCAAAGAACAAAAACCTAATACGGCTTTTTCGCGATAGCGATATTCTGTGGCTGCTGCTGTTAAAACTCAAACAACAGGTGAAACGTTGGTTGGCTGTTCTTTCAATAGTAATTATAATAATAACAATAAATGTTATAGGTAAATATCCAAAAATTTTGGTAACTAACAAACTGCTGCATTTGCTAGCGGACACATACGAAATAATTGGTTCATTTCGTGATTTATACGCTTTTTGCTACTTAAAATTACTTTTGTAGACCAACTTTTTGCCCCATATTGATGCTAATACTACAGTGAGCTCTTCCGACAGTAGTTTGAAAAGAAATCACACTGATTTAAGGGTTAAAATTGTTACCAGTAATCTGGCAACCCAGAATACAACCAGAAGTTACACAAGTGTGAAAAGTTTACAAGCTGTTACCAGTTCAGATCATTAATTCATGCACAATTGTTTTCTTATATTGTAACTGTTGTTTATGAGACTAAACAGGAAACTGGGAACAAGGAAACGTACTGCTGGTCAACACGTGTACAATAGTTGCTGCCCCCTCTGCTGCCGTCTTGGTTGGTAGTTTTCAGCCGCTAGCACCGTAGGCGTCGCGGGTGCCACTGCCGACCTGGAATCATGGTGGCTAACGTTCGGCTAGTACCTGGAATAGACGGTTCGAGTCCAGCCACAGACATAAGTGATTTACATGAACTGTTATGTTCTTCTTATGTTGACTGTACTGTGGATCACTAAAGTCACATCATATATAAATTGAGAAGCTAAAAGAATGGAGAGGATGCACGTATCGATAAGCTAAGGCAAATACTTTCTTGGTCTATTTTTTACCTATTGATTCTTCATATGTGTTAAATATTTTGAAATGTCATGGAAATGATTACTTCCAAAGGATTGTAAATGAATCCAGCCACGGTATTTGATAATGAACTAGTCCTCTGTTAGTCTAAAATTATTTCGTTAATCCTCTGAGAACCAAACACTGATTTTGTTGACCATGACATACACAACGTTAATGACAAATATACTTGAAAGTGGACATCCAAACTGTCAGTACCAGCAGAACTGGTAAAAGTTTTAATGATTCCATAAAAAGAAGTACAGCTTCCAAGGCTTACTTTTAAGTTAGAAAGCAAGCGAAAGTTTCGATATGATAAAAATAGTTTGCCTCGAAGTTACTGATTCAAAATGCTATTCAGACCTCCTATTATCAAAAGACATTGTTCTACTGTCCTCATTGTATAGGCCTACGTATGTGACATTAAAGGCAAAATTATAGCAGAACCGAAAAACTTCTTGACTATAAACTGTCTAACAATTTTGGTGAAATCGCTTAAATCAATTAATGAAGGTTTGTAATAGAGATCTTAACTGTCTCCTGTAGGATGCTTGGTACTGGAAGGAAATTATTTATTCATATTCACCAATCTAAACTATGTATCAACAAATTTGTTGCCATCAGAGCTATAGCAGAATGGAGTTCAAAACATTGAAGGCATATTCTATGGTGTGTCACATGTGATAGAAACCACATGTATCTTATAGTATCAGAAAAGCTTTACTTATGTTACATGTCATTTAGTCTTAGTTGCTCTGTATACATCATTAACATGATTTAGTTAACAAATTGATTAATGGCATTCCTTAAAATGAGTGTGAGGTAAATCAATGTCACAATGCAGAACTCAAGAAGAATTCTAAATGTTATAATGGAAAATTGTTTATATATATTGAATTTCATCAATGGTCTTTCATTCAAATAATTACAATTCATACTATGGTTCACACAGATGAGAATGTGTCATAAGTCTATAAATTACATATGATTATTTGATTAAATTAGATTAATTAAGTAGTGGAAACTTTATTTTGGCATCAAAGATAAATACTAACTACAACAATAAATAAATAGAATACTAGAAACCATACTCATCATTGACATTCAATGATATATAGAAGAAGTGTTTAAAAAAGAAAAGAAAAAAAAAGCATATGATATTTACATATGATGAATCCTTATTAAAAAATATGCTGCTTCTTTTCATGCAATGATTTATTTTATCAGTCATTTTAGTCACTCAGCTCTTTCTTTATCTCGGAAAAAAAGATACAGAAAATTTTGAAGATATTTAATATTTTAATTTATGAAAGCAGGTAAGGATAGGAAAAGAAAAACTTCCACTTACCAGTGATGAAGGCAGGTCAGTAATGAATACATTTTACAATATCTCTGTATGAAATTAGTAGTGTAAGTATATACCTTCAACATTTCAAGCAGTGTACACATCAAGAAATATAATGTTGTTAACATTACTAAATGTCTCTTGGTTTAACATCTGCCATTGTTTTCATCAGATGCTGATTTTAGATTTTTTTCTGTTTATCATGATCATTTCATTTTGTATTATTCCTCAAGATTAATTACATATTTAAAATTTTATTTTTAAAACACATTGTTTACTAAATTCCTCTGTGAAACTCAATGTATTTTGTGTCCAGTTATAGGTTATGCTAAGTTATACTATCATTTGTTTAATATTATATAATTTTCTTGCAGTGATCAACAAGCAAAGTATTCTCACTTAATTGTGATCACACACAAAGGAAGATCATTCATAAGAACTGGCCATAAAATATTTCTTTGCGTTATTTTGAATTTAGATTGATATTTGGCAATATGTTATTCTGTGGTTTTTAACATTTCATACAAAGGATTTTGACACTTATAAATAATCTGATCCTTGTCTTCTGATGGATCATTGGATCAAATGGCATCTTGTTTTTCAAACATTACTATCCATAAACTGTAGAAAAGACTACAGTGAAAGGTAATTCAAAAAATAAAAATAAATAGGGTCTGGGCTGTATAACAAGTGGAAGAATGAATAAGGAAAGTGAGAATCTTGGGAAAAAACTAAATTCATATTCAGAGTTCAAAATTGAATATAGATTGGTCATTATTGGAGGTGACTTAAATTTAACAGGAAGGAAATATGATAAATAACACAAGGGAGCAAGATTAGTAAATACCTTAGAGTGAAAGGGGACTTTCTAAGCATGATCATAATTTTGTGGGATATAAGTTTACAGAAGGAATAAGTGGCCATGAACAAGTTATGACAAATACAAGAGGTTTCAGTAAAACAGAGGACCAAACTGAAGATGGCTGTAGGGATAGTTAAGAAAAGTTACATATTTCAGAACTGAAGACATATTTGAGAGAAAGATTTATCATGTGGAAGGAGGGACCCAGTACAGTGGTGAGGAAGTGGAAGGAGTTCAAGAGTTATCAAGAACAGGGAGCAAAATATTTATTCCAAAACAGAAAATAAAGAAATTTATGGAACTTACATAATACAGAAGGAAGGTGAGAAAGGTGAAGAAGTTGTTAAGCATACAACAGAGTTACGAGACAGAAGACAGTGACACCTGAAATAACTAAACAAGGAATTAATAGCTGCAAAGAAGAAAGCTAAAGATGGATCTAAAAAGAATATCAATGGTGCAGGGGAGCACTGAAAGATGCATCTAGAAATTTCAATCGCAATGTTGGAAAACTGAGGGGAAGAGGTATTCAGACACTTAAGGGTAAGGATGGAGAAGAAATTACAAAAAAAAAATAAAATAAAAAATAATAAAAAAAAATAAAATAAAAAAATAAAAAAATAAATAAATAAAAAAAAAAGGTAGAGGATTTAAGTAACTGGTTTAATTAGATCAGTAGGGACAATTATACAGGTATGGTTGAGGAAAAATCAGAGCAGAAGCATTGCAACATAAATAGAAATGAGAGGACTAAAATATTTGAATTAGATCCCTAGGGTGTTATGAGAGAATTAGGTAAGATGTATCACAGATAGGGGGATACACCATTGTTACTTTACCTTTAAATTTCACTTAGATTGAATCTGGAGACATTTACCAGAGGACTGGAAAATTCTGTAGCAGTACCAGTCTATAAGGAGGGAAATTTGAAAATTACAGTCCAGTTAGTTTCACTTTAGTGGTAGGTCAATTGTGGAACACTTGATCTTGAACCACATCAGAAATGTCTTCGAGGAAAGGAACTGGTATAAAGATCAATAATATGGTTTTAGAAGAGGATATTCATGGGAACCTCTTTTTGGGGGCTAAATGAAACGTATTGCAGATGAAATGGACAAGGAAGACCAAGCTAATAGTGTAGCACTGGATTCACCAAGCCATCTGACACAGTTAGCAGCAGTTGTGGAATTTTGTGTTTAATTTAAGTGTGCTTGATAGCTTTTGTTTTTTATCTATGGATTTCCCTGTGTAGGTAGTGAATAAGCAGTTGAGCTTCAGCTGTTGGCAGCAGTCGCCGATTTTTGTGATTTGATTTGAAGATCCGTTTTTGGCTGTTTCAGGTGACATGGCTTGTGCTATGTGTTCCAGTAGGTGTCTGGCTCTCGAAGAGATTCTTACTACTATGGTATCTCTTCAAGAGCAGGTATGGAGCATCCTAGACGAGGAGCGGCCGTGCATTGAAGAAATTCTGCAGCCAACTGTAGCAGAACAGGCAAATCTGGATTTTGAAGTACCTGTTGCAGAAACTGTCTGGCATTGAGTAGATCGGAGAAAGGTGTCAAAATTCCCAATTAGCGATGTTGCAGGGGGCTGAAGATTCAAGCGTGAATCACCCAGAAGTGCAGCAGAGACGATTTGTTCGCAGACCCTGAGCGATGCTAGGAAAAGGTTTACTGGTCATTGGCAGCTTCAACGTCCGACGTCTGGAGAAACTGTTTCGAGAACTAGCCACGATTAATGGTGCAGACCCTCATACTAACGTGCATTCTGTTTGTCTTCCAGGAGCAACCATACCACGTGTCATGGAGGCCATTCCAAAAGCAATTAGAGAATCGAACTGCCGTCAGTTAAGAGTAGCTGCGCACGTCGGTACTAATGACGCGTTTCGTGTTTCTGTTGCAGATATCGTGAAATCCATGGACAAGTTGGGCCAGAAAGCATACAAAGCAGCACGGGAAAATTCAGTATCGTTGCAGTTCTCCATTTGTAGTGTCGTGCTGAGCATCGGTTGTGGGGATGCCGTATGGTGGAAGATTTTTAGTTTGAATTGTAGTTTGCAGGAGCTGTGTCGCAGAAACAACTGGAGCTTCGTCGACTTTCGACCAATGATAGCTGCCAGCTAGGATGCATTTGACAGGCTACCATTATACACTGAGAATGGCGACCATGGTGGCTGCTAAAATATGGAACCGTCATGATATGAATTATTTTTTAGGAACACCGTGAGGCACGAGGATCCTTCAGTTCATCGAAGAGGATGTGCCGATAACTTAGATCTTGGTTTTGGTAGTGATGGCGCGAATAAATTGAATGTTACAGCCCCAAACACTTCACCCATTTCCCATCAGAATGCGAATATGAAAAATGCGAATTTAGACCCGACAAATAACAATACAAACCAGCTAAGGGTAATGGTCCTAAATTGTCAGAGTATTAGAGGGAGAGAAACCGATTTCCACGCCGCAGTTGCGACTAATGATATCGATATAATACTAGGAACCGAGAGCTGGTTGATGCCAGAGGTAGAATCTAGCCAAGTATTTGGCCCTCATTTCAATATTTTTCGGAAAGACAGAGCGAGCTGTCTCAATGGGCGGGGCTGTGTTCGTGGCTGTTAACAAAATCGTTAATTGCTCTGTCGTAACTGAAACTGAACATTTTTGTGAGTTATTATTGATCAAGATAAAAATTTAAAGTTCATAATTGGGTCATTTTATCGACCTCCACATTCTGATTTGGCTAACGCGGAATACTTCAGAGACACACTTAATAAAATTTATAAAAAAATTTCAGGGATATATATTGATCGTGCGTGGTGATTTTAACCTACCGTTGGTTAAGTGGGACACATGCACTTTCAGGTTGTGCAGAAGAGATAGGCTAGTAACCGAAACGTTCCTAGAATTATTTGCAGAAAAATCTCTTAAACAGATGGTCGAAGAACCAAGGCAGGTGCGACAAAGACTCTTCGTACATTTTGGATCTTTTTCTTATAAGCAATACTGATAGTGTAGATACAGTTTGTGCAGAAGACGGTATAAGTGATCACAAGGCAGTTGTGGTAACTTTAAAATCTAGCCTGAATTTGAAGCATGACAAAGGAAAACTCGTATATTGCTTTGATAAGGTAAACGATGTGGGTATGGTTGATCATTTGGTGAAGAATTTTGAAACGTATACGCTAAATACAAATGTTGAGGTAACTTTGGTTTAATTTAAAAGAAATAATATGGACCGGCTTAAATAAATTTGTCCCTAAGAAGTTTATTAAGGTTAGTAAGCACCTTCCGTGGTTCAATAGGAGAGTGAAATCGTTTGCTCAGGAGGCAAAGGCATTTACATGCCACGGTGAAGAAATCAGCGGACTCATCTAGTCGCACTAAATTAGTCCAGTTGCGTGCGTAAGGCAATGCGTGATGCGTTTAAAGAATTCCAAGCCAGTAATTTATCCAAAGATGTGATTACTAATCCAAAAAAGTTCTGGTCAGTATGTCAAATTAATAACAGGGTCTCGTAAGGTTATGCCATCACTGATTAAGGAAAATGGGAAATTATCAGAAACTAGCATAGAAAAAGCAGAAATTTTGAATAATATATTTAAAAAAGCTATCACGACAGAAAACTCGGAGGAGATTCTGTTATTTGCCAATTGTACTAAAAAAATTATGAATGATCTCATAGTTGATGTCGAACGAATAACTAAACTGCTTGTGAATGTAGAAACCAATAAGGTTCCCGGACCGCACGGTAATCCTACAAGATTCTAATCTAGGTATGCAAAGGAAATTGCGCCGTATTTGATGAAACTATATACCGCCTCCTTGGATCAAGGAAAAATACCAGCTGAATGGAAGACTGCCATCATAAGTCCAGTGTTTAAAAATGGGAATGTTAATGATTCTCAAAATTATAGGCTGATCTTGTTAACCTCAATATCTTGCAGGATTTTAGAACACATCATCTATTCAAATGTCATGCGGTTTTTTGATGAAGATGAGCTTTTATACCCAAATCAACATGGATTCAGAAAAGGCCGATGCTGGGAAAGACAACTTGCACTTTTAATTCATGACTTGTGCCATATTACAGATGAGCAATCCCAAGTTGATTTAGTTCTATTAGATTTTAAAGAAGCTTTCTACACTGTGCCCCCACACTAGGTTTCTTATGAAACTTCATGGTTGCGGCATATCTAGACAAATATACGACTGGGTTGCAGTCTTTCTGAAGGGCAGAACACAGTGTGTAGTCTCAATGGTGAGCATTTATCACTTACCGAGGTGAGGTCCGGGGTTCGCCAGTGAGACGTGATAGGGCCTCTGTTGTTTCTCATATACATTAATGAATTGTGTGACATAATAAGGGGGATGAAAAGATTATTTGCCGATGATGCTATTATTTATCAGTGAAATCAAAACCCAGGAAGACTGGGCTTTGTTACAAGACGACGTTATGAAAATAATTGCATAGGGTAAAGACTAGCAGTTGAAGTTAAATGCTAAAAATTGCCAAGTCATGCATGTAAGCAAAAATGTGACACCATTTAGCTCTGAATATACAATTAATGGTACTGTGCTTAGAACGTAAATTCCGCTAAATAACTACAGGCAACAATGCATAATAATTTATCGTGGAATGAGCATATCGAGAATGTAATTGGGAAATCAAATCATATGCTCCGATTTCTAGGTTGTAATTTAAAACAATGCACTTCGGAAGTTAAATCGATTGCATGCAGTCACTAGTGTGTCCTCACTTAGAATATTGTTGTTCTGTATGCGATCCCCATGAAAAGGGGTTAATGGAGGCATTGGAGAAGATCCAAAGAAGAGCCGCCCGAATTCATGACAAGTAGTGGGAGGGAAAGCATAAGTGCGATGTTGAAGGAGTTAGGTTGGGAAGACCTGGAACACCAAAGGCGTTGCTCTCGATAGAAGCTAATTGAAAAATTCACGACTGACATATTTCGGAATGACAGCAAACAAATATTGTTACCAGCAACATTCATATCTCGCAATGACTGCGAAAATAAGATAAGAGAAATCAGGTCCAGAACTGATTCTTTTCTGTATTCATTTTTTCCACGAGCGATTAGGGAATGGAATGCACCCTCCACTACAAACTTTTGTTGAATTGCATTGCAATAATAGTAATAATTAAATGATGATAAATAAAGTAAAAACAATTGCAATATATGAAAAAGTGACTTGCTGCACACAGGATTTTAGGGTAGAAAATGCAGTATCAAAAGAGGTAGAAGTGAAAACAGTAGTGCCACAGGATAGTGTACTGTGATCATTACTGTTCAATATTCTAATGAATGACAGTGTTGGTGGTTTACAGTCAGAAGTTAGGGTTTTTGCAGATAAACGGGGTTAAAACAAGAAACAACTGGGAACAGTGACCAGGTCCAGCAGGTAATATGGGTATCAGTACCCACACGGGAAATTTTTGGTGGGAATTTTATCCACCATAAATTTGAGGGTGACATAGAATGCAACATACATGGAGAGAAAGGACATAGAGTGAGAGAGAGCATACCAGTTGAGCTTAGAATTACATATAACGGACTGCTCATCTCCTCATGACAAGATAGATGATGGAGCTATAGCCACAGGCATTCTAATACTGTTGAGAGGGAGAGACATAATGGCTGTGGATCTTTCCCCATTTTGATACTTTTCCTTCAGTCAGTCAGTCAGTCAGTAATGGCCTATTACGTATGTAAAAGGAAATTATCACCAGTTAATGTAATTTTCAAACTTCATTCTGTGGCAAGAAAAGTAGATAGCGCTATCATTGCTAGAGACTTCTGAATTTAACTCCTACATGAAGTAGCTTGATTGTATTTTCTATTTAATAATTGATGATGGAAATTTTTGATCACATTGAAATTTGTAGATTTACAGAAACTGAATTTATATGTTACTGAATCATATCAGAAGACATTGATGTTTTGCACTGTTCTCACGAATCAAAGTTTGAAGAAATTTGGTGGAAAAGTATCAGGTACTGATTTTTCAAATCATCATATAACATTAGTGCAAAATTCCCAAGCGCCTCAATCAAGATAAGAGCAAACACCTCAAGATTTTTTCTGAAAATCTTGAAGTTTATGATCAATATTAAAGCATCAATTTGACAATGATTCCATGCACTTCTTCAAATCATTAGAACAATTTGCGTTGGAACTGCCCACAAATGTTGAAAAAATTATATATTTCTATTAACGATTTCTTTAACCAAGAAAGATTGGTGAGTGATAGAGATATGATTTTGCAAATTTGAAAAGGAAAGATGAGTTGGCAAACTATTTGACAGGGTCGTAGAATTTTTACAAGAGTACAAATGGACTAGACGATCAGTTTTTGTATGTTCGATTCGACTACTCATCACAATTCCAGGGTCGTCCTATTCCAACGAACCAAGTTTTTCGGTCTTTCGTCGACTATGTTGCAAGATCGAAACATCACAACATTACATGTATAAATTGTACATAGTAACCTCACTGATGAACTTGATTTGGAAAAATTGTTGAATCAGTTCATTTCCAAAAATGCAAAGTGTAATTCAGTTTTTGCACTGCACAATTAATACTGAGTAATAATAAAATTTAAATAATAATAGTGAATTTTTTACACAATTGACATATGTTATTGAATAACTTATATGATAAAAAATTATAAAAATGTATTTTTTACCCCTACTAGTTACTTTGTTTGCATGATTGTTGCTATTATGAAGTTTCTTTCTAGCAAAGCTAACCAAACAACAACTTCTGGGGAGCCCCCCCTTTCTCTTGTCTTACTGCCCTTCCAGGCTTAACACAATCTGCTCACATTCGGGAGGAAATGGGTTCGAATCCCCGTCCGGGGATCCAGACTTAGGATTTCCATGGTTACCCCAAATCACTCCATGCAAATGCCAGGATGCTTCCTTCAAAAGGGCATAACCAAATTCCTTCCCATTCCTTGCCCCCATCCTTTCCAGTTTCTAATTACCTCGATGTCAACGAGGTATTTTAAAAAATAAAACACACACGTGATCTGCTGGCCCTGTCCAGATATCAAGCTGGCTGGGTCAATACAGAATTGAGTCAGATACCAAAAACGTGTCAGGTTATAAGGTATACAGATAGAAAAATATTTTTTTGAATGATTATAGAGTGGAAGAGAAATTTCTTGTTGAAGGTACAAAGTGTAAATATCTTGTCATAACATTTTATAGTATTCTCAGCTGGGAAGGACACTTTGGGTAGGTGGTAGGAAGCGGTTTCAAAATCCATAATTTATTGGAGAGGGTGGTGAGGGGATGTAGCCTAGAAGTGAGAAAACTGGGATACAATACTGTGGTCAAAGCAATGATTGAAAATAGTGGGTTGTATGGGACCCATATTAGGGGTATCAAATAGAGAAGTTGAAAGGGGTACAAAGGACGGCATCCAGCTTTGCAGCAATTAGCAAAGAACACAGTCAGTTAAAGATAAGATAAAGGAGCTAGGTTGAGATAAACTAGAACACAGGGGCAAGGTGAAGTACACATTGATGATGACACTTGGGTAGATATTTATAGAGGAATTAGGAGTAGTTCGTGCAAGGAAAGACCTGAGCATGATCACAAGCTGACACTTGATTTCAGTTGTATGAGAGTGGGAAAATTTTCTATTGTCAGTAAAGGAGACAAGGAGATTTTCTCTAATAGGCTTGAAACTGCCAAAAGAGTATAAGAAATTTTATTAAAACAATAATGACATATGAAATATTTTTATCATATTGTACAATACTGAATATTTAGACTTATATTACATGTTACAAAATCATTTCTTGACTTCTGATATACCTTGATTTAATTCTCTGTGAATGATAGATTTAGCATAGCAGGAATATAAATTTGTATTATAAAGTTCTATTGACAACATAATTTAAATGTCCTTTGTCAAATACATTTTTCATCTGATATATACCAAAAAGTATGGATAGTAATCATTATCCCATGATGCTTCTGTTACATAATAATCAGTCTGTTTTGCCAAGAGTAATGCAACAACAATAACTTTTTTGAAAGTATTAGGAATGTCGGAAGGATTCAAGTAAAACTGTGTTGTTCGACCACTGCTGTTACCATACCTTCGAACATCCAAATTATATTCAAGTGCTGTATCAATATCTGCTTCACTGATCAAATGATAAGCCTGCACCTGTCAAAAAATAATACATCTCAAGGTCCAAAATGAATAAAACTATCAAAGTCTCTTACACAAATCTATGAGAAAATAGTATGAAAGAAATAATACATAAACATCTAAGTAAAATGTTAAAATACAGTTGAGACCTGTGAATAAAATGTTTATTTTGTTGTACTAAATACGAGTTTGATAAAATAATTTGGTATCACTAGTACACTGCAAATACATAATGTACTCAATATATGAATGCTAACTGTAACATTCAGAAAATATTAATGGACTGATAATATCAGTGCAAATGTTCGAAAAAAAACAGTTATTATTTTTCAATAACTATTTATATATTTCTATATATGACACATATTTTCAATTATGAATCAGAAAAAATTAGGTAGCTATTGGATATTTTCAAAGTACTCAAGTAATGTTTAACTACAGACCACAGCAAAAAAAGATATCGCGGAACACCCACAGAAAGAAGGAAACAACAGTTATATTTGAAAATTGGAGCCTGAACAGGGCACAATAGCATAATCCTTACATATGGATGATGATGAAGGAAATTCCTCAATCTAGTTCAGAAAACATATTGTTACTATGTTAAATCAATGGACTGAACAAAATTTCATATTTTGCAGTTAGAAATTTCATTAGAACTGTCACTTGTTTTCCCATATCATATTACAAATAAAAATGATAGGCTACCTACACTAAGACTGAAGAAAAAATTATTTGATTTTTAAATTCAAAGAAAATTCCAGCTACAGGAAGTCACTGTCATGCAGTGCAAATCAATGAAGAATGAAATGAATCTTAAGTGTATGACGAACCAGGAAAAGCAACAAATTACTTTCTGCATGGAGGTAGAAAATTGATTACAGGCATGACAGAATAACGAAAACAAAATAATAACAGTGAACACCATCCTATGTCTGAACAAACATTTTGAAACTCATATACATCAGTCACAATGAAATTAGACTATGGTGACTCCTTAATTACTGGAAATTTTACAAAAGTCGCAGGCACCTTCCAGGGCCCGCTCTAGCGGTATTGACGCCCTGGACAAATAGACAAATTGCCGCCCCTTAAGATTATGTAGAATTATATATATTTTTTAAAAAATAATTAATTTTTAATCGAATAAAATATTTAATTTTAATAAAATCATATATTCATAAATAAACTTATTGAATTTTGATCTAGCGGCACAAAATAGAGAAATTAATTATGAAATATCTGTACATAGCTACAAATTAACCATATTTTTATGTTTTTAAATGCTATTACAGATGGATATTATCACACAAACAATCTAAATGCCATTATTTTGAAAATAAAACGAGATTACATCAAATACGCTAAAATCAAAAAAAAAAAAAACTTTTTTTCTTACTTTCAGATTGCGAATTTTTTATTACATCTTAAAATTTACTTCATCAGCAATTTCATACGCAATTGCCAAAATGGCTAAATCTATAAATTATCAATTTCTTGGTTTTTGTAAATCTTAGCAAGGCGTCGTATACATCTCCCAAATGAAATTTTAAAGGTTTTAATGCCTCTATCCTCTCTATCCTACTCTCCCACTTAGTGTCACTCCATGTTTTCAAATTTGAACCCTGAACATGCTTTAAAAGTATTGCCCATCGAAAAGTAGATGCCAAAAAGAATAAATATATTTTTTGGACCATGTCGAAGAAATTAGCGACTTCCAAGGATGCTTTTGCCATTAATAACAAGATTGAGAGAATGGCTACTACATGGAACATTGAATGCTCGCGAATTATATTGTTTAATTCTAAATTGCACTCCTGCTTTATTGCCCTCATATTGGACCCGTTGTCAGTCCCTGTCCTCTGATATCCTGCAAATTTAAACACTAGTCATTAAGTTCTATAACTATAATGTCAGACATTTGTTTTCCAGTGAATCTTTCGACTGGTAAGAAGCCTTAAAGCTTTCATTAATTTTAATTTCAACATCAGGATTAAATTTATTGGTTGAAACATATCTGATTACAAGAGTAATTTGCTGTATCTTACTAAAGTCAGGAGTACAGTTTAAAATTATGGAAAAATATTTGAATTTTTTTATTTCATTAATAACATGAGACATTACACTTTGATGGAGCAGATCTACTATCCCGGTTTGTATATTTTTCCCAAGATATTGAGCTTTAGTCTTCCACTTTTTAGAGCACTTAACGAACGTGCTCTTCCATAATGGGATCGTATTCAGACAGTAACTCAACTATTTTTTAGAAATTACCGGTATTATGCTCAAACAACTTGTCGCTTGTACCTTAAAAAACCAGTCAACTTTTACCAAGCATTTTGGTAATTGCAACGATTCTTAGAAGCACCTCATTCCAATGATTTATTTCGGCATTAATAACTCTTTGAGTGGCAGCATCTACAGTTTTACAACAATTTAATCTTTTTTGCCTGAATATGATTTTTCGAAATTTCATCCTCTTTTAAAGTTTCGTCGAGGTGCTTCCAATTTTTAAAACCCTCCCTTGAGAAAGAACTAACTAAACAACTAAAAATTTTGCAACAGAAGCAGTAAACACAGTAGCTAATCTCGCAATATTTGCTCTGCGTTGCTGAAAATTCGTGCATAAAATTTTACGCTAAAACGTCGATCTGTGTCATTGGAAGGAAATTTGTAATTATGCAATAGTTTAGGTGGACCTTGCCTTACTAAAAAGCTTCTTACGGCGTCTCATAAAATTCTTGGCCACAAAGTTTTAGAACGCCTTCTGTGAGTCTCACGTTGGTATCGGTTCCAGTTGGTTTACAAACTTCGTTCATTTGTTCGCTATTATTCTCTGACGATTCTATACGGTACTTCTTTTGTATCCCGACCTGATATTGGATTCTAAGATTAGTTTTGGTAAACCCTGAATACAGTATATTTTTTTTAACGCGCCAGATTGATTCTGCCTTCACGCTTCCTTTCCCAACCTTCTTTTTTTGTACTGGTAACCAGATAGTTTTCTTTGACCGTCAGACATTTTGGGAGAGGCATGCTCGTAACTCAAACAATGTACACTAAAAAATAATATAAAAAGTAAATATTTATCCTTGCTCTAAATAAGCTAAAACCATAACTAAGATAAATTATTCTCAGTCGATATAAAAAAATATTTATGCACAACACAAAATATTTCCCATACCCTGTGAACATAAAGAAAGTCTAGTGTTACTACACAGTCAAAGCATAATCGCGGATGATACTATCCGTAAATTTGCTGCAAATACAGAAACCGTGTATACAGAATGGCAATTTCTATAGGCTTAAACGGAATAGGTTCCAAGTTCACAAACAAAAAAATGATGTTGTGGAGTGATTGTCGCGCAATGCACTTATTAAACCAACTGAGAAAGTTATTCAAATTCACTAAAATAGTTCATGAATTTCTTTTTGTTGAGACGATTTACAAATGCAGCTATTAGAGTATATGTAAACTGCATTCGTATATATAATAAACATCATGGATTATTATATATTAGCAGTTAACATTCGAAATTAAATATAATAATGGTATGTGAAGTAACTAATCGGTAATCAGCAGCTGGTAATATTATTTATTTATTAATTATTGTAACTACTGTCCCACACCCACTAAACTACAGTACTTTCACAAGCGATCAAAGCTAGTGTATGTAATTTAACCCAACCAAAACACTTACAATGCCTGTATCTAATTTGTACAACAAATCTGTGAGGCTCGGATTACGAGAAGAAATTATTATGCAAATTATTCCACTTCGATTTCCAATAACTAAGATCCATATTGATTTGGTTCATCTATTCAATAAAATAAATACTCAGCATCTCCCGCCAAGCACTATCGATTCCATGTATTAGAGCCTAGCTGCAATTGCGAAAAACACTCCTTTTCACCGCGTCTAGTAACTTGTGGGCAGTATAACGTCGGAATCAGTGCAGGTAGCCGAGGGCAGGTGTAACAGCCCCCACCTACTGGGCCTCTGTTGTGTGCTTTTGTCGTTGTGCGCCTATGTCTTATATTCAACTAAATAACAGTTTAATCATAGATGTACATACCTTCAGAAATTATGAAATCCTCAAGTAAATTTTATGAACTTCCACTTATCACTAATAACGTAATAGTAAGACTAATGCTGTTGTGTAATGAAACCACTTTTGTAATTAGCAATAATAAGCAAATTGAGACAACGCATTCTACTCGCGTGCTAAGGCCCAATTCACACAGAAGAGACGTGGCGCAGACTTCGGGCTGAGACATGGCGCGAACGCGGCGCATTTTGAAGTTGCTCCTATGGCGGAATTCACACAGAGGCGGCGAGGCAACGACGCACCCCTTTGAGGTCCGTGCCCCATCTCTTCGAAGTCTCTAGGGGGGCACCCAAATAGCTAAGAACTGTAAGTTTTTAACGAACGAAAAAATTGGTATGTGGATTTTTTTATTAATTGTGTATTTAACCCATTTTTCTCACACTTACAGTCGAAATGGCGCCCCGGGCAAATGCCCGGTTTGCCCCCCCCCCCTAGAGCGGGCCCTGCACCTTCATGTCAAAAGGATATATAGTGCAAGTTAGAGAAACCAATGCTCACCAGAGACTAAGTATCCAAATAATTAGTTTATTATCAGACATGTTACACAATATTTTGCATAAGAATAAAAATAAATATCAAAAAAATTATGTCTTAGCTTACAAGCAATGTACCTCTTATAATTACCACACAAATGATAATCCATTTAAGTACCATATATTTAACTGTTTTCTCAAGTGAAAAATCACATAGGGGTAAAATTTCCTGGGGGTAATTACAGCATCATATTCTTACCTCACGTTTACCTTCACCACGTTTAGTACACTGCTCCTTCCTGAGCAAGTATCTTCCATATGAATATGGATTTTGGACCACTTCCACCTTCCTGATAGTAAAATATGGTCTTAAATTTCTAGTAGCCTCTTCATAACCATATGCTCCAGCTGTAACTTCTTCCTTTATGTATCTTCTGTTCAAGTAACTGGTATAGGATGTTGTACTCCAATGCTCTGGAGAATAGTTCTCGATAACGTCTCTCAAAATATTTGCTGAAATTCAGACAAGCAGTACTCATTAAATTTTAAGTAAAATATAGAATCTAATAATACAATTTTGCATTTGATACATACCAATAGCTATTTCAAAACAATGAACCTAACTTAGTATAAATTAGCCACAACTTCCAATTTTGGAGCAGGAAACAATCCTGTAAAGTGATATTGTTATGGATTTTTTTGTTTCGTTTTGCTTAGGGCTTTATGCCTCATCGACACTGAAAATATTGGAAGCAAAAAAGAACTGAGGACAAGAAACTCCGTGATAGCCTTGTGAAGGCAGGTATCGCCGGCCCTGTATACACGTGAAGTAATTTTTGCAAAAACTGTGTAAAACTGAAATCTGAATGGCCAGAAAGGAATTTGACCCCATATCCTCCGGAACGCCAGTTTAAGAATATGCTCACTCTTCAGACTTGAGGCTAATGCAGAAAGTAAACTCACAATATTTTGTCCAGGCCCTTTCTCGACAGAAATTTATGCACGTTTGCATGTGCCCACAGTAAAATTGGCTACGAGGAAAGTGTATTTGTTCAGAGCTAGGTTGGTGATGAGGGTGACAAATATAATATGTCTGGAAATCGAATTACAAATATATAAAACAAAATGTATTTACAAGTGATTGGGTTAAACTAGGGAGGAATGTGGGTATCTGGTATCCAGATTGTGTCAGTAAACCAATGGAGTTTGGATTGGGGTTTGATCTGGTCATTTAGCAGTCTGGTGGTTCAGTCGTTAAGGAGTCTGGCTGGAGATTGAAATATCCCGCCTGAATCCCTGTATCGGTGGAGGCCCTTAACCCGACGTTCACCTCTAGCCCAGCTTACTGTGTAATATGAAGTATGTCTGAATGCCTCCATGGTTTGGATTACACGTTAAACTGTAGGTACCCTGTATCCGGTAGGATTGGCAGGATAGGTTAAGGGGTGGCTACGACAGGGGCAAAATGCGCAGCCAATAGAAACGCAGTCACCATATCATTACAACCCCACGGAATTATTATTATTAGAGAGTACTTTAATGGCTCTGACTGTGGAATGGTTATGGGGTCCCAGGAACTGTAAGAAAGTGGGTGATTTATATTTTGAGCTGTAAAATCTTTGACCCTGACAGTTGGTCCTGGTGGATAACTGGTTTGTGATGAGGTCAATGAAAGATATTAAGCAGCATATGTCAACTGCCTCTTCAGTGTAGGCTGATGATGTCTGCATGATTTCCAACCAAAATTTTATTTGAGTGAAGTGTTCAAATAGAATGTCTGATCAGTATACAGACATAAGATGAGCTGGGAAAACATCCAATTACACGAAACAAGATAATGATTCTATATGCTAAGACATGTAAAGTCAACAATAGTAACATTGTAGATAAAATATGCAAAAAGATATAAGACAGTAGCAATACACTTAATTTGCAACACCTGACCATAACTTGTCATTTTATTAAAATAGCTAGCTTCTACTGGCTGCAAAATCCAACAAAACAGTACTGTAACAGTTATTTTCTCTAATGTGTCATTTGTTTGTGAATTCAGGCGAATTATCACTAGTATGTTACCTATTAGCATCTTTAAAATAAATTCATAAAAAATTTTCATTATTAATTGCCTGGACCAAAATACAAAGTACCAATAAGGGGACATTCATAAATTGTGTCACACGCCGTATTGAAAAAGCTATTTTGGAAGTGATGTATTAATTACGTTCTAAATTTAAAATTGCCAAATGTCTCAACAATTGGTTGGAGGGTGGGGGGGAGGGGGTGAGTGGAATGGGTGGAGGACGGAATGGAGCAAGTAACGGAATGGAGCAAGGAGCGAAGAGAGGATGGGGGTATGTGTTGGGGATTAAGGATGGCCAGAAAAAAAATAATTGTAGAAGTAAATTATGGATGGGCCCTTGTTACTAAGATTACATATGCCTTAGTGAATGATGCAGGCTGCAATAATTTATTTTATAACACTATTTTGCAATCGCTGCATAAAATTTGGCTCAATAATTTAACCAAGCCAACTTAAGAAAATTCAGATTAAGGTTTAAGCAGATAAACATTACCAGTTTATAACTGTAAAAACTTATTCCACTCCATCTTTTTAAAAAACACAAACTGAAAATGATGTAGCTAGTTTAAAACCCATTACCCCTATTACCACGCGTAATATATGGGTAACAGTATCTTTCTATGATTTTGATCTCTGGACCAATAATAAACTACTATTAAGTTTACTTGATATTTATATGACTTTAGTTCATTACTGTTGACAAAAAATGTAAATATTTCTAAAGCCATCATCAGCTGATAAGAAGTTCCGAAGTAACATGAAGCTGAATTATTGATAACTTAACAAATCAGCTACACAAAGAACAAATAAAAAAATTCTCGTAATTTAACATCAGACACAGCACAGATTCTTATAAAAATATCTCAACATTTGTTAAAGCATTAATTTCAAAAAATGCAAAAACATAGTACACTTACACCCTACGCCAGCCATCCTCGCTTCACTTTACTTTCTTCCTAACCACTAACTACCTAACTAGCATGCAACAGCATGAACTTGACAACTACAGTTGAAATATCGGTGCTTCCCCTAAAGCGATGTATGTTTAATGCGGTATAAACCAAAGTTCTCATAGATTATAACTGATACTTCACTTTAAAAAAAACCTATATGTAAAAAAGACACAATCTATTCCATTAAATCCTGTTAAACTAGAAGTCAAGTACATAGGGGAAACCCCGCGAAGTGACGCGACCGTTCACAGCCTTCCTAACTCTGCGCTGCAGCGTACTCAATGTACGCGTTTATTCCGAAACATGTTATTGAATCTCACGTATTGAATAATTTCTTAAGAATATGAATTACATTATAACCGAAAATCAAAATAAAATGATTTCAGATATGTGAAAAATTATGTTTGAATTGAATTTACAAATTTTAAAATTTTCATGGTTGCTTGCAATCTCAGAAGATAAATTGTGAGATGGTTTACAGCAAAATGTTATTCTAGGTTCATTATTCTAGATTACAATAAATATATAAAAACACGGCTTTAATGGTATACCGGTAATCGTACTGGAAGGACAGATAACGACAGATTTTTCATAATATTATTTGTTTTGGTAGGTTTATATACCGGTATATACATTTCTGTTTAAAAATTATGTAATTGACGTGTTAGATAAGCAGTGAAGTGAAATAGATTAATAGGCCGAATCGTAGAGAAATCGTTGAAAATACCAATTCCATGGATACGGTATTCAATTTGACGTAATCCGTTATCGAGTTTATGATGTGTCAAATACATATTTCAGATTAGTATCCGTCAGGGTTTGCAGCGAAATCAGTTGTATTAATATTATTGATAAGATAGCACAAAAGATTCACTTATCAGTTCCAGATACTTGATACGAACGTGATTAGTAAGATTTGATTATGGATAAATATAAAATGCCTTGAAAAGCATAAAATTGTTTATAAGTGAACGAGGGACTTTATTATGTGTTTAGATTCCTGGAAAAATTTTTTGCTAATATTTAAAGCCCTTATAAGATATTAACTAATTTATGTTGTAAACAAGGGCGTATCCAGGATCAGAACTAGAGGGGGGCAGGATTTGAACTAGGGGGGGGGGGCAACTCATTTTGGTTTCGAGGAAGTGGGGTGGGGGACTGAAACATGACAGTACAAAATCAAACTCAAACCTATTCAGGAAACTATTTTTATCATTGATTAATATAGTAACCCAACTACTTAATCTAAGGACCTACTATGTAGTTAATTAAGATCGTAAGTCAGTTAGTTTTTTATGTAAACATTAATTGTCTCAGATTTTCAATTTCAATAATTTTGTTTGTCAATATCTCATGGTGTACTTTCGCGAAATTTCGATGCACACTCATCAGAAATAATCCAGTCAATCTTTCTCTCCCACTGTGCTCCTGAACTAGTTCTTTACTCGTCGAAGCGTACTGAAAGCAACTTAATTTTTCTTCTAGGGGGGGGGGGGCAGCAGCCCCCCTCTGCCCCTCGCTGGATAAGCCCATGGTAGTAAATATAATGAATAAGTTAGTATATAAACCGGTTAATCTAATAATATAAATATATTGACGTAGATCGCAGAATGCCAACATTGGAATAATCATAGTAACACCTATGGGATAACCGGATCCCAGAGCTAAACTGGATTGACAGCCAGTTTAATTTTTCTCTTTTGCACTATTAATATATATAAGAGGGCCATGTTAAATGTTTTTCATAATATGATTATTTTTTTCGAAAACTCCTAGGACCTTCATGTAGTTTATAATTTTGTATAGCTTCATCTTTCAAAATAGCGATGCTTTAGTGACAACAAGCAGTATCTGGTATTCCTATTTTTATTTTATAGTTAATTTTATTACACACAAGGTCTCAAGTTTATAACCCTTCTCTACCTCCTCTATCATTATTCGATTTACATACTGTGCAAGCTTGCTCCTCTAGTTTGTTTATGAATTATATGTCATGAAACTGAAACTGCAAAAAGTGACAAAAAAAAAAAAAATGCCGATATCGAACAGAAGGCAGCGGCTAGTTTTCCGAATGGTTTCTATTGGAGATCGCGATTCCACTACTACAACATTAAATAAATCGCTGTAATACTGATGCAGTCAGTCGTAAGACGTATTATTTTCAAGCAATAATTCCGCTGTAATACAGTCTGGACCATTATTTTCAACCAGAAATTATCTTGTAATACAGCTTGGACCAGCATGAAGCCGTTAAATGTACTTCGGAAAGAATTTCTAGAGGTGTCTTGCGTTTGACCACTGCAGTATTATGATGCCAACTCCAGCCGGAATCGCGATCTCCATTAATCCCTCCGAATGAATATAATACAGAGTCGTGGTACCATAGACACTTGGTTGTTAATGTTTTTTCGTTTACTACATAGTACATTGGCTGCCCTGTAGAATTACACTTTCATCACTGCTTCAAAATTTTTTTTCTATAACCATTGTCTCTGTCTGTAACTCTGTAACGTTACATCTTTGGCGTGAAAGAGGTTATATTGTGAATTTTCGAATGTAATAAAGCTATTTCTGCTAACTTCCTCAAATTTTATGTGGCAGAATTCTTGCATTACAGTTATTCCATCAACTATGTCAGCATTTCTCGCAAAATAAAGAAGCCTGTGGTTTAGTGTTGGTACCCCGACCGATTAAAGAATTTCTGTCTTCAAATGTTATTGAATGCCGTTGTTGTAATGCGTTATTCATCTTATAGATGCATATTTTACTTATAATAAAACACGACAAGAAAGGTTATAAGCTATCAAATATTACAGTATTTCGGAGTTTTGTTTTTGGCATGTTAGTAATATGATTCTCGTTAAATATGCCCTGCTGAAGGCTGTAATATTCCCTAAACCAGAATGACACGTAGTATTAATTAGATTGTAGTTCACCCTGGATCATTCTGGCGGTCCAGGGTGTGTTACAACCTAAGCACTGATTGAAAACAATAAGATTTTCAAGTGTCTACCGCAGTATTAGTTCGTATGGAATAATGTAGTGACAGCGGTATCGGAACATACAGCTAACCTGTTATTGGCAAAATGTTCGTATAGTTCCAGTAACCAAAGTTGTTGCAGCTTGGTTTCAAGGATCAGTGGATAATACAACATAACATGGTACACTTTGATCTGCTGCTATCCAAATGAAGTAATGACATCATAAGAGCTTATTTTGTAAAATGAAATGTTTATTGTTATTCTGGTTCAGGCTGCATCAAGTTGATCACAACCTCTGCTAGTACTGCTGTCTGAAAAACATAAATACTATCTTGCTTGCACTAAAATACTTTCACTGTTTCACGATTTGAATTAGAAACAGACTGTATGACTAAATTCATGACATGGAATACCGAGTGCGAAAAATTGGTTACGTATATTACGTTTACTATGAGATATCTTTAAGACATATGCCATTGTCTCATTATTATCATCATATTTTCATTAGGCTCAGTAGCTACTCTGTGGTTTTCTGAGAAAGTTGGTGGTAATGTCTCGTGAGTGGTTCCAAACTTTTTTGTCTCAAAACTATTACAGTATGAATATTTTTTGTCAGCTGACCATTTCAACCTATCCACTTTACATTTAAATATTGCAGATTTTCATGTGATTTTACTTTGTGAAACAAGTACTATACAAGCAGCAAATCTTTTATACTTACTTCTACAGTGGCAATCTTCTTTTTTTCCCTTGATTTACAACTTATCAATGTCATTAGATGCAAGAATGAACAGGGGGCAAGGAACGGGAAGGAATTCGGCCTTGGCCTTTTTAAGGAAGCATATCGGCATTTTCCCGGAGTGATGGGGAAATCGTAATATTGAGAATGCTGTATTTTAATCACTTTTTTCAGTGATTAGTTTTCTATCATTGCTTCATTTTCCAAGACAGTATTTGTTGTTGTGGATACATGATGTTCTGTAGGAATGGTTAATAATAAAAATTAATATTTACTAATTTCTTGTTACACATCTTTGTGGGATATAAACTACTAAAATATTTGACAGTGTTACTATTATCTATGTTAACTGGTCCAACAAAAGATGCAAACCTCACCAGAATATCTCCCTCACTCAGTTTGAATTAATGTTCCCAAAAAGATGCTTAAATGGCTAAACTTAAATTACAACTACTGCAGAAATAAATAAAATTCCTGTTTGCATGAGGTTAAACATTAGTGGTGCTGATTTCTTGCTTAATAGTAACAAATTATTTTTTGTGAGTAATGCTGTGTTCTACTATTACTATAATCATTTATATATCAAAGAATGAACAGTTTTTGATTTGTAGTCCTTTACCTGCGAGTGGTTTGTTGATGCTGCTAAAATTGTCTATTGGCTATGTATTGGTTGCATTAATAATGACTTTATCATATTTTTAACACTGTTTAGAACCTGATGTAACTTTTCTGATTTTAGAAGTCTGGGATTCTCTCTCTTGCATTCTGAGTAGATTAGTTGTCCCGGTTTACACTTTATACCTTGAAGTCACAGGATTCATGATGAATTTTGTGTAATTTAGTGGAAGTGAAGGGTTTTATCTAGCACACTTTTAGATTTTTCTCATGGAAGAAGTCTTTTTGATCATGAAGAAGTCTTTTTATAATCCTTTGATTAGGTCTGATCTCATCACAAATGAAATGAGAACATAACTAAAATTTTAGCAACAATGGAGTAGAAGAAATGTCAGGATGTGAAACCCATCCCATCATGTCACCTGTATCATGTCTCATCTTATATACCAGCTCTCGTGCAATTGACCTCACCGTGAAGTATTTATCCATCAGAATGAATGGTTTCAGACAAACAGTTTACTCCCAAAATCTGTACCAACTTTTTGCTGACCATGCCTGCTCTCACAACTCTCGTGACCTCGATAACTGAGTCATCAGAATACTCCCTGAAACCACATCCATATCTGAACTCCAGAGGTGGGAGTTGTCCTACCTTGCAATGTGATGGGTAAGAAGAATCATATATATTAATTGCAGCCTGGAACGATTTGTCATGAACATAATGAGTTAGATACGATACAGGCGAACCATGCTTTGTATAAAGAAACGGAGGTGCACAGCTGCACACCGTATTAAAAAAATGTAAATATTCATCGCTGATGATGCCTCGATGAGAGGTGAAATGCGTACGACGCAATAATAAATAAATTAAACAGTTTGCATTGGTGTTATCTTTCAACTGGTAATATACATAGATTTTATTTCAAAACTTAGTTTTAGTTTTTTATTTATCTTTTACTATATAAAAAAATAATTTTTCGCCTCTTTTACATGCCCTTTTTCAATTTTATTGTGATAAAATCTCTTTTCGCAGCTGACATTTCCACTGACACTGTTGTACCCCACCATCCACCACCACTACAGCCACTTTTAGTTTGATCATAATGGTCAAAACCACCATTCATGTGTCTGTCTTTGGGTACCTGTGTGAGCTCCGTTGCATAATTCTATTTTCTTTAAGAAGGGCACAGCTCAAAATATTGTTTTTTTTGTGTTTGTGGAGTGTTTTTGTTGTTGCTGCCCTACTCTTTTCAACTTTAGTGAGTGGAGGGTTTAACTAAAATTTTACATTTTCTGTCTGGATATTTTATATATTCCACAATATTTTAGATATTGTATTATATTTAAAAAGTATATAAATATTGTTAGATATATTTACAGATAATCACAACATGATTACTCAACATGTAATGCCATACCAGGTACATTTTTATTTGAAGCAGCCTTTTGCTGAATTGCTGAAAATATTATTCAGATATAATATTGACTCTCAATGAAACAAATGTGTAAAATAGAGAAATCTCCTTGGTGAAACAGATTGTACAGAACTTGAAATGGATCCAGATGTTTTTGAAATAGTGAAGATATTGAAATATTTCTGTACATGCAGAACAATAACCAGTTTACCTTGAGAGGGGTGGGATGGTATATTATTATAATATCTTTTAACATTTACAATACATTAACCTTGCTACAACAATTCTAGGATTAACAAGATTCACGTTTTCTCTTAAGTAAGTATTGACTCAAAGATAATGACAAACCGTTCATGCTAGCAGTGGTCTTCTTGTCCATACTCATATGCTGTAAGATTTGGAAACAACATTTTCACTCAGCATTGTATCGTAGAATGGAAAGCTACCATTTAACCAAACAGACTATGAAATACTGAAGTACTTTAGAGTTGATCATTTTGGTGGACAAGAGTGAGGGGAACAGGGACTTGTTGTGACTGATAAAGATTTTATAAACTTTAAAACAGAATTAACAAAAACAAAAATTATATGTATTTTAAAAAAACTACAATGTAGACAGTTAATCATTTGCCTAGTAAGTACTCAGTTTCTTTTAAAAAGGATTTCAGACTGCAATGAGGTGTCTGATATACATTTGTATAGACTCCAAATTCCAGTTTTAATAGTCTGTTACAGTACACTTTTTATTTGCAATTCTGTAATTAAAATGAACTTTCTCATGTGATCAGATTAGAATAAAAATAAATTGACTAGAAATTCAGCTAAAAATATCTTAGAAGTAAATTTACATTAAATACATATCAGGTATTATAAATTGTTCAACTAAGCTATTTAAATTCAAGAACACGTGAAGTATTATGCAATAATATCTGATACTAAGGAAAAGGCAATCTAAATAACAAAGGATAGGGAAAATAATCCATCACTCACCAAAGTTAAAGGTAGGAGACCTACAACGAATATACAAAACATGAGACAAACACAAATCTACAATATTTCAGCTTAAAACCTTATTTACGCAGGTAGGATTGGGCCATTTGAGAAGATAGGTGCACACAACCAAGGTTTACTACATGACTAGCTTGGTCATGGAGAACAGGGTGGAAGTGGTAGAGGTAAACTAATACAAAATGAATTTTTGATAAGCCTTGGGAATATATATATGTATATATCACTGGCAGTGGTGGAACACAAAACCAGATAATGCATAAATATAAAGAAATGTAAATTGCATTAATGAGTCTACAGTGGAGTAATGGAATAAAAACACTCAAATAAGAGAAAATAATAATAATTAAAATTATTAATAAGTAAACAATAAGTTATGGGTTAGTTGATATGATCGTATTGAAAACTGAGGCCAGGTTAACGCGTTTCCACCACCGCCCATGATATGTATACAGCCTGACAAAGAAAGTGAAGCACCCCGAAGGGGAGAAGGAAATGAAACGTCATGGGTTGAGAGAGTATCTGATGTCATTTCAGTAATTACAAATTCTAGTCAAGTTTACAAATAACTTGGTGATAGAAGCCCACTTATTAGTGCGATGCTGCATTTGGATGCGTGTACTGATTCAGGTGGGAAGGGTGTCATGGAGCCTTTCCTGAGTCAAGATGACCTAAGTCATACCCAATGGATCCTCACACCAAGATACCAGGAGTAACACTGCTGTCCCTTTCCAAAACATGGGAAGAATTCAACCTCTCCCCAGGTTGATGACTATTGTCTTTTGAGGTAGTGCAGAACTGCAATTCTTTGCTGAACACAATGTGATGCCATTCATCAGCAGTTCAGTAAATTGTGGTTTGGCACTACCTAGTGTTGCAAACTAGAATTTTTTTTTTTCAGCTTTGTGAAAAAAAAGCATGAAAAAAACCCTAGGACCTTTGTTTTTTTTTCTAAATTTGTTTTTTTTTTTTCATCATAAAACAGTATATTTGATAATTTATAGTTTTATTTATGGAACTCACATTTTACATCTGTGTTTCAAATCTTACTGAATCATGTAATGTCTTACATAACGATTCATACATGTATCTATATAGGTAATATAATTTTATTGATCCTCTATGTCAGTACCACATTCACTAGTATCAGCACTACCAACACTCGTTCAGTAAGTGTGGAATTTTCTGTTTCTTCTTCTGTCTCCTCTTAGATCCATAACTTCAGAAATAATTACATTTTCTTTTACTGGTTGTCCTTGTATTGTACACAAAAGATTTTGATGGCAATTTTAAATTGTTAGCAAAGTACACACTGTGCATAAAGACTGCACCAATAATTCTGTATTAAGGTCTTTTAAGATTGAATTTAAATCTATTATCATACAAAATAGGAGCTTTATTTCTTTTTAAATTGTTGGTTTACGCCAATGGTTGCAAGGAAAGGATTCATAATTACTGACAAATTAATACCTCAGTATCACAATACGCTGAGAGTTTAACAAGTATATGAATATAAGTAAAGCTCAATAAGTAATAAAAAGAGGCAAAAAGCTGTAGATAAATTTAAAATTCCTAATTTTGTTGAAAGATCTGTAGGTCTACAGATAAATTCGCAGGGTTGGCAGCACTAGTTCAAATAGCAAGTATCAATCCAAACAACAGGGAACGGGGATTCCTTCTCGCGCAACCTTGCCTCATCGGGAAGTCCCCATTCGTAAAAGAAAACTTCAGTCAATGTTGACAATATTTTCGTAATTTTCTTTTCTACTGAACCAGAAAAATGTAGTAGATTTAAAAATTAAGATAAGTACTTAGTATAAACTCTAAAACAGTCATATTAAACGATAAATGCCTTACAAATTTGAGATTTAGTAGTTATTAAAAAAAAATGTGTCCCTGGAAAAAAGTTTTTTTCATAGTTTTTTTCATGTTTTTTTTTTTAAAGTCAGAAAAAAAACCGTTTTTTTACAACACTAGCACTACCTCAGATGACCATTGTCGGTGAGTATGGTGGTGACCTGGGAAGAGGTCCCATTCTTCCAATACTTTGGAGAGGCTGTGCAAAAAGTAACTCCATGCTTAGAGCAGTCAGAGTATTTCCCAAGTGTACAACCCCGTCTTAACCCCGCAGTTCGAAACTGACTTGTCATCACATTCCCCTGATCTCAGTTCCAAATCACTCTAATGACAATCACGCACTTTTTTATTTTCATCGTAAATATATAGTAACAAAGAGTTCTGGATAAGAAATTACAGCAGATAAACAGAGAAGGCAACATCAGTTACAATAGTTAATAGCATAATAGTGCAGAATTTTTTTGGATATGTGATTGGGGAAGAACATGGAGTGGAATAGGGGAATGTTTAGGACACATTTTGAGTAAACTGTATACTGGTGATTGGTTGGTTCCAGTTTTAATTGGGAATAACAATAGAAAAGGAGATGGGGTAACCAGTTGGAGGGTATATATACAAACTCTGTGAAACAAAAACCACAGAAAGAATTATATGTAAAAATAAAAGATTAAAAATACGTATTTAACTACTGGTAGCTAAAAATGCTGCTTAGTATAAAATTAGTGTAATCAACACTAATGAATGATGATATAAATGAAAGGGGAAAATAATAAACTAAGGGAATTTGGGTTTGTGCAGTAGGAGGACGGAAACAGTTGGTAGAAAGGGAATGGGTGTAATTTATTGCTCAGTTAGTATTGATACGCCACACCTGAAGAAGATGGTGGAGCTAGCTGTCGAAATGTCGTGTTTTTACAACCTGAGCTGAAAAGTTTCTGCTTCCTTGTTCATTAAGACAGGTGTTAATTTATAGAAGTGGTCCTCTCTTTCTTTCAGATACTACTCCCATTTCTTTGCACAGTATCTATCCGTGTCTCATCACTAACGTAGGCTTGTTACACAAACCAACTGTATTATCTACCAACTTCTTATCTTTCAATTATTCCCACTCAGGCTCTTTCATCATATCATTTACTGAGAGTGTTAGCTTGTAATTTCCACAACTTTCTTTTTTTTTAATATAGATTTTCTAAATAACTTACCCTGTAAAGTCATGTTAGAATCATTAGTCAGTTCATTAAATTTAACTCAGGTAGTTAATTTTCCAACTAGAATAATGAATAATAGTCACTCAGCTATAGACAATGTTTTCCTAGATACCTCAAAATTCAGTTATACCATCATGCCATCCATCAATGGCCTTTCAGATCACGATGCCCAATTATTAACCATCAACACTTCAGTAGGAACTAGCTCTAAGAGTAATGTTTTTAAAATTAAGCATGTAATAAATGATGAATCAGTTACTTATTTTAGAAGTTGCCTCAATACCATAAACTGGAAACACGTTTACAGTGCACGAGGTATGGATGAAAAATACAACATTTTTAGTAGCATTGTATTAAATTACTTGGAAAGTTGCTTCCCCTTTAAAACGTGTCGTGCTTCTCGAAAAGATCAAAAACCTTGGATAACTATTGGCATTAGAACATCATGCATTAATAAAAGGAAGCTGTATATTGCCTCTAGGAACAGTGAGAATGCTAATGTTAAAACACATTACAAACAGTACTGCAAAATACTGAAAAAGGTTATTAAAGAATCTAAATGTATGTACTACAAACATAAAATTCATGATTCTGAAAATAAAATTAAGACTATATGGGACATTGTAAAAAAGGAAACAGGAAAAAGTAATCAATCAAGTAATGATATTTTTATCAAAGAAAATTCAGTAGAATCTAATTTTTCAATTGCCGATATATTTAATAAACATTTTTTATCTGTTGCTGATAAATTGACTGCTAATAACTCAGTGAGACACAGTATGGATTTTGTCAGAACAGGTTTCCAAGAAAAATTTAACTCTATGTCTGTAAAATTAGCTACTCCAGAAAAATAAGAAAAATTATCAGATCCCTTAAGAGCAAATACTCAAGTGGTTATGATGGGATTTCCAGCAGATTAATTAAATTGTGCTCCACAGAATTAAGTAATATACTAAGTTATCTGTTTAATATATCTTTACTTGAGGGTACTTTTCTAGAAAGGCTTAAGCATGCTGTAGTTAAACCACTCTATAAAAAGGGAGATAAGGCAGCTGTATCGAATTACCGACCAATTTCATTACTAACAGCCTTCTCCAAAGTTTTTGAGAAAGCAATGTACAATAGAGTTTCTGAACACCTTAAAAATAATAATATTCTAACTAAATCACAATTTGGTTTTCAAAAGGGTCATTCAACAGAACAAGCTATATTTGCATTCACTGACAATATTTTAGAAGGAATAAATGATAAATTAATTCCCGTGGGAATTTTTTGTGACTTATCTAAGGCATTTGACTGTGTAGATCATAAAATTCTAATACAGAAACTAAAGTATTATGGTATAGATGGCATTGTTAATAAATGGCTTAGTTCTTACCTTCTAAATAGAAAACAGAAAGTATCAATGGAGAATTTTAAGGCTGCCTTAAGAGGTCCACTGTTTTCTGAGTGAAAATTAATCAGATGTGGAGTACCTCAGGGTTCTATATTGGGGCCACTATTGTTTTTAATATATATAAATGAACTACCCTGTGTTTCATGTAAAAATTCAAAATTTGTCCAATTTGCAGATGACACAAACACAGGAATTAAAAATACTCCAGATTTATCTACAGAATATATTTCAAATTATGTCTTTGATCTGATTAATAAATGGTTTACAGCTAATGGCTTGTCTTTAAACTTTGATAAAACTCAGTATATGCAATTCAGTACATCACACAGATTAACACCGGATATAGACATAAAATTTGCAGGCCAGTCTATTCAAGAGGTAGAGAGTGTGAAATTTCTAGGTTTGTATATTGATCACAATTTAAATTGGAAAGTACATGTTTCTGAATTATTAAAGTGATTGGGTGCAGCCACATTTGCAATTCGTACAATTTCAGCTATAGGTGATCTCCGTATGAGGCAGTTAATTTATTTTGCTTATTTTCACTCTTTATTGTCATATGGAATAATATTCTGGGTCAATTCTACCCATAGAGACAAAGTGTTCAGAGCCCAAAAGTGTGTAATAAGAATTATGTGTGAGGTTAGCAATAGAACTTCATGTAGAGAGCTGTTCAAGAAGTTAAGGAGTTTAACATTAGCATCTGAGTATATATACACATTAATGTCCTTTGTAGTCACAAATTATACTTTGTTCGAAACAAATAGTAAAATACACAATTATGGCACTAGAAGTAAAAATGATCTTCACAAGAATTACAAGTCATTGTCATTTATTCAAAAAGGGGTCCGATATTCAGGGATACATATCTTCAATAAACTCCCAACACATACACAGACGGAAAAAAAAATCCCAACACCAAGAAAAAATTATTGTAGAGTAATGAAATTTGGACAATGCATTTGTCAAGTTAACATGTTTAATTGATTAAATTTTCAAGATCACAGGTTAATTTAAGCTCAAGAAAATGCATTTCAAATGTGAAATACTGTTAAATTAATAGCCGGTGTAACCTCCAGAATTTTGAATGCAAGCCTGCAAACGTGAATGCATTGTGTCATACAGGTTTCGAATGTCACTTTGTGGTATGGAGTTCCATGCTTGTTGTACTTGTGCTGTCAATACTGGGACGGTCAGTGCTGGCTGTGGATGATGCTGGAGTTGTCGTCCAATGATATCCCATACGTGTTCAATTGGAGACAGATCTGGTGATCTCGCAGGCCAAGGTAACATGTCGACACTCTGTAGAGCACGTTGCGAGACAACAGCGGTATGAGGGCGAGCGTTATCCTGTTGAAAAACTCCCCCTTGAATGCTGTTCATGAATGGCAGCACTACAGGTTGAATTACCAGACTGACGTACAAATTTGCAGTCAGTGTGTTTGGTATAACCACAAGAGTGCTCCTGCTGTCATAGGAAATTGCTCCCCAGACCATGACTCCAGGTGTAGGTCCAGTGTGTCTAGGCCGCAGACAGTTTGGTTGCAGGCGTTCCCCTGGCCTCCTTCTGACCAACACTGGAGATCTGTTGTGTTTTCTGATGAAAGCAGGTTCTGCCTTGGTGCCAGTGATGGCCGAGTGTTGGTCAGAAGGAGGCCAGGGGAACGCCTGCAACCAAACTGTCTGCGGCCTAGACACACTGGACCTACACCTGGAGTCATGGTCTGGGGAGCAATTTCCTATGACAGCAGGAGCACTCTTGTGGTTATACCAAACACACTGACTGCAAATTTGTACGTCAGTCTGGTAATTCAACCTGTAGTGCTGCCATTCATGAACAGCATTCAAGGGGGAGTTTTTCAACAGGATAACGCTCGCCCTCATACCGCTGTTGTCTCGCAACGTGCTCTACAGAGTGTCGACATGTTACCTTGGCCTGCGAGATCACCAGATCTGTCTCCAATTGAACACGTATGGGATATCATTGGACGACAACTCCAGCATCATCCACAGCCAGCACTGACCGTCCCAGTATTGACAGCACAAGTACAACAAGCATGGAACTCCATACCACAAAGTGACATTCGAAACCTGTATGACACAATGCATTCACGTTTGCAGGCTTGCATTCAAAATTCTGGAGGTTACACCGGCTATTAATTTAACAGTATTTCACATTTGAAATGCATTTTCTTGAGCTTAAATTAACCTGTGATCTTGAAAATTTAATCAATTAAACATGTTAACTTGACAAATGCATTGTCCAAATTTCATTACTCTACAATAATTTTTTTCTTGGTGTTGGGATTTTTTTTTCCGTCTGTGTATTAAATGTCTAGCAGATGATAAGAATAAATTCAGGAAAAAACTGAAAGAATTTTTTAATTGACAACTCCTTCTACTCTGTCGAAGAATTTATTTCTAAGGTATCTAAAAATAACTGCCAGTAGCTTGTATAAATGTAGTTTACATAATTAATTTACCATGTATGCTATGACTGTACATCTTGTGATGTATGTATTATTTTGTTATGGATTTTTTTTTAAATGTACCATGTATGCTATGACTGTACATCTTCTGGTGTATATATTATATAAGATATTATGGAATTGTTTAATGTACCATGTATGCTATGACTGTACATCTACTTGTGTACTTATTAATTTTGTTATGCAACTGTTTATCTGTAAACTGACAACTTTCCACATCCTACAGAGCCAGTCTCTTATATTGGGATCAATGGAAAATGAAAGTATTGTATTTGCATCCTATCTAGCTTTTATATTTAATGCCCCCATTACATCCCATCTTGCTCAAGCAAGGTTTCATATCCCAGTTTCTTACTACCCTGGTACACATTACTTTCTCCAAAATTGCAAAATGCTGAATTCCTCACCACCTCTTGAATATGTCCTGCCCAACAGAGCTTATTATTAATATTTACATTCCTTCTTTCTGTATGATCATTCAAAACTTCTCTTTTACGATCTGAATATCTAATAAGCTAACTTTTGATGGTGTTTTTCTCCATTTTATACTGACCTATTCTGTCCAGATCTCTCTCTCTTTTTTACTTATTGCTTTACGCCTCGTCGATGGCTAAGGTCATTAGAGGTGGGATGGCACTGGGGACAAGGAACAGGAAGGAATTTGGCCATGGCCTTTTGAAGGAAGCATCCCGGCATTCACCTGGAGTGATTTGAGGAAACCATGGAAAACCCAAATCTGGATGCCTGGACAGGGATTCGAACCTGTTTCCTCCCGAATGCGAGGCCAGAGCGTTAACCATTCACCCACCACGCTCGGTCCCAGATCTCTCTGTAGCTGTTCACTGTCCTGCCTTGATGTATATTTATTATATAGTGTTATGTTATCCACAAATGACCTAACCCAGCAACAAATTCATTTGCCATTCTGTACACTGTGTCACCACTTTTATCACTTCAGCTTCCTCTAATGTACATTTCCTACTGCAATTGACTGTGTGTCCTCTCCCCTGCTCATTCTTGACTTACAGACCATAGTAATACTAGTGGCATCATACAGTATTCCATCCTGTTACAATGTCCCTCTTTTATTATTCATGCAGCACCAGTTGCATGGACTACATTAATATTGTCTGTTTTACCTATACTTTGCTGTCAGCTTTAACGCATTTTTCATTGATTAGTTAATTTTAATTTTTTTTTTTAAGAAACAGTTTGGTATGATGAAAAATCTGTCCTAACTGTTATATTCATTTTACTGATAGGTGCAGCAAAAAATGTGTATACATATTTGATAACTTATCAGTTGACCATCTCCACCAAAGTCAAACTCCATCACTACCACACTGCCATTGTTCCAGGAGCATTGTGCGTGACAGAGACATCATGATTAACTATTAATGTCATTGGATTAAAAGAAATAGATAGACAGATACTGGGAAAAATATTCAGATCCAAGATGGCATCTGGATGCCCAAAAGATCAGAAGAACTATATTCAATGACCGAACGATTCACCTGACTCTTACGGAAAAGATACATGAAATTCTATGGACAAGTAGCATGAATGGGTGACTCGCGACTGACCAAGAAAATCTTCCACATCATCTAAGGACCCTGACAAACCAAAGCACATTGGCTTGTAGAAACCCAGTAGGACCTTGCAGAAGTCAACCTAAATTTAATCTACACTTCACATAAATTTGCACCTAAGACACCAACACCAAAAAATCTGAAACTCAGAAATGCATGGACACAAGAGAGACATCAAGCCCATAGCGAAAGGATGAGGAGATAAGAAGAACAACAAGAAGAGGAAGTGCAAATTAATGGTTCCATGCAACTTTAGTGGGCTAAACGATAAAATAAATTATAAAAAATGCTTACCCGTTGAAGATTAACATAGGATCTAATAGCTTTTTTTAAAGAATATATTATACTCATCAGAAGTTTGCAAGTCTGCTAGCAGGTTCTGTGCTTTCTATAGGAAACAGAGAGCCCAACTGAACTTAATTTTTATGACCTGCAGCCATTTCATACAATGTATGAAGTTTTAGAAGTGTGTGAATCTTTCCAGTTTAAGCAAGCAGTGTCTGTTGATTTTCACTAATAAATTTATTGAGAAGCATAATTCCTTGCAAAAATTCTATGCACAATTTCTGGGAGCACTAACATTTAAAGAATTTTAGTTGGTTAGAGTGTGGTGTATAGTATTTGTGCATAGGTTTATATTTTCAGTGACAGACCGTGAGCTTAGTTGGCAGTATATGTGGCTGATGTGGATAGCCAGGTTTGTTCCCTGACATAGCTTAGGAGCTTTCTTCAAAGCAGAATGACTCTCCCCATGTGCACTCACCTGTTATCAAATGATTTCCATGGAGAAAACTGTAATATAACCTAAATTTTGTTTATAAATTACTAAAATTTGTTTTAAAAGTATTGAGCTAGCATCAATTCGACTGTAAAACGTGTTTGAAGTCATTTTCTTACAAGCTTCAAGAGATAAGCAGAAGTATATAGTGTAATTCGGTTGTAACAGTTTTTAAACATTGCTACTATATAGAGTTTATACTATTTTTGAATAGAAAATGCTACATTGATTTTCAGAGGAACAGGTCATAAGAAGTAGCTAGAAAATTGTACTGAAAAGATATTGGGTTTTGAAAGTTGAATCAACCACGTTTTATAGAGGTCAAAATAAACAGTTAAATTATTAATGAGTTCTTAGTTTTATACTTACAAGAAAGTTTTATAGCTCAAAAGAGGTGATAAATTTTGTAGTACAGTCTGTGAAAGTTTGAAACTGATAGTCAAAAGTTAAGTATTGTTTTTATATGAAAATGATGTGTTTGTAAGAAAACATGGTTTTTTATATAATAGATTTCTGCTAACGACAGAGGGGGAGTGTAATTAAATGAAAGCTTCCTGTTGTCAAATCACGAAAACTAGGCTTTGAAGGAAGATGACTGAAAATGGAAACTACATGAAGGAAATTAGTTAGCGTCTACATAACTTCATATCTAATAGAAAATTTTATATAGAATCATTTAAAACACATTTCAGCTTCGTAGCTTTAATACTTTCAGAGATATCAAATTTTAAAATTTTGCATCATGAATTGCACTAAGTTAAACAATAATAAATAGGCCGGTTTATATACCAAAAGATAGAGAAAAATAAGCAGATAATTTTGAATCTAGATTCAGCATTGAAACTTAAATACTTTGAAGGAGAGAGAAAATTTAAGATTCGCCACTTAAATAATTTTTTATGGTTAAACAACTAGAGACAGATTTTTTTTCATAAGGATTGATTTTGACATTTAGAAAGTAGACTACCCATCATAAAAATTTGGAGGCGATCAGGAAGAAAAAGTAATTCTGAAAGTTTTGGATATTGCGCAATATCCAGGAAGCTTGCGCAAGATTTGACATTCTCTAATTAAGGAGATCCAGAAGGAGGAGTGGGGATAATTGTTGGCAAGCATTTGTAAGGGTAGGTCATATGAGTAATACTGCCGCTTTGGTGTGAGAAGTGGACAAGAACAGGAAGTTAATGTAAATTCGTGGTTAACTAGTCGGCCATGGTTGGTCTGACTATTATATACGGTACAGAAGTAGACTCACTCTCAATGTAGCTGACTTTCATCAGTTAGGGGTTTTCTTTGGGAGTAGACTGGGACTTGTATCATGGTTCAAACCTGCAATCAATTTAATTTGGATATGAAGTTTCATAGATTTTTCGTCGAGTGATGTAATTATTTTGAAGAATACAGAGTTTTGAAATTTATCTGGTAGTCTACTGTGAACATCATTTCAACCATACCTTCTCCAGTTGAGGTTATCAATTTGGATGGCAACTGCAAGACCAGATGACAATTTAACCTTAGGCCACGTTAACGGTCAAAGTTCAGGATAAGCTTGTACATACAATCCCGGGTATCAAGTTTGTTTCTAACAAGACCTCTTGGAGAAGATTGAATGGGAAGACAGTTGCGCTCCACCTCTAGCACTGTAGGGTCAAGAAATAGAATCCAGAGCTCTAGCTCCATGGACTCTATGTGGTAGTGACAGGAACATCATCATTCTCCAGCTCCAGTCTCCTGGGGGCTAATCACGAGCACTCTCATCTTCTTCCCATCCATGGAAAGCTGATGTTCATGAATATCCCCAATCAAGCCCTATGTCTTCCAGATCCTTCTTGATTTGGTCCATGCATTTCTTTTTGGGCCTTCCCATATGTCTTTTCCCTTTGTGTTTGTATTAAAGGAGGCCTTTGCTTTTCTTTCTTCCTCCATCCTTTGAACATTTCCATACCACCTCAGCCGAGAATGCTGTAAGGATTTTGCCACACTGATGTTTATACTGGCCTCTGCACAATTGATTTCATTCCTTACTTTGTCCTTTTGTGTCCTCTGAATCATGGTACACACAAACTTCATTTCAGAGGCTTGAAGTCTACTATTGTCTCTTCTGGATAGGGTACATAAGTCAGTATGGGGATGTAATAGGTTTTGAATAATGTATGTTTGCACTTTCTGGGCACTTAGTTGTACCACAATAGAGTTCTCACTTTGTTATAAAAGACTGCTGCGTTACATTTCTGTTTGTGATCTCACATTTACTGGTGTTGTCTTTACTCAGACTACTGCTCAGATATTTGAATTGCTCGACATTTTGTAGTTGTTGATTGTTTAGGTAAATATTCACATTAAAAGTCCCTATGCCTTTTGCCATGACCACTGTCTTACTCTGGCTGATTTTCAGTCCATACTCCTCAAACAGCTTGTTCCAAACCTCTAGCTTCTCCTCCACCTTTTCTGAACTTTCACCCCAAATTAGCAGAAAGTAGGGATTTTGCTTCTTTTTCATGCACTTCTTTGAATTTCTTCAAGATGTCATCCATCACAGCAATGAAGAGTAAGGGTAACAGAGAACTGTCCTGTTGTACTCCTCTGCCTATCTCAAACCACTTGCTCTGCAGTAAGAATGCTCACTGAAAAACATCTAGAAAAAATAAAAGAATCATCATTGTCTTGTTGTATGAATGAAGGCATTCCCAGCATGTTGCTGAAAAATAATCTTCATGGGTTTACTGCCAGATTGTGTAGGCGAATGATGAGCTTTTGGTGATGAACTCTGCTGTCATCCTCAGGCCTGGTGCTCACACTTTGATAACCAGAGCTGCACTGCCAGTCTCTCATCGTCATCATCATAGGATGTTTGTGCCACCACAGCAGGCCATGGTGACATGGGACACAATGGGCTTTTCCTGCCCCTCCGTCCTGTTGCTTCAATTTGTGGTGGTTGTTCTGCGAGGTCAGGCAGGTAGGCTTCCAGGGGAGGAAGCGACTGAGATGCCTAGAGAATGGTTTGACGTTTGCCACCAGTCTCTGGTGCTGATGGATCTTTTAAAGGTGAGCGCCCTTCCCCACCACTCCACTCCAAAGTTCCTACCAGCCACAGCTCAGTATTGTATTTGTAATGCCAGATAGTGGCAGAGTTCGTCGCCGAAAGCTCGTCTTTAACCTACACAATCTGGCAGTGAAGCCGTGAAATTTTTTTTTGTAGCAACATGCTGGGAAAGCCTTCATTCACACAACAAGACCATGGTGATTCTTTTATTTTTTTCTAGATGTTTTTCAGTGAGCATTCTTACAGCAAAGATCAAGTCTGAAGTACTTCTTCCTGATCTCGAACCATGTTTCTCATCCTCTAATAAGATTTCAGGTGTCTTTGTAACCTTTTTTCTATCACTTTTCCAAGATCTGCAATCCGTGGGACAGAAGTGTGATGCCACGATGATTTCCACATTTTTTTTTTCTGTTGCCCTTTTTAAATATAAGTATTATTACACCCTTAGACCAATCCTCTGGGATCTTACTGTCCTTCTGAAAGGCTTTTAACACCCTATACAATCACCAGGTCCTATTCACCCCAGCTGCTTTTATCATGTCTGAATTAAACTTGTCATAACCACTTAATTTGCCCTTCTTCATGGATTTCAAGGCAGCTTCCACTTCAGACCATGTTATAAGGGGTTCTGCATGTTGCATGGCTTCTGTCTCAGTAAGCCCTTTTAAATCCCTGGAATATGTATTCACAGGAACATCTTACTATCTTAAATGATCAATAAAATATAATACACAATGAAGAATACTTGTCTTTTTAGATTAGAAATGCATTTTCCCTTGGAAGGGTTTGGAATTATCATTATAACATTATTAATGTCCTTTTACTGTAGATGTACTAAATTTCCATACTAATACACATATCAAAGAAGTAAAATATTGCTTTGTATAGATGATACAGTGGCCATGACTGTTTTAAATTGTCTGTGTTGTGTCACTAATGGTGTGAGAGAACTGGGCAAAAGAAACAATATACTGGAATTTGAATGGGGGAATGGTGATTGATTTTTCACAATTATGTGATTGAAGAATCAGTTTTCGTTACTCTCCAATAGAGAAATGAATGAGATAAAGAGATAACTTGGGAGGTTATCAGAAGCCATTGTAAGGACTGTTTGACTGCGATCCTCATGCCTAATACTATTTATCGAACTATTGCACAAAAGGGCTATTGTAACTAACGTGATATCAGAATCATCACTATTATCATTATCTCAATTTTTGGAAGGACCATGTGATCTAATAAGGGGAATATGTTATTAGTTTAGGTACACATTATGCCATGCTAATTGAAAAAAATGAAATAATACCAGATGATTAGAAGATGAAATCACATGGTCACAATTTTGAAAGTTAAAGGGAGGCCTAAAATATTGATGGATATGTTATAGTGTGGGGACTATTTGGCTTCATAGTTTGGATTTCTTGATAACTGTGGGTGAAGAGGGGAGTGAATATTTAAAACTTCTTGGTAGTCCTATACAACCATCTATTCAAGTATCATTTCCACAGAGAGATGAATACTTCTAACAATGTAACATTCTCATCTAAAGAACTGATATAATATATGAGTGATTTTATGAGCTTGGCTGTGTATTCACACAATGGCTAACTTGTTTAGCTTATCTTAATCCCATTATAGGATCAGGGGTTAGATAGATATTTCCTAAACTTTCACGAATGTCAAGAGGTTACAGGATGAAGTGACTTGCTAGAACAATAAGACATTGTTGCATTGATGCCATAATAAATAAATTTTGTTGTGGCCTCAATACTTCGTGCAGCAAGACTGAAAAGAGGTGAAATGGAATGTTCAATCTCTGTTCATTTTACTCAAAATTTCCTCTTTGGTTTAACACTGAAGTTTGAAAGCAACAATCATGATATCATAAAATCACATGACCATTTTCTTGTGCTTATTGAATGAATAGTTTTATCTTCATTTTAAAAGCAATGAGTTGATAATTTTTTGTCTTTTCAATTTGCTAAAAGAGCTTACTACATGGTTCCTGTTTGACCACTTGTTAATATCGAAGTCATTAGAATGGAGAGAGGTTGGGGAAAGTAGTAGGAATGAATTTGGTCCTAATTTTTGGAGGAACCATTTTGGCATCCCCCTTGTAGTGATTTTGAGAAAGTTCGGCAAACTCAAATGTGGATGGCTAGACGTGGATTTGATCAGAGGCCTCCTGAATGTCAGGCACCCACCACTAACACAGAAAAACTTAATACAATAGGTACATCTTTCATTATTGTCCTTTCATATCAGATTGATTAAGCGCACATATAATATGAACCAAATACATGTTATGAAGAAGATAATTGAGCCCATGTGGAGATGAAGATATTAGCTTTGGATATAAAGATATGGAGAAGTGCATAAAATTGAATTTTTCATTTTTCTTAAAAAAATAGTTTTGGACATTCAGCACTGACATTATGGCAGTTTGATCATTCGCGATGTATGTATTCCACACTTGTGAAAAAAATATGCATTTCAAGAAAACTATACACTCCAGACTTTTGTTCTCATATTTATATTTCTTTTAAAAAAATGTAACATAGTCATGGACATTAACATAAGACACACAGAATGGAATGTAGATAATCTGTTTACAAAATAATTGTATATATGAGGTTCCTTTGTAAGAACCAGATGTTCCTTTCAAATGGTGACTGATGTTTAACAATAAAAACATTATGACTGAGGCTGTGAGTAAAATACATAATATGTTTTCCACAGGGTAACGTAGATGTAGCATAAATCACTGTTCACATAAAAATGTACCCCTACTATAGACTTCTCTTACTCCTCTCTCTTTCCTTGTATAAGCTAATTCAGGAGTAATTTCTGTCTCCCTCTTGATCCACAAATACAGTACTTTATTTTAAAATGCCCTTAAAGAGAGAGAAAAAAATCAAATCTTAATTACAGTGCTGTCAGTTACATTTATGTTACCACATAAGTTTCGTTAACCAAAAATTCTGATAATTTCCTCTCTGGATATAAAATTTGCCTTAAATCATTTATTGGAATGATGAGAATAAAATACAATTGACTTATTGTGATTATTGCTACTACTCACAAATATAAGACAAATGAACTATTTTATCCAGAGATTATTATCATACAGAAATCTAAACTGCATAGATTTTTGTACCTAATTTATGTCTTATTTTTTTAATTTTTTTTTTAAGTCTTTGAAATATATTATTGCACATTCAGCCATTTTTTGTATATAGTTCCTTCTACAATTACATGTTATTTTACTTTTAATATTAATACTCTTTGGACAGTTGAGTATTTGGAAGGTTGTGGACAACTAAAGCAAATTTTGAAAAATGGCACCATATAATTATGCATATCTGATGGAAATATTGTTGTCCACATACTGATAACAATCATTGTTATTGTTAGATTGAAATTTGGCTAAGCTTGTTTTGGGATAGTAACACTAACTGTCTTTAATGTCGCCATTTTAAATTAAATTTGCACATGTATGATATGTGTGAAAAAAATTACACATACCAAGTTTTGATGCAGGTATACATCAAAACATTTCCTTTTGTGTCAAAAATATTACACAAACTTAAAACTTATCCTCATAAACTTGTAAAAATGTACATCTTATATTATGTGTGGACCCGTCAAAATATGTACATATTGTATGTCCTTTGGAGTGTAAAGAGAAACTGCATTAGAATGTAAGTGATTAACAGTGAATGATATACACTTTAAGCTTGCAGTTATTTCCGTCCAGCAAATTAACCTAAGTAAAACTTTCATGTTTCGGATGGAATAATTGCAGACAGTTTGTGTTTCTTCATTGTTACGTAGATTTCTCATCCTGTTTCAAACAATCAATTACAACTTCATCCAAGTTGACCATCTCAGTTTCTACTTTTGTTAAATTTTCTTCTGCAGAATCATCAATAGATGCTTCACTTGACTTTGAATGTTTACCTTTTAACAGTACTGACCAGTCTGCTGACATCCATGATCCTGTGTCTGTGGAACTGTTAAGTGAGCCAGCATCATTTCTCCCTACACTTTCATTCTGACCAATTCTATTTTCTTGCAACACACTAGACATATTTTTCTCACTCTCAATAGTATATTTCCTGTTTTTGTCACATTGTGTATGATGTGAGGGAGAATACAATGAGAGATTTTTATCAGTTTGGTATAAACCTGATGCTTCATTTTGGCAATCCAAAGATTGTCCATCAGTCTTTGAAAGCAGAGCAAAATCAGGAGTGCTGTAACATTTTGGATTCATCAAAAATCCTTTGTGTTTCTTGCACATTCTTTCATACCTTGCAAATCTTGACAAGAAATCTGAGGAAGAAAATTGCTTACAGCTCTTAGTAAGCTCTCTATCTAAAAGCTTGAGATTAGTTTCAGCTAATTTTGGAGTAGTAACGACTTCAGCTTTTGGCAGACATTGTGAATTGATACTAGATTTTTCGTCAAAAAAATTTCCTGTCCTTGTTTCCTGTTCATGTTGGTTACTGTCATGTTCACCTTGCTTTTCATCAATTGGCTGAGAGGTAAGTAACAGAGTCGGTGCACTCTGTGATAAATTTCTCTGTTCCATTTCTTTAACATATGTTAGTACATTAAAACCTCCCAACTCACATGAAGCATGGTCAAGTCCTCTTTGACACATAACACAGTGCTTGCAGTGTTTACATGGTAATTTGTCGAGGTAATTTATATATTCGTCATCTTTATGGGAAAAATCATACATATCTTGCATGTAAGGCTCTGAGTCTACAATTCTTCTCCTATAAATATCTCCAGTCATCTCATGTTTGTTATCAATCATTGGTTTCCACCGAACGCCTTTCCTTTTGCCACTACTTGAAGAACTTTGTCTCCTTACAGGAATTAATTTTGGGTAACTTTTCATTTTTGTGAGATTACTTGGATTTAACTTTTTGTGTAAAATGGTATCATATATACCACCAATTGCAGAAGATGTAGAGCTGTGAACATTCTTTTTGCTACTGATTGACTGATCTAAAGATAAATCTGAAAGTTGCAATTTTGACTTGTGTGGAATAGTTTCACTCCATGTAATTGATTTGCTATCATTGACAAATGGGGAGGACACAGATACACTGCAATCTTCTGAGGGGTCTCGATAGTGAAGACTTGTATCAGAATGTCCCATAGTTGATGAACTTGGCCAAGAAAGCAGAGCTGATGGAGAACTGTTTGGAGATTTATTGCCTTTGCTATCACAAGATTTTAGAGTGGCAAAAGAGTTCTTCTTTCTGAAAAAGCCAAAGAAAACAATTTAAATTATATTATCCAAAGTTAATTAAATAAGATTAAATGATATGTTATTTGGAGTTTTAGTATTTGCTAATTTCACACAACCAACACTCTTCATACAACATTCAGTGCTGGATCTAGACCTCAGAAAAATCATAGATCTGTCACCTGACAGCATTGATTCCAACTCACATTGGAATATCATAGACCAGTATTTATGAAGATGGTTCAGATGGTCCACAGGCAGAATATTATAAACTTAGATATTGCATTTTTATTGCAGAAGGCTATAGGCAATAATACAGTAAAAGTTTACTTTTTAAAAGCCACAAACATTTCAGTGACCATGCAAAAATCTGGCATTTCCAGGATGAGGACAGGAGAGCATTGTTTCTAAAATAGTCTATTCATTTTTAGTTGGCATAAAAAAGAGCTCTGTTCATCTAAGGTTTAAGTAAATGACTGTTTTCTGAGGTCTTGTAGTAGGTGTGAGGTACCACAGTACATGGTAGTGTTGGTAATATAAGAGTGGTGAAGTAGACAAAAATAAAAAATTATAAGTTCTAATACCTTTTATTTTATTTTGTACATGTGAGTCAGTTGTGTAGTGTTTCATCCAGACTATAGTAACATTATTATTCATTTGGTTACTATATACTAAGAGTCTGGCCAATACGTAATTAACTTTTAATAGTTAACTTCCAGTTTTATAACTGTGTTTCCATAGGAATTCAACAAATGCTTTTAGATTTATCATGTTATAATGACACAGTACAATATGTCTCAGATGCTAATAATATACACATAGGTAAAACATTTGCCCATATAATTTAGTGGTACTCAGCATTATTTTTGAAAAATAGCTGTTCCTTGGGTTTGAAGGTTAATGAATTTTTCAAAAATTTTATGTTCTCTTAAGGGACAGCTAGAGTATAATAATTCAAAAAGAGATTTTATTGAACTATATTTTTGAGGATTCTTTCCAGTCATTGTGAAAGAAATAAATAAAAGCATTTTTATTGCGTGGCTCTTTTTTTTTTTTTTTAATTGGTGCTTTGTGGCTCTTCATTCTGTAAACACATCTGACCATGAATAAAAGAAAGAAACCATGTCTGCTGTAAATTCATTAGAACAAATAAAAGCCATATGACTTCATGGACTAGTATGACCAATTTTTTGCTGGGAAGACAGGATACTCATAAACATTAGTACTTCAAAACACAGGAGTGCTGTAGTCCTTGTTTGTATCCATGTACTGTATGTTACACAAACATCATTCTGTAAACACATCTGACCATGAATAAAGGAAAGAAACCACGTCTGCTGTAAATTCATTAGAACAAATAAAAGCCATATGACTTCATGGACTAGTATGACCAATTACATGATAGCTCCCTCAGAGCATAGTTGATTAGTTGCATAGTCGATCCAAATGAAGAGGAGGTCATGGTTTCTGCTTAACCAAGGAGTGGCATGGTAAGTATAAGGAAAAAAATATCATTGCACTATTCACCTTACTGCTTGAGGAGTTCCTTTTTCTGTCCTCTGAATGGGTTTATATGACACCGTATCCATCTCCAGATTTTTATTAGACCAGCTGTCAGTCTCAAATTCAGGATTATTTTCGGAATATTTGCTAAAACTCTTTGGAAACTGTAATGGTGCCCTGTGAATTGTAGTAATTACACAAAACAGTTAATTCCAGTTTGTGATGGCTTAGCAATATATTAAAAATGACTCAATAGATGTTAGAAATGATTAACCTTCAATGCTGACAAATGATTATGATGATATAGTCAAGAAATCATAAAACAGCTCATCCATTCAATTATGAAATACATGAAACTATTTTCATATGACATTCTACATTTGTGTTTACTAAATTTAATTAAATAAACAGAAGTGAATTAGATGTAGAAAATTATTATCTGATTTTATAATTAATATACTGTTTAAAAATTCTAGAGAAATTATAATATTAAAGAAGTTGGCATCATCTGATGACTGATAACATAGTATCTTAAACTAATATGAACTTACAAGCAAGTCATACTCACATTTAGTATTTTGGAAACAGTAACTAATAACTAACTGTAGGAATTATTCGAGATTTGGTTAAGTTTTTGACTGCATCAATCAATTGATCATCATTTGTAAGTTAATCTTTACTATTTTGAAAGGAAACTGACTTTTGGCTCAAATTTTATCTCCTGTATCCAACAGAATGATATAATTGATTTTTTTGTTTATTGGAATATTATAAATTAATTTCAGACTTAAGCTATTTGCTAGATATCATCTGTTATTGAGTACTGCTTTTAGTTTTCATCAATGAGGAAAAAGTGGACCAGTTTTTGCTTAAGTATTTTTGAAATATTCTGGTTGTGAAATGTGTATTATTGAGACAGAAATTGATAACCACTTTAACATTGAGATATATGGCTACAGTTAACTATGGCATGATTTTTTTGTACACATGTTAATATGTGCTTTTGCTGGTTGAATCCATCCATGACCAGAGTAGTAGTCTCAGCCAAATTTCTACGTGGTTCACTGTCAGTGTTATTCTCTATATAGGTAGATCAGTAGTACCAGATAGGCAGAACAATTAAATTTTTTAAGGTAAAAAAATGTACAAGTCTGCAAATTCACTGCAATTTTAAAATGGAGTGTGCATGTTTTGGATTTATTAATAGGTATTCTTTATGTGGACATTTATCTTATCTTCTGCTTTCAAAATGTTCCTGTAGGTGATTAATCCTATAACAGTGGATCTTTAAACACTGATGTAGGACTAATGGATGATAAATACAACATTTTCTAAAATCTTCAAAGAACTTTAACACTTATTTCCAAGCATCTATATTTATTAACGACTACTACAGCTGAAAAATTTTCTTTGTGTATCACAAATAATAACTTCAAGCAACAAATATTAATGATACATAAGAGGGTGTTCTGAAAATTATTGAATTTGAATCATGATGGTAATGGAAAAACATGTAACAAGAAATTTCATCATTCTCCACAAACAAAAATCTGTGAATGTATTTATCTTCACAACTCAGAGTAATGAATGGTTGAGGACAATAGCTTTTCATGACACACTAGTAATTGCTCCAAAAACATAACACTACTCATAAAGCATTTAAATCATTTACTTAAGCAGAGTGGCCTAATAGTGAAAGCCATATGCATGGATGGACGCAAGGTAAGGGAAAGGCCATGGGGTTCATAGGGCTCATGGTTAAAAAAATAAATCCAAGGACTTTTCTAGTCAAGTTAATCAGTTTATGAACTGATTTCACTAATAAGGGTTAATTCCATTAGTGGCAGTTAAGAGTTGACAGATCATTATGAGTCAACATGTTTTATGTTTTATCAATAGTACGTTGAGCCAAGTCAGTGATTTAATTGGATTATTTATGTTCACTTCAGTCCCATGTGAGAACAGCCTCAGCGATGTTGAACACTACATATAATTCTTAATAAACCAATGATATTTCCACCTACTGATTACAGATTAGTTACTTAATATTTATTTACAAATAATCAATTCACAGTGTTATTTACAAATACATCATTGTTTCTATGGATACAATTACATAATAAAGTATTGGTTATTATAACTTTTCACCTTCCCCTTCCTTACCCCAAAGTATATTTACTTTGTCAGTACATTTCATTTACAAAATTTCAAGAATCACATTCTTTCACATATAATAAAATAGGTTCAGGTGTATTTAAAGCTTTGAATTGAATTTAATTGTGATGGAGTGCTTGACCCAATGTCAATTTCCCCTAGTCTTCTAATTACCACTTATTATTTTTATTACTGTTACTTTTAAGCTCTAAGTATTAAACTTCTCCACACATTTACTTTTGCCATTTACGAATTTTAATTTTAAATTCCTTGATAAATTATTAATCACTTCCCTTGGTAATTTATTCCAATCCCTGACACCCTTTCACACAAAAGAAATTTTTTCTCACTCCCTTATGCAGGAAATTAAGTGACAGAATGTGCCCATGGTCATCATTTCCTTTCCATGCGTTACTCCTAATTCTTCGATCAATATCCCTCTAATCCCCATTACCAACATTGTACATCCTTAACACTCTCTTCACCCCTTCTCATGTCTTCTAATGACTAACAAACCAGAGCTCCTTTATCAAATCTTTTATTCACTAGGTTCTGTAGTAATTAAAAAAAAAAAAAAAAAAATTCTAGTTGCTCGACTTTGCATGCCATCCAACTCCTGTATTTGATATCTAAAATATTGGTCCCAAACTATAGCATCATATTCAAGGAATGGTCTGACCAAAGTTTAGAATCCCAGTTCCCTCACTTTTCTGGTATATCCTGTTATCGCCTTCTCCAGTAAATGAAAAATTTTGTAACCTTTTCGTTCCACCTGCCCAGTTAAGTTTACTATCAGATGTTATGCCAATATATTTACACTTCAAGCCTTCAACAAGTAATTCTGTCACCATCCTATAATCATAAAATAAAACCTTTGATTTCTTCGTCTGTGTACCTAATAAGCTGACTTTTCTTGGCATCTATATTCATTCCATGTTGACCTAGCCAGTTAGATATGCTATACAGATTACCCTGCAACTGTTCAAACTATTTTCCCATTTTGATCATCTGCAAACAATTTAAATGTTGACTGTAAACCATTGACACAATAATCATTAGAATGATGAATAGGGATGGTTCCAACAGACTACCCTGCGGCACTCCCATATTCACTCCCACCTCTTTTCCTACTCTACCAGTTTGCTTTTGGCCTTTCAAGAATTCCTCTACTCAGAAAATCAATTTTTTATCCACTTTAATAGTTTCAATTTGGCGTCCCTTGTCCAGTTCATCTGAACTATCTTTTGTATAGCCCAGCATCTGAGATTAACATGAGAAAAACACCAAACAGCAATCTAGAATTTAATATAAGTGAAGTACTTAGTGAAGTAGAAATTGGTTTAAGGCAAATTAATTAAAATTAAATTTTGAAAAAAAAAAAAAACCACATTATATTACGTTTAAAACAAAAAATTATGCACAGCCAGATTTACAAGTAAGCTATAAAAATAATACAATATTAGAAACAAAGAGTATAAAATTCCTAGGTATTAAAATAGATGAGAAACTCTGTTGGCATGAAGATATCACTTCACTACTGAAGAAGTTAAGTAGTGCTACCTTTGCAATAGAAACACTTTCTATAACAGCAGATCTAGAATTAACGAAACAGGTGTACTCCTCATATTTTCATTCAGTGATGTCATATGGGATAATTTTTTGGGGATCCTCTTCACAAAGTAAAAAAGTTTTCATAGCACAGAAAAGAGCGATTAGGATGTTGTGTAGGGTTCAACCAAGAATTTCTTGCAGACAACTTTTTTTTTTTAAAAAAAACTCAATATTCTTACAATGACTTCTCAGTATATATATTCTCTTATGTGCTTTGTCATAGATCATTTTAACCTGTTTACTTCTAATTCACAGGTACACAATTTCAATACAAGAAACAGAAATAACTTGCACAAAACACAAACATCTCTGTCATTAGTACAAAGAGGAGTTAATTATTCTGGTATACATCTGTTTAATAAACTTCCCAAGAGTATAAAAGAGTCTGCAGATAATAAAGATATATTTAAACAAAAACTGAGAGATTATCTTATTGGAAACTCCTTCTACTCCATTCAAGAATTTGAAACAATTAATTAATTGTATTCAATATGACTTTTGCAAAATTCAGTTGAAAAAATTAATGTTTATTGTTATTCTTTTTATTTGTCTTTGGAACATATACTTGTATTTACTATGATTATGGCTCATATTGTATGTATGTGTATTAACCATGACATGTTTCACATCCCAGAGGTCCTTCCTCAGCAGGGATCCATGAAACAGGATTGATAAATAAATAAATAACATTGCCTAAAACCATTTTGTCAATTTGAAACCAGTTTCTTTCCTCAGAGACATTTATGAGGTAGTTGCATATTAGTCTTTCAATAATTTTGCCTATCGCTGATGTAAAACTGAATGGTCTGTAATTTTCAACTCTATTTGTCACCCTCCTATATAAACTGGCACTACTATTGCTCTTTTCCAATCCTCTGGTAAACAGCAAGACTCCAGCTATCAACTTTTAATAAATAACAGTTTATTTCTTGTGGTAGGACACTGAATAAAGTAGTTACAGAGAATGTTATCTTTTTCTGTACGATTGACAATGAATTATAGTCCTTTTTTTTTAATAGCTCAATACCTCGTCGATGTTGAGGTCATTAGATGCAGGAAAGAACTGGAGGCAAGGAAAAGGAAGGAATTCAACCATGGACTTTTGACAGAACCATTCTGACATTTACCTGGAGTGATTTGGAGAAACCATGGAACAGCCAAATCTGGATGGCTCGTCAAAGATTCAAACCTGTGTCTTCCCAAACATGAGGCCAGAAAATTAATGCTCACCCACCACTTGTAGTATTCATTGATGTTATACTTACCCCTGGTATTTATAGCTATGTACAGTCTTTGACATTATTTCTGGCCGCCGGTGAAAAATTCTATCACTCTTATTTTGCACAATCTGGCATCAATGTCATCCCAGGCAACAGGAACGCAATACTGGCTCCGCCTCCTCGCAATTTCATTGGTGGATATTTTATTCAGAGCCATCTATACTGCAGATTTTTCATTTCCTTAAGTCAATGCAGGAAACAATTGGCCAACAGGTAGGAATTAAGCTCCTCCCACTGACGATTCTTATTGGCTGAACAGTTCATCATCCTACCATTACATTTCTATAATACTTTACCAAAATTCAGATCTTGAAACGTTTGCCAAAAGTTCTAATTAACGGGATTGCATTAAAGTGAGGCAGGAAACAGGCTCAATGCTGTATATTACTACGGTTGATTAGCATAAAACTATAACGATAAGATTGTTATACTCATTTTGATAATTCCTTCGGATAATATTTCACTCATATATCTGGTCAGTCCACAAACCAAGGGATAATCATGTTCCATGAGGTAGAATTTTTAGTACTACGAAACTACAGAAACAAGAAATTATTTCGGAAGTGTCTCTCTCCAAGATGGATTGAATGAAACAGTCTTCCTACGCTGCGTTGTATACGCCTATTCGAGGAAAGTAGCACCGAGCTTGCAGTGGTCCTATGGTTAGCGTTCTGGGTTGCTGAGCGAGCGGTTCCGAGTTCAAATCCAAGTAGTTCTTATTATTATTTTTTTTTTAATTTAGAAATCTATCTTTACTTGTATTTTATTTTTAAGCGTACCGAAACTGCACATTGCTTATTAGTATAAGGTATCCATGATTCTTTCCTAACTGCGTCAGGAAATAAGATAAACATCTGCGAAACTACCCAATGTTTCGTAACTAATAGCCGACGTAAGCATGAAAGATTTGCGGCAGCAGAACTGACGAAAATCTACACGGGTTTCAAGCCGCGCCGAAATCATATCATCTGTCCCTTTTCAAACGACACACATGTTTCCAATATATTTATTTCACAGTAGAACGATCATCGCGTTTCAGAAAGAAATAATTTACAAGAGGAATTATTGCTCTCTTTGTAGGTGGACGATAATGATTATGCACTATATAAATAAATGAGAGTTAATCGCGCAGAACTAAATATTAGCACCGCAACAAATTAAACGACCATTGTCACTAAAAAATTTACAACCAGATTATTATCGTAGGACAAAAATAAATTCTTTTATAACTGGTGTAAGTAATTAAAGTTAATTGAGAATCGGGCTTAAAGACAGGGAGTTCTTAAATGACCGTTTTTTTCCCGTTTTCTACAATGCTGTTAGTTGTTGACACTATTACTTCATGATCTTTACAGCATTGGGATTTATTAAATACTGGGTCTAAATGCTCATTACTTAACAAGGCGTGAAATTACCTGCGTTATTCTTTGTTTGGAATAACATAAATAAATAAATACAAGCATTTGGCGAATGAGGATGTCGCCGTTCGCGTGATTGTTCTTTAGTCTCCGGTATAAAGTGGAACGCTCAAGTTTTGTCACCCGTCATAATCGACTCCATAATCACCTAGGTCTCAAGGATTCAAACAAACACAGTCTACCGGTAAAGTAAGGTTGATGATGTCTAAAGACCGGAAGACCGAGCGTGGCGTGTGAGCGGTAACGTTCTGGCTCCAGGCAAATGCTGGGACGATTCTTATAGAAGGCCATGGCCGTTCCCTACTGTAATAACTTCAACATCGATGAAACGTAAAGCAATAAAACAAAAAAATAAGGATAGGGAGAAGGTATTGTTAATCGATTTCAAGCCAGCTGCGACCTCCTCAATAAATTTAAAATTCTTATGATTTTACGCCTCGTCGACATAGGAGGTGATTATTGGCTGGATAGGAGTAGTGGCAAGGATTTCGGCCATGCCCTTGTAAAGAACCTATTCCGGTATTCATATGGAGTGATTTTGGGTAAACCTTGGAAACCACAAACATGCATGGCCGAACTTGGATTCGAACCATTGTCATTTACAGCAACGACCAACGTGTGTTCCGAAATGGTAATGATGTAGAAAAATAGATATTTGTTCAACCTCTAAAACTGTAAATAAATTAATTTGATTCTTTATCTATGAATGCTTGGGAGACGTACTTTTTGTATTGCCCTCATGCAGTTAACATGGATTCCCACCGTATTTTCAATTGCCAGCTGTGAGTTGGATAATTCTGAAACCAACAAAAACTTTTGCCAAATGTGCTGCTCGTGTTAAATTATTACGTGCATTATTTACGTGTTATAAAGGTATTCTTCCTTGCCGAAGGAAGTAGGAAACTTAAGACTTTTTCCTGGTAAGCGTTGCCATATTTACTTTCTGCGATGTTGCCACGATGTTCTGCCTAGTAGTCGCAGCGCTGTAGCAATTTCCCTATACCAGAAATAGTGTCTCATAGCTGGACACACACATAGGCGAAATGAAAAATTATTTATGTTCCAGTCTCATCTAGAATATTTTCATTTAACTGATTACTTCTCTTGCAACAGTTCGATTCTGTATACAGATTACTATTCAATCACGGATTGTTGTATCTATATGTATATTTTTTCTTTGGTCATATACTTTATGAGGCACTAGATTCTGTGAGTCCAGGTGTCCTAGTGGTAACGCGCTGGGCTGTCAAAGTGCTGGTTCTCGGTTCAAGCCCAGGTGCTGTTATTTTTTTTTTTTCATTCTTTATCTCCTTTTCACTTGTTGCAAAATACATATCATATAAGTAAGTTTATATATATTTCGTGGTCAATTGGAACAGTGGAAATGAATCATAAAATTAATGTTTGGCTGAAATGAGAAAGTGTCAACGCATGATGCGTGAGTAGGAACTGAAAGCCAGTTTTCCAATAAATTTAATTTAACCATTACGATTTGTGCCACTCAACTTAACCAATTTTTTTCTAGTGCAAAGGCGGGAGATTGATAATTGGGGCAATGATGGCTGTTTAAAAATAAACAAGGACCTAAATCAAACTAATGTGCGGTTTTTGTAGCTAACGTTCCTGGTATTAGCAAGCAAACCAGAATTGAAAATGTGAGTAGTTATTCTTACGAAAAAAAAAATCATCATTGACGAATAACATGCTAATGAGAGGTTCCGTATTTGACAAAATGCTGCTCCTACTAGTGATCAGTAATGATATAATTGATGTATATCCTCAATATAACGACATGATAACCTTGTTTCCGAAATCTGAAATTGCAAGAAAGAAACAGGAAATTTGAGGAAGGAGGAAAGATAATGCCAGTCTCGTTATAAGTTGTTGTTACCTCTCTGGTAATCCAGAAAGAATGTTACTGTAAGTGGCTCAGATTCGCGGGTGCCATGCTGATCCCGGAAGCTAGTGCGGTGTCTCGCGGTTCCACGGTTCGAGTCAGGCCGCAGGCAAAAGTGGTTTTATGAGTGTTTTTCTTGTGTTGCCTGTAAACTGGGACAGTGAAAACATATTATACACTTAATGAGAATCAAAAGCTACACATGTCTGCATGTATCTATTAAGCAATCCAAATTCGTTTTTGTTGTTATTCTTTAGTAAAGTCATTATTATTGCAATGGCTCGGAAAAGATTAGTTTTTAAGCAACAAAAAAAAAAAAAAAAAAAAAAAAAAAAAACGGCCACGGTCCTTGAGAAAGGGCAATTCCACATTCCTTTGAGCAATTTTGGATTTTGTTTTTTTCTATTTAAACCCACATTTTGATGGCTGGATCGTGAATATGAATTGAGTACTGTCTAATGACACTGATGAACTTTACCCTTCATCCAATTCGTTCGGCTATGAATTAATGTAAACATATGATTTGTAATTGCATCTAAACATAACTGACAATCATTTTTAAAAGTGAGGTTCAAAATTTTTTGCTATTAATAGATCAGTCAAGCATCCGTACAATTCAATCAATGAAACAATACAGTTTCTGATCCATCATTCAACCAAAATATTATTGGATTAATTTCCTATTCGTTTGCTGAATAGTAACGCAATCAAGATTTAATTTAGAACTACTGGTATCTTTATGTATTGACATATTAACCTGTTGTACGCTAAAGTGATGCTAAAGTCAAACACAATCCGTTTCAGAATACTGAAATGAGTAAGAATCCAGTCTTACAGTACAAATCAGGATACTGGATGTAAATTCATTTAGCCAAAGTTTCAAGCAAGTAGTTTGTTTCCTCATAGTTGTAGAAGAACGATAGTCAGGATATGGACGTCGTAACATCCACGAGGAAGAGGAGTGGTTTTATAAATATCCTACGTTTCAGTTATTCTAAGCTATCAGTTTCTAAATTTCTGAAAGATTTTGTCCCAAGTTAAAAATCATAAAACAGCAGATAGAAATAGTGACACTTATTTTGCGTAACGTTTTGGTAACAGATAAACTACTATGTTGTTAAGTAAAAATTGCGTGTCAGCTGATAGATGAAGTTAGCACTATCTAGAGCCACACTGTTATTAATTATAAGGATTTATACTTTATCTCTGTTACACTCTGCAAGTGATGTGTAGTAGGATAATCACGAGGAAGTCGGGCTGTTTACACACAGCGTTAAGCGCGCAGCATTTCCTTGACCGGATTGTACGGAATATCCATTCGCAAGATATTCCGACTGCTTTAAGAATTCATAATGATTTAACTTCTATCAATACTCGTACGTTTTGTTATTATATTACTGTTGACAGTAACATCAAAATTAAAACACCCAGAGCTCGAATAAAATCCGCAGTAGCTTACTTCGGAGAAGGAGAAGTAACGGAAAAGAAGCGATTGCTTTAGTTATTAAAGCGTCAGCATAAATATAACAAGAAACTAAGTCAGTATGCTGTTATAATCTTTTACAGACGTATATATGTATATTTGTATTTGTGAAATATTCTAATTTTTTTATTGTATTTCGCTAAAATATGGGCGTAAAGTGATGTTGCACCATCAACTTGGACATCAATTGTTTTTTTCTGAAACACTGTATTTTCAACCTCACCACTTCAGAAGACTCGTTATTTGGTAGATCCTCCGATTTGTTTGAACTTCATTGGCTGGAGATCGCGGCCCACCCATATCACTGTAAACTAATAATTACAAGGATCTTTAACGCTTCGAATAATTAAATTCTGACGGTTCGGCTAAACTGCTATAGCTTTTATCAGTCCATCGTTCGCTCGGATTCACAGCAGAATTGACGCGTCTAGATTAAAAGAAATTTGGGTAAATTTTTATTTTCTCAAACACAATAAATGTTCGTATAGAATGAATGGAGGAATTTTATAAATAATCTAGACGACAGTCTTAAAAAATCTACGAGTGAGAGCATTACAGCACTTGTTTCTCATTTAAGAATATAGTTGAATATTGGAGTGAAATAAAGTGTATCTTAATGCTTGATAGCAGAGTATCAGGAAAGTGAAACACAGGTTATTTATAGAAGAAGGACGTTCATAATTTCCTGTTTCCGCATAAGAAGGCGGAAATTTTGGTAGGCACTCGCCTTTCTTTCGATCTTTCCTTCCAGTTTACTAAATGAATGGACTATTGGTCATTATTGTATATGCATGCTTTTGTATATCGCCATCAGTGTCGGTTTCAGTACTACCTTCTAGAAGTGTGTCTTCTTTATTTATCAAATGTAATGAGATATAATAATTCCTTTGTTCTAACAGTTATGGGCAGCAGTCTAGGTGCTTAATGGTTAAGGCAGATTGAAAGAAATGGCAGTATCATGGGTTCAAACCACTTGGTCTAAATGAATTTTTACTGAATTTACTTTGTTCATGTCAGTAGTCAAGGACGATCAGTTATTTGGATCCCGCGGTATAGCCACGACTCAAGCGTAATACACAGCAAAGAGACTTTCACTAGGCTGCCGAAGTAATTAATAATTCAGATTTCATTTCACCTGAATGTATTATTATAGCATCGTGGTATGTGGAATGAAGAAACATAAAAACAAATATGAAAAGCATAACTGAAGAATCTCGTAATTACGAAATATGAAGTGACTTGTCGCAGAAATCAATCGTTCTGTATGTGGATATTAATGAAAATAAGGACTCTTAAAACTGTTATCCTGTATATCCAGTCTATTTCTGTGAATATATCTTCCTACAAATTCTGTCTTAGGCCACGATTTCCAAAACAAGGGATTTTTTTTTTTATACTTCATCTGCCAGCATAAATGTGAATATCTTGTACAACGCCACGTTTGAAATGTTGTCACTGTTTTTATTTGAAGGTTCATTACTTGAAGCCCTGGGCTCTATCCATGCAGTGTTAGAACCATGTTATGGATTTTTTGCTATCAGATAGGTTTTTTGCAGATTTGATCGTTTATACGGTAAAATGAAATCTGAATTATTAATTACTTCGGCAGCCTAGTGAAAGTCTCTTTGCTGTGTATTACGCTTGAGTCGTGGCTATACCGTGGGATCCAAATAACTGATCGTCCTTGACTACTGACATGAACAAAGTAAATTCAGTAAAAATTCATTTAGACCAAGTGGTTTGAACCCATGATACTGCCATTTCTTTCAATCTGCCTTAACCATTAAGCACCTAGACTGCTGCCCATAACTGTTAGAACAAAGGAATTATTATATCTCATTACATTTGATAAATAAAGAAGACACACTTCTAGAAGGTAGTACTGAAACCGACACTGATGGCGATATACAAAAGCATGCATATACAATAATGACCAATAGTCCATTCATTTAGTAAACTGGAAGGAAAGATCGAAAGAAAGGCGAGTGCCTACCAAAATTTCCGCCTTCTTATGCGGAAACAGGAAATTATGAACGTCCTTCTTCTATAAATAACCTGTGTTTCACTTTCCTGATACTCTGCTATCAAGCATTAAGATACACTTTATTTCACTCCAATATTCAACTATATTCTTAAATGAGAAACAAGTGCTGTAATGCTCTCACTCTGTCGTCTAGATTATTTATAAAATTCCTCCATTCATTCTATACGAACATTTATTGTGTTTGAGAAAATAAAAATTTACCCAAATTTCTTTTAATCTAGACGCGTCAATTCTGCTGTGAATCCGAGCGAACGATGGACTGATAAAAGCTATAGCAGTTTAGCCGAACCGTCAGAATTTAATTATTCGAAGCGTTAAAGATCCTTGTAATTATTAGTTTACAGTGATATGGGTGGGCCGCGATCTCCAGCCAATGAAGTTCAAACAAATCGGAGGATCTACCAAATAACGAGTCTTCTGAAGTGGTGAGGTTGAAAATACAGTGTTTCAGAAAAAAACAATTGATGTCCAAGTTGATGGTGCAACATCACTTTACGCCCATATTTTAGCGAAATACAATAAAAAAATTAGAATATTTCACAAATACAAATATACATATATACGTCTGTAAAAGATTATAACAGCATACTGACTTAGTTTCTTGTTATATTTATGCTGACGCTTTAATAACTAAAGCAATCGCTTCTTTTCCGTTACTTAACTTTTCACTTCTCCGAAGTAAGCTACTGCGGATTTTATTCGAGCTCTGGGTGTTTTAATTTTGATGTTACTGTCAACAGTAATATAATAACAAAACGTACGAGTATTGATAGAAGTTAAATCATTATGAATTCTTAAAGCAGTCGGAATATCTTGCGAATGGATATTCCGTACAATCCGGTCAAGGAAATGCTGCGCGCTTAACGCTGTGTGTAAACAGCCCGACTTCCTCGTGATTATCCTACTACACATCACTTGCAGAGTGTAACAGAGATAAAGTATAAATCCTTATAATTAATAACAGTGTGGCTCTAGATAGTGCTAACTTCATCTATCAGCTGACACGCAATTTTTACTTAACAACATAGTAGTTTATCTGTTACCAAAACGTTACGCAAAATAAGTGTCACTATTTCTATCTGCTGTTTTATGATTTTTAACTTGGGACAAAATCTTTCAGAAATTTAGAAACTGATAGCTTAGAATAACTGAAACGTAGGATATTTATAAAACCACTCCTCTTCCTCGTGGATGTTACGACGTCCATATCCTGACTATCGTTCTTCTACAACTATGAGGAAACAAACTACTTGCTTGAAACTTTGGCTAAATGAATTTACATCCAGTATCCTGATTTGTACTGTAAGACTGGATTCTTACTCATTTCAGTATTCTGAAACGGATTGTGTTTGACTTTAGCATCACTTTAGCGTACAACAGGTTAATATGTCAATACATAAAGATACCAGTAGTTCTAAATTAAATCTTGATTGCGTTACTATTCAGCAAACGAATAGGAAATTAATCCAATAATATTTTGGTTGAATGATGGATCAGAAACTGTATTGTTTCATTGATTGAATTGTACGGATGCTTGACTGATCTATTAATAGCAAAAAATTTTGAACCTCACTTTTAAAAATGATTGTCAGTTATGTTTAGATGCAATTACAAATCATATGTTTACATTAATTCATAGCCGAACGAATTGGATGAAGGGTAAAGTTCATCAGTGTCATTAGACAGTACTCAATTCATATTCACGATCCAGCCATCAAAATGTGGGTTTAAATAGAAAAAAAAAATCCAAAATTGCTCAAAGGAATGTGGAATTGCCCTTTCTCAAGGACCGTGGCCGTTTTTTTTTTTTTTTTTTTTTTGTTGTTGCTTAAAAACTAATCTTTTCCGAGCCATTGCAATAATAATGACTTTACTAAAGAATAACAACAAAAACGAATTTGGATTGCTTAATAGATACATGCAGACATGTGTAGCTTTTGATTCTCATTAAGTGTATAATATGTTTTCACTGTCCCAGTTTACAGGCAACACAAGAAAAACACTCATAAAACCACTTTTGCCTGCGGCCTGACTCGAACCGTGGAACCGCGAGACACCGCACTAGCTTCCGGGATCAGCATGGCACCCGCGAATCTGAGCCACTTACAGTAACATTCTTTCTGGATTACCAGAGAGGTAACAACAACTTATAACGAGACTGGCATTATCTTTCCTCCTTCCTCAAATTTCCTGTTTCTTTCTTGCAATTTCAGATTTCGGAAACAAGGTTATCATGTCGTTATATTGAGGATATACATCAATTATATCATTACTGATCACTAGTAGGAGCAGCATTTTGTCAAATACGGAACCTCTCATTAGCATGTTATTCGTCAATGATGATTTTTTGTTTTCGTAAGAATAACTACTCACATTTTCAATTCTGGTTTGCTTGCTAATACCAGGAACGTTAGCTACAAAAACCGCACATTAGTTTGATTTAGGTCCTTGTTTATTTTTAAACAGCCATCATTGCCCCAATTATCAATCTCCCGCCTTTGCACTAGAAAAAAATTGGTTAAGTTGAGTGGCACAAATCGTAATGGTTAAATTAAATTTATTGGAAAACTGGCTTTCAGTTCCTACTCACGCATCATGCGTTGACACTTTCTCATTTCAGCCAAACATTAATTTTATGATTCATTTCCACTGTTCCAATTGACCACGAAATATATATAAACTTACTTATATGATATGTATTTTGCAACAAGTGAAAAGGAAATAAAGAATGAAAAAAAAAATAACAGCACCTGGGCTTGAACCGAGAACCAGCACTTTGACAGCCCAGCGCGTTACCACTAGGGACACCTGGACTCACAGAATCTAGTGCCTCATAAAGTATATGACCAAAGAAAAAATATACATATAGATACAACAATCCGTGATTGAATAGTAATCTGTATACAGAATCGAACTGTTGCAAGAGAAGTAATCAGTTAAATGAAAATATTCTAGATGAGACTGGAACATAAATAATTTTTCATTTCGCCTATGTGTGTGTCCAGCTATGAGACACTATTTCTGGTATAGGGAAATTGCTACAGCGCTGCGACTACTAGGCAGAACATCGTGGCAACATCGCAGAAAGTAAATATGGCAACGCTTACCAGGAAAAAGTCTTAAGTTTCCTACTTCCTTCGGCAAGGAAGAATACCTTTATAACACGTAAATAATGCACGTAATAATTTTACACGAGCAGCACATTTGGCAAAAGTTTTTGTTGGTTTCAGAATTATCCAACTTACAGCTGGCAATTGAAAATACGGTGGGAATCCATGTTAACTGCATGAGGGCAATACAAAAAGTAACGTCTCCCAAGCATTCATAGATAAAGAATCAAATTAATTTATTTACAGTTTTAGAGAGTTGAACAAATATCTATTTTTCTACATCATTACCATTTCGGAACTACACGTTGGTCGTTGCTTGTAATGACAATGGTTCGAATCCAAGTTCGGGCCATGCATATTTGTGGTTTCCAAGGTTTACCCAAATCACTCCATATGAATACCGGAATAGGTTCTTTACAAGTGCATGGCCGAAATCCTTGCCACTACTCCTATCCAGCCAATAATCACCTCTATGTCGACGAGGCGTAAAATCATAAGAATTTTTAAATTTATTGAGGAGGTCGCAGCTGGCTTGAAATCGATTAACAATACCTTCTCCCTATCCTTATTTTTTTGTTTATTGCTTTACGTTTCATCGATGTTGAAGTTATTACAGTAGGGAACGGCCATGGCCTTCTATAAGAATCGTCCCAGCATTTGCCTGGAGCCAGAACGTTACCGCTCACACGCCACGCTCGGTCTTCCGGTCTTTAGACATCATCAACCTTACTTTACCGGTAGACTGTGTTTGTTTGAATCCTTGAGACCTAGGCGATTATGGAGTCGATTATGACGGGTGACAAAACTTGAGCGTTCCACTTTATACCGGAGACTAAAGAACAATCACGCGAACGGCGACATCCTCATTCGCCAAATGCTTGTATTTATTTATGTTATTCCAAACAAAGAATAACGCAGGTAATTTCACGCCTTGTTAAGTAATGAGCATTTAGACCCAGTATTTAATAAATCCCAATGCTGTAAAGATCATGAAGTAATAGTGTCAACAACTAACAGCATTGTAGAAAACGGGAAAAACGGTCATTTAAGAACTCCCTGTCTTTAAGCCCGATTCTCAATTAACTTTAATTACTTACACCAGTTATAAAAGAATTTATTTTTGTCCTACGATAATAATCTGGTTGTAAATTTTTTAGTGACAATGGTCGTTTAATTTGTTGCGGTGCTAATATTTAGTTCTGCGCGATTAACTCTCATTTATTTATATAGTGCATAATCATTATCGTCCACCTACAAAGAGAGCAATAATTCCTCTTGTAAATTATTTCTTTCTGAAACGCGATGATCGTTCTACTGTGAAATAAATATATTGGAAACATGTGTGTCGTTTGAAAAGGGACAGATGATATGATTTCGGCGCGGCTTGAAACCCGTGTAGATTTTCGTCAGGTTCTGCTGCCGCAAATCTTTCATGCTTACGTCGCTATTAGTTACGAAACATTGGGTAGTTTCGCAGATGTTTATCTTATTTCCTGACGCAGTTAGGAAAGAATCATGGATACCTTATACTATAAGCAATGTGCAGTTTTGGTACGCTTAAAAATAAAATACAAGTAAAGATAGATTTCTAAATTAAAAAAAAAAAAAATAATAAGAACTACTTGGATTTGAACTCGGAACCGCTCGCTCAGCAACCCAGAACGCTAACCATAGGACCACTGCAAGCTCGGTGCTACTTTCCTCGAATAGGCGTATACAACGCAGCGTAGGAAGACTGTTTCATTCAATCCATCTTGGAGAGAGACACTTCCGAAATAATTTCTTGTTTCTGTAGTTTCGTAGTACTAAAATTCTACCTCATGGAACATGATTATCCCTTGGTTTGTGGACTGACCAGATATATGAGTGAAATATTATCCGAAGGAATTATCAAAATGAGTATAACAATCTTATCGTTATAGTTTTATGCTAATCAACCGTAGTAATATACAGCATTGAGCCTTTTCCTGCCTCACTTTAATGCAATCCCGTTAATTAGAACTTTTGGCAAACGTTTTCAAGATCTGAATTTTGGTAAAGTATTATAGAAATGTAATGGTAGGATGATGAACTGTTCAGCCAATAAGAATCGTCAGTGGGAGGAGCTTAATTCCTACCTGTTGGCCAATTGTTTCCTGCATTGACTTAAGGAAATGAAAAATCTGCAGTATAGATGGCTCTGAATAAAATATCCACCATGAAAATTGCGAGGAGGCGGAGCCAGTATTTGCGTTCCTGTTGCCTGGGATGACATTGATGCCAGATTGTGCAAAATAAGAGTGATAGAATTTTTCACCGGCGGCCAGAAATAATGCAATGACTGTACATCACCATTAAGAGTCAAGTGTCCTGATTTTAAGCTATAAAAGGTAGTGGAGAGTATGTGTGTTGTTACAGCATTGTAAGTATGCTACATTTCTGTATGATGTGAACAGGCATATTCTGCAAATAATTCTTATGAAACATTTGTGTGACTTTGAATACCTCCTGTTTCACCAGAATGAGTCATAAATGAAGGGGGAGTGAAAATAGGCAAAATTCTGTCATTTGTATATAAGTTATGTTTTTTAATGGCATTTAGCTACATAGGCCATACTGCCAGCTAAATGTGATTATCATGACTCTTCCAGAGTATCAGTTTCTCCAGTGTATCGTTGCTGCTAAGTATGGACACTACAGGATGGGCACAACATTCACACAGACACAAAACTTAAACACCCATGTTCTCGGCCGGACCCTAACTGGCGATCTTTGACACGCAGAGCCAGTATTCTAGCGCCTACACTACCGAGGCCAGCTATGTAAGATATGCTAACTATGAAAAGATAAAAAACTGCAGAATATATTTGTTCCAGTATAAACTGTTATGCATATATATACACATAAGAATTTTCCTTCAGATGGTACATAATAGCAGTATTTTGGTTCATTATTATATTATTATTTTTGTAATAAACTGAAGTAACTGTATCTTTTCGAACTGAATAGTAATTTATTTGCTATGAACCATCCATTTATTTTGATTAGGTATCATTTGCCATGTTTTCAAGATTTTTTTGTGCTGGGTCTCTTAAAGATATGTTTACTAAAGCACTTCTCAGCTCAGAACATAACCTTGTTATATATCCATTATATTGCCAAAACCATTTAGAAGGGGGCCAATCTCATATAGTTGTATTCTAGAGAACTTTTATAACCATTTTCTTAACAGTAAAGCACTTTTAGGTTGATTCTGAACCATTTTCATAAAAAGTGTAAGATTCAAATAAGGTTGTTTTTCAGACATAATGAATTTTGTTGCATTTATTTCCACAAAGAAAGCATAAAAATGATGATCATTTTAAGGTGTATTTTGTATGCTCTTAAAATTCTATTAAAGGAGATATTTAAAAAATAAAGAATATGAATTTTGCAAATAAAACAGGTAGGGAGATACAAATAGGCTTAAATGAGAGAGAAAAATTCATTAAATAATAATAATATAATTCCAGTTTTAAAGGGGAACACAGAATTTTAGCCATTGAAGCTTGATGACATTGCCACATGTAACTTTTAAAAATTATCAACTCTTAAATGAGAAAATCTATGAGAAAATTTAAAGATTTCAATAAAAAAATTAAACTATGCCATATTAAAATTTCAGGAAAATCCGAGTAAAATTAGCTTACCACGAGAATGTAGCATTTTGGTAATTCACCAGTGAATAGTATTTACCCGTGGGAATATACTATTGTTAAGGAACATTTCAGCTCAAGGTTATTCAAGACTATAGACAGATCATGTTTCCTTGTGGCGCACAGTCTTCATACAAAAGTACAGCAGTACGTGACATGTCGCAATGTAAAATTCAAAATGGAAGTGCTCAAAATAAACTATCTCACCTCGGAAGAAGTTTGTGTACTTTACTATTCATTTCAAGAAAACTTAAAACTAAATTCAGTGAAAGAACTTTATTTACAATGGTTTACAAAGTCAAGAGTAGCAGTGGTTAAAACTATTATTAAGCTCACTCTGAACTTTGGAGTGCAAATACAAGTATGTTTGCCATAGTGAATGCTTCTCTACAGTGTTGTGCCTTGGAGGATAATGTGAATCTTCATATGTGATTTCAAAGTTTGACATTGCCTTAATTATTTTCAACACTGTAATCTGATACCAGTGTTACTCTTACAAATTAGTTTTAAATATATTGAATGGGTACCAACTGTGACTTTCATTTCCTTTATGTGTGACGTGTTACCTGTTACAGGATAAATTAATATTGGCAGCTGTTTAGAGAACTATAGCAACTTTGAGAAAAGGTATCAGACAGTAATAAAGGTATCACGATCAGGTTTATGAATAATGTTTGAACCCCATGCAAGCATTTATTCGTGACAATGGGATCAGGAATTGTCCCATGAGGGATATATAGATTTAGTTTATTTCCAGTACCTGTATGTTTAACTATTACCAATTCTGAGTTTATAACTTCACCCCAATTTACTGATTCATGGATACACATTACTTATCTTTTCTAGACATTATTTAAACCAAGTTCCTGGCCAGCCACTACTAATATGATAGTATTCTAATTGACTTAAAAGAATCTTGTGATCAACAGAAGTGAAGCCAATCTTAGCCAGATCACTGAAGATTAAAATAAAAGCAAACATTACTGACTCTGTTCTTGCCTAAAACCAAACAGAACTTTACTAAGTAATTTATTCTGACATAGATGCACATTGTTTTTTTTTTAATTTATTTTTTCAAATATCTTTGAAAATATTGAGTGAAGTGATATGATTCTATAGTTCTCAATCTGTGAGCTACCAGCCTTCGTATTCTTTGATTATTGACCTAGTGAGTCAGCAAAGATATCTTAAGAGCTATTACAAATATGACTGATAACTCTGCTAATGTTGGTTATACAATGTTTCAGTTTACGTCAGGATATTTTATTGCAACAAATTGATTTTTATTTTTGAGATTTTGAATGAATTATTTTTTTCTTTTTCATTTTGGTTGATGGTGTAACAACATATAAACTTTTGCAGTAAAGCCTAACATGGAACAAAACATGGTATTAACATCCTATAATAAAATTATCATTTCCAAATTGTTAAAATAATGCATTGGCACAAGTTTGGTAAAGAAAAGAGTAGAAACATCCTGTTATTAAAATGTAACATACGTTTGGGACAAAGGAAATGATTACATCATATTGAAAAAAATATGATTTCAGTTAGTTGAATCTAATGAAAGTAGAATTAGCAATTCAGAAGCCAGAAGAAATGTTAAAATGATATGAAATTGATGGGAGAAAACTAGACGTAAGAATAGAACACTTGATTTTTCTATATCAGAGCATAAAAGGAAGAAATAATAGGGATATTACAAAAGTATATGTCTCAGGGGAGATGAATCTAATATTGGTTTGTTGTATAGTTAACATTTAAAAGTAGAAAAGGAGTATTTCAGAAATTATTAAAAGCAATTAAATAAAGGTAAATTAAAATAGGCTGTTTGAGAGAAAAGTAGTTGAAGTGATGGATTTAATATGAAAGAAGAGGTGCTAAAATAAAGAGGAACATTTTCTATTAATTTTGGGGAGGTAGAAGCATTTTTAGAGGTAACAGAAGAATTTGTATATTTTTACAAATGGGAAACATGGCATAGAGGAAGCATAGCTTAGAAAGGAGTTGGCACATAAAATAAAGGGCAATGATTGGCCAATTAAGTCACAATGGGAAAGGATTGGTAATCATCTATATTTTGAGAAATATTGGCCAAAAATTTTAAGCATTACCCACAGCTGGACAGAAAATTGTTAATCCATCAATTAACGAAGATAACAAAATTGCAAAAAATTTTACTTTTAAGTTAACTTAAAAATCATTAATGATTTCCTTATCATCCGTTAAAATGAACTACTGTTAAGTCCGTTTCACTGGTAGTCGATGTCACTTGGTTTGTTTGAAAGGTGCGCCATGCCACGCTTGTGCGTTCAGTGAGTAGGATGGCGAATGAATTAGGTAAGACGAAGTGCAAGTGTGATTGCATATAGATCTGTCATGTTAGGCATGTCGTGGGTGTGAGCAGGTAATCTAGAGTTCTGGATTGTTTCTAATTTACATCTGCAAATCGTCGCTCACTACTCATTTCAAATTCGATTGGTGATTGATTTTGATAGTTCTATAACCTGTTTTACTGCCTGGAAAAATGTCACTTTTTAGTTGGCATTGGTTTGGTTTTCATTAGTGAAATAAATTAAACTGACATTCATTACATGATTACGTCATAGAATCTGAAGATCTTGAATCCTTTAGTGAAAGCAGCAATGCGAACAGTAGCAATGAGAATATTAAAAATCCTTGGCCACATTTATGTGATTGTGATGCATTTAAATCAAGACTGGGAAAACAGTTGATTTATGAATACAAACTGGATTGGAATACTTTAAATTAAAATGGGGATAGTTGTTCAGTTTATATATATTTCAAAGTTTGGTATACTGGATGAGTGACTGTTACAGAGTTTCTGGTCTACAATTTCTTGTAATGTAAACTAGCAGTCTTATAATCAGAATTAGGATTGAAGGGTCAAATGTGTACTGTTGGTAACAGAGTGCATCTTTTCAAGAAAGAAACTATTAAACAAAGGTGATATTCAAAATTCATAAATTTTCTTTTTTTTTATGGCTTTATGCCTCATTGATGATGAGGTCATTAGAGAAGGGAAAGGGAAAACTATAATCAGGATGTCTGAATGGGTATTCAAATCCACATGCTCCCGAATGTGAGGCCCACCATGTTCCATTGTCTGTTTGGGAATGAATAAGAATTAGCCATCTTTAGACGCTGGTTTTAATGATGTGATTTATTTATGTGATTGATTAATTATGTGATTGATAATAGAGGTAACAGTACAGGTGTAGAAAATTTTACTATATATCAAACTATAAACGAGGCCCTGCATGTTTTTCTGTGATAGTGGGAAGTATAGAAACACAATCTGCTTTTCATGACAGTGACCTAAGTATTTTTGAAGCACCTGTGTCAATAATAAATGTCCCTTTAATCTTTTAAGCAACTGTTAGGAAGTAGTTATTGAAAGCATATCATATGGAAGGGGGATCATTTACAAGTTTACTGTTAATGCTAAAAGCTGCTGGTTTATATTCAGCATATGAACACTGGTTTCCCTCTTGTTAATGTTCCACATAATTTACATTTTTAATTCTGTTCTGTTAATCTTCATAACCAATCATTTAGTTTCTTTAATTACTCTGGTTAACATTCTGCAGCAAGTTTTGTAATGAGTTCTAAGAAGCTCATTACCAGTCATCCTAACTTTACATATAGTTTTCTTTTATACCTGCAAGACATTTCAATACCCATTGTTGGCCAAATCTTATTTACTAATTTTTGAGTTACTGGAAATAGTCTTGTAGAATTATTTATCATAAATTTTTAACACTCTTTGGATAAGGTAATGAAATTTATTGTTGACAACAAAGGTTCAGTCCTCATTCAGTAGCCCATTATTTAATTTTTTATTGAATTTTTGTTTATTGCCCTAACTTTGATGTTTTTTTCTATGAGTTACTTTCTTTTGCCAGTGTATACACAGTGATTATATCAGCATTTTGGTCTGACAAACCATTTCAACTGTTCTGTATTTCTCTAATATATTTTCCTCTATAAAAATATTATTAATAATGGTGCTACAATTTTCCTGAACTCTAGGGGCGAATTTTACAGCTTGTCAAAGATTCAATGATTTAATCATTCCTAGAAGATGAATATGATTGGTAACAATCTAGAGCAAAATTTAAATTCATGTCATAATTTCCCTTTCAGTTGTGATAAATTCATGGGAACAGTTTCAGGTTTATTGCAAAATACATTGAAGTTTCTAATGGGGATTCTATGAAGTTTCAATACCACATAAGATCGAAGTTTCTCTCGTCATTGATAATTAATATAGTCTTCTTGGATGACTAGCTGAGTGAGTAGGGTGTTTTCACACGATATTTCAAAGATCGGAATCTCTGTCACCATCTTCTGGTGAACTGCTGGACGTGGCGGAACGCTGGGATCTTTATAGCTCAGAGGTGGCCGAATGTGCGTGAGGTAGACATGTGAACAGCAGATTAGCTGACTCAGTCGATGCCTGGGTGGTGGAGTGGGGGCAGTGCCGTTAGGTGCCAGGTGCGGGCTCAGTTGGATTCCCCCCCCCCCCCCCCCCCCCCCCGTGCTGTGCATAACTTGCTACACTGGGACGTTCTGCATCAGTGACTAGCATCCAAGCTTCGTTTAGTTGGTATCCAGAGTTGTGGGTGACAAGATTGGGTGTGATGAGAATTTCAACTGCTTCGGTTAGAATACTGTCCTAGAAGTTTCTGGTACGTGCCAATATCCTGGTGTTTTCAAAGTCGATGCCGTGACCTTGTTCAAGGCTGTGTTCTGCCACTGTAGATTTCTTGCTCTATCCCAGATGCACATGTCGGTCATGTTCCAGACGTCGCTGGTATATGCATCATACCATCTGGCCAATGAATCTTTTTCCGCATTCACAAGGAATGCTATAAACTCCCGGCGTTTGGAGAGCAAGTTCACCCTTGGGGGAATGCAAGATGTTCTTCAATGTCAGTATTAAGCCTGCATCTCTGTTTCCAGAATGCCAATCAGATAAGACATAACAAAAATAACACCAAGAACAAGCCACAGGATTGCCTAGCCTTCTTGACATACTCTGGTGCTATAACCTTGAGAATTGGTAGATTTCTGATTAAAAATGGGTTTAAGAGCATCTTCCTGCCGCCACCAAAACTGAAGAACATCTTGCGCTCCCCCAAGGGTGATCTTGCTCTCTGAACACCGGAAGTTTAAACCAGAAGTGCACACACCAGCTATGTCTGGAACATGACCGACACAGGCATCTGGGGCAGTATGAGAAATCTGCAGAACACAGCCTCGAACAAGGCCATGGCTTCGACTGTGAAAACACCAGGGTATTGGGGAGTAACAGAAACTTTTGGGACAGTATTCTAATCGAAGCAGTTGAAATTCGCATCATGCCCAATCTTGTCAACCGGGACTCTGTGTACAAACTAAGTGAAGCTTGGATGCCAGTCATTGATGCAGTATATTGCCAGCATAGTGAGTTATGTGTGGCACAGCGGGCGAAAACCAACTGAGTCCACACCTTGCACATACCAGCAATACCCACACTCCGCCGCCCTGGCGTCGACAAAGTCAGCCAATGAGCTGTGTGCATGTCTACCTTGCGTCATTTTGGCCACCTATGAGGCTATAAAGATCCCAGCCTTCTGCCACATCTGGCAGTTCACCAACACATCGTCACAGAGGTTCTGATTGCCAAAATATCATGTGAATACACCCTGCTCACTTGGCTAGTTACCCGAGAAGACTATATAATAAAATTTGTTATCTAGGTCTAACTATACTGCACAATGTTAAAAGTCTTTATGTATACAATATTTACTCAAATCTAAGAGATTTACAAGTAACAGGTGCAGATGTGCGGTTTTTTATAAGAAAAAAATTACAGCTAATATTATGATAGCTTCCAGAAAAGAAATTAAACAATCATCTCTCTCTCTCATATATATATATATATAACTGACTTTAACCTGCTTTTTATGAATTTTTTATCAAAGCTTTTTGCTTACTAAAATTTGTATCAAAAAGTTTGAATTTTTTATATACAAATTTTGCAATACATTTAATTAATTATTAAGCATATTATATAAAATTGAAACTGTCTTTTTTCTCAATAGACATCATTAGATTTTTAAACTAAGAAAGGATAGTGAAACAAAACTGAACACTTACCACGGACGAAGGCAGCTGGAATGAACGCAAAAAAGATGAACACATGTAATACAATATTTCGGTGTTGAACCTTATTCTTGCATGTAGATGAGACACTTGGAGGGGTCGGATTTGATCACATTGTGAGTAGGGGACTCAGGTAACATAGCCTGGACATCAGTACTGTATTTATAATCAGTAATGTTAGAGACATACTATCATTTAAAGTGGGGAAACTAAAGTAAGTAACGTGAGGTGATATAAATATTATTATTATTAATAAAAAAGCTTTAAAGAATATTAAGTATAAGCTCCATAAAATTTGAACTAATAATAATAAGTGCTGGACTTACTTGATGGCTCTTACTGGAGATTGAGGTTGGGAGAATATTTGATACCAAGGATATTTTGTTAAGCTAGTTCCCATCTGTGTAGTTCAGAGTAGGTTGTGGTATCAGGGAAAACTATGATAGCCCTTACTGTAAAACATTTGTTGAAACTATTCAATTTGTGGGTACTGGAATTTTTGTCACAGGATGGGAAAAGTTGTGAGAACGAAGGCTTTCATGGCGTATCGATGAAATATAGTCTTCGCGGGTTTTCCGCCATATATTGTTGAAGAGAGACAACAACGAGCTTTCGGCGGCTGGCTCTGCCGCCATCTTCAGGTTAGATGTGTGCTGCAGGGAGTACCAGCGCTGGTACTCCCTGCAGCACACATCTAACCTGAAGATGGCGGCAGAGCCAGCCGCCGAAAGCTCGTTGTTGTCTCTCTTCAACAATATACGGCGGAAAACCCGTGAAGACTATATTTCATGGGAAAAGTTGCTGGTATACACTGTTTGCCTGTGGTCATTCATTCTGATGGTGAGTTAGTGGTGAGGACTATATATGAACATGTAAAATGGAGGCATTTGAGTTGATAGATGAGGTGTGTTGTGGTGCATGTGACATGTTCCATGACGGGAAAGGTTTTCCCTGTAATTGAAATGAGGTAGTGTGACAGCCAGGTGCGTGCCACAAGCTTTGCAGTGGGGTATGTTGAATGGGAATGATGTATGTGGGGAATTACAAGGTGAATGTTTGTGAACCAAGATATTCTTGAATTTGGGTGGTCCGCTAAAGCATGAGTGAGGGATAGTAGGCAGAATTATGTGGTGAAGGGTGGTCCGCCTGGAGAAGGAATTTAGCAAGTCATGCCCATTAAAAGGATTAAGTTAATTGACTCCAGGAAAGAACTGGGCGATGAAAGTGGGGCTGTGGTTTGTTTGAATATATGGCATTCGAGTAAGGTTGTGGCATGAGAGATTTGTTTTTGTACCAGAACAGGAGATCAGCCATGATAGGTGAGAGCATGAGACAGGTTTTGGGTATATCTGGAGTGAGATTCTTCATCGGAACAGATGCATGTACCATGGACAGCCAGACTGTAAGAAGGAAATATTTGGTGTGATGAGGATGGTGGATGTTGAAGTGAAGATATTGTTGTACATTTGTAGGTTTGAAACAAACAGAGGCATGTAGGACCCTATTCTGTAAGGAAATGTCAACATCAAGAAAAGTGTTATGGGTGTGGGAGTAGGTCCAGGGAAAGTTGATGGAGTGACTATTGTTTAGGGAATGGAGGATGTCTAGTAGGTGGTTTTCACTGTGGGTCCACATCATAAAAATATCATGTATGTATCTGAACAACACAAGAGATTTGATTGAGATTTTGTTTAGGAATTGTTTTTAGATGGCCGAGGAATAGATTTGCATAGGATAGGTACCCATGGCAGTACCACATATCTTGTGGTAAACTTGAGAGTTGGAAAAGAAGTTTTTCACCATAATGAGGTGTGGCAAGAAGATGAGAAATGATGTGCTTGGAGGCTGTCAGTGGGTTGCATTTCCAGGAAATGTTCTGTCACTGAGACCCTGATAGTGGGGATGTTAGTGCACAAGGAAGTAACAATTATGGTGACACGGTAGAGGAGTTGCAATCATGGAAAGATTTTCAAGGAAGTGTGGGTATCTTTTATGAATGAAGGAAGGTTTGTACAAAAGTTTGGAGGTGCTGATCCACAAGATCTGAAATCCATACGATGGGTGATCCATATGCCGCAGCTGTAAGTCATCCAGGGTTGCCAGTCTCATGGATCTTGGAAAGTAGGCATGAGGTTGGGTATAGAATGTGGGAGGATAAGGATTTGGGTGAGAGGCCTTGTAAGGTACGTTCGAGATCAGGGTAAATGCATACTTATAGCCAAATTGAGGTAGTAGGTTCTTTAGGTTGTGGACTAAACAATTTCAACAACTGTTTTACAGTAAGGGTAATCAGAGTTTTCCATTATATCACAACCTCCTCTGAACTTCACAGACATAAACTAGCTTACCAACATATCCTTGACATCTGACAATTTCCTGGCCTCAATATCCAATAAAACATTTCCAGTAAACCCAGCACTTATTATTATTTATTTACATTTTATAAATCTTATATTTAATATTCCTTCTTAAATGTTTATTATTATTATGAATTTTATATCTTTTCAAATTAATTTGTTTGATAATGTGTTCCCACTCCCACTTTCCACTTCTAGAATTATTGATTCAGTATTGATGCCCAGGCCATGCAACCTGAGTTTCCCATTCACCAAGCAATCTGTCCCCATCAAGCCTCTTGTCTACTTTCAAGATTAAGGTTCAACACCGAAATATGGGTTTGTCTTTGTTGTATTCGTCATTACCAGCTGCTGTCATCTGTGGTAAGAGTAGGGTTTTATTTGCCTATCCTTCCATAGTTTCATTGCCATAAAACATTTTACTGCTCATTATTATTGTTGATATCATGTCCTTAGATTTTTATATTATGACACTTGATTGTTTTGTATATCACTTGTTTGTGGTTCATTGAAACAAATACTTTTCACTGTTGTTTTTTAATTGTGTACCATAACTGCAATCAAAAATTATATGGTAAAATCCTTTTATTTTAGCATAATAAATTGTGGCATTTATATATGGAACTAAGATATTGTAATCTTTCTGTGTTCTTTGTTAAAATAATTAAGAGTTTTTTAATTAATTTTTTAAATTTAATTTTGAATGATAGCTTATCAGAGATGGAAAAAATATTTAATATGATAAACTATTTCTAATATTAGCAATTTCTTAGGCATATATAAAACTGTCCTGGTAAGAACAATGTTTAATTAAATGTTAGTTGTTAACAATAGGCAAATTATTTTAGACACTGAGCTTAATTTTTTATCTTATTAGTTGAGTGTAGATCTCCATTTAATAAATTAATACCCAAATTTAGGTTTTTCTTGTCTGTGTTAATAACACACATACTTCCCATCATTTTCAAAAGATCATACTGTCTATATATTTAAACAGAACATATAAAGTATTCATTTGGAGGATTGTTTGGTAAAGTGAAAAGGATGAAGAGGATGGGTAAGGCCATGGAAATCTTACCGCCAGATACCTGCTGCTGCTGGAGAAGGAAGTCCAGTCATACTGGGAGCCTTGTGAAGATTCTGTGTAGAGCTCCTTGTTGGTGATGATTTTTCCTCATCTTCTTCTAGAATCTCAGGCAAGTACATTGTGTGCTTTTCTTCAGGAACTCTTGGAAAAGAGATGACAAATTTAAATACTTTCAGCAGTGTTTCCTGTTAGGAACATAAATGGTTGTACCAAAATGTTGTTCAGTTGGTAAAATAACTGAGATGATTAAAAGAGTAATTAACTTCAGCAAGAAGTAATAAGAAATTTCTTACCAGTTGGACAAGTTGGCTTATCAGATAGTTACAAAGTATTTTGATGTGTCTATTTACTCTGCTCAGTGAGAAAATCATCATTTTCATAAAATGTGAGATGTGTTCAAAAAGTAGCCAACCATAATTTTTCACACGTAAACAAATGAAACTAAGGAGGTGAAATTTGGTGCACATATTCAGGTTACACTAATGCACATGCATAAATTTTTTCCAGCCACCAGAAGCTGTCAGCCTGTCCCTTTGGCTCAGCTGGCTGTGGCACCACGATGGTATCCAGCACTGACATGGGGTTAGCTGGTTTGAGTCCTGATGGTGGAAGAAATTTTCATCATCAGCAGTTGGTTAGGAGGGTATGTATCGAAGGTGATATTTAATAATGTTAATGGAGATTAATGTGTCAGATGGGAACGTAAAGCCTGGTGGCCCATTGGTATCTTTCAGAAGTGTAGGTCTGAATGACCTAGCACCGGATTTCAACCTCTCCTTTTTTTTCATCTCTCATCCACAACACAAACAACACTCTACATTGAACAAACACATTATTGCAATCATCCTTACATTTACAGCAACACTTAAAAACACTGTCACACTGGGGAAGGCCACAGGAAACCATTACAATTCATCTTTCCAGGCATTTCCATGGAAGAGTAAACATTCCCCATGGTAACCACCTACATCCAGACATGGGCAAGGTGTTCATAGAAGAAGAAGGAGAAGCTGTCAGTCACCACCTACCTCCAGACATGGGCAAGGCATTCATAGAGAGAAAGAAGCTATCAATCACTGGTAGACAAGGTAGTGTAAGTGGACTCCATTGGATTTTTGTGTTATATGCATTTTTACTTTAAATCATTCACTATTTGAGGTAAATTGTTTAGCACCTCTCTCATGAACTTATTACTGCCATTCACATGGTAAGGATAGCAGGGACAGTAATTAATCCATAAGAAAGTATTGGAAAACACCAAATCATTTAAATACAAGATTTTTCAAAAAGAAGGAGTACATTTTGCATTTTTATTTCTCATGAACTATAAAAGAAACAAATATGTGGTACAGATTACCAGATAGAGGAAGGTTCAGAATTTGTAACTCCTACCTATTAGTTCCAATTCCTACCACCAGCAGCACTGTTCTGTTTTCATGGAAATGGTTAAGCCACAAAAAAGGTCATTTTCTGTGCTACAGTATGCAAAAAGTGAATCCATGTGCTACAGTATGCAAAAAGTGAATCCATTGTTGATATGCAGCATGAATTACATAATAAGTTCAATAAAGTGTCACCTTGTCATAAAAAAATTTATGAATGGTATTAGAAATTCATAGAAGATGGGTGCATATGCAAAGGGAAAAGCACTGGTCGGCATTGATCATAAAATTAAGATGTTGAGTCTATCTGATGTAATTTCACACAGAGCCTTCAGAAATCCACTACACAGGCCAGCAATGAAGTTGGAATTCAGCAGACAACAGTTTGGTGTGTTCTTAAGAAACATCTGCGTATGAAGGTGAACAAGTTACAGTTACTTTAGGCATTGCATCCTGGTAATCATGAAAAAGGTTAGAATTTTGTATTGCAATTCTGCAGGATTTGAAAGACAACACATTTTCTGAAAGACTATGTTTTTCGGGTGAAGCAACATTTCACCTCTCTGGTAAAGTTAATCGCCTCAATGTCAGAATTTGGGGTTCTGAAAATCCTTGCTTTGTCATCAAACATGAAAGAGACTCACCAAAGCTGAATGTGTTGCTCACTATAACTGTTAGCAAAGTTTAAAGACCCTTTTTTTATGGAGAAATTTTATATGTTGACATGCTTCAGAACTGGATGTTTCACCAAGAAGATTGGAAGGATTTTTTAGGCAACATGGTGATCCTCCTCACTTTCGCTGTGAGGTACAAAACTACCTGAATGAAACAATTTCAAAATGATGGAAGAGGTGGGGAAGAGGATCTTGTTCATTGTTTGTGGCATCCCGTGCTTCATGCAGTTTTTATCTGTGGGGGCACATAAAAGATAAAGTGTATGCACCATCTATGCCTGCTACTCTTCGACACCTGTGAAGTCAAATTGTTTTAGCTGTGAATTTGATAAATAACTCATAGTTAACTCATGTATGACAAGAAATCGACTACCGTTTTGATATGTGCTGTGCAACAAATTGTGCTCATGTTGAATGTATACAGTAAATGTTTGAACCTTCCTCAATCAAGTGATGTATGGCATGTATTTGTATCTTTTATAGTAGTGAGAAATAAAAATACAAAATCTGACACTTCTTTCGGAATAACCTTGTACATATTTTGCAATCAGTTGATTCTGAACTTACAAACATTGTATTGTCTCTTGGCTGCCCACACGACTCTGTATCATGATGTGTAAAGCTGACATTTTGACAATCGTATTGGGGACTTCTTTTGGGGTTCTTCCCAAGAAGAAGATCACAGTACGGCAGTCATAACATAGGCTTTACACATAACTGTCACATAACCTTACTTATGTCAGTATACCTTCAAAAACAGTTTAAAGGGTCCTTAAAATACTTAAAACCAACATCATATCATTTTAGAAGCATTTTCCTGTAGTTTGAGAGCCATAAAACATGTTAGTAAGGAGAGTTTAAGTTATTTTATAAGTTTTCGAAAATACTATAAAGAAAGTTAAAATTTTTTAGATGCCATTTGGCCACATTCATTTTCAGAGATGTAAAACCAGATGACAATTCCAATTAGGTCTAACACTTGCATTTTCGAAAATTGTATTAAGGAAATATCATGAACTTGGTTATCTCACAAGCACACAGAAAATATTGCACAAGAAACTGTTTTCACTTAATTTTCAAGGCACAGTAAAGATTCATAGTTCAAATACACAACATATAAAAAGGTAAGAGTCAATAACTAACAGTAAAGTATGTTTTTTTTTATACAAAATAAGAGATTTGGCTGACTTTTCAATTCAGGATTTCTGCGGACATATGAGTCTGAGGGCATAGAAAAGATATTTAAATTAAAGAGAAATTTTTTACTGAACACACAGAGGGATTTTTGTAAAGATTCCGACAATATTCAAGTCATAAATGGGAAATTAATGTTTAAACGTAATGGCTGCTGCATAGCATCATTTTGGAAAAAAGGGATTATTATTAAAGGAAGTAGATAATGAGGAAATAATATTACTATCAGATAGATAACCAAATTTAGCAAACTTTGAAAGATATTGCAGATCGGTAGCACTAATATATTTGGAGATAATCGACATCAAAGTTTTTAGCTGACTTTGCACTTATAATCAGAGTAGATTTTCACTATCAAATACCTTTGGGATCTAGATGTGTTACATGTCAAAAGTTGAGGAAATTTTTATAGAATATTTTGATAACAGAATCATTTCACAGACTGAAGAGTTGTAGAAATGATGACAGATTAAAGCTTTTACAACTTTAGCTCAAAATCCACAACACTTAGGAGAAAAACTCTCATAACTGAAATTGACATTTAAAATATGCTTCACAACATAACAAAATTTCAAAATGATCAGAACAAAAATAAGGTTTCCCTTTGTCAAATCTTGTGTATGCTGTCAGCTGGCCCAATATGAATATAAGGAGGCACCGCTAGCCTAGGTGGGCAGCAGTATTCCAGCAGAAATTTAACAGAGAGGACGGTGTGTTGGTCGTGGAGATGTAGGATGGTTTAACCTGTAATCATTTATTTCAGATAGAAGTCTGATGCTTTTCTACTAGGCCTACACTGGTACTTTTGCAAAATATATAACTTTGAATTTATCAGGAAGTCTAGAACTTTTGAGAACATACCTTTATCCCTTGAGGTAATTATGATGGATTGGCAACCGTTAAAAAGAATCTGTTAAGGTACCAGACATGTTCACAGTTAAGGCAAATTGCTTTATGCTACAACCCCGAGCAAGCAATTGTCTTTCAGAATGATGTTTCACCACCCAGCCAGTAAAGATCACAAGCATTGTATGCTTCCTTCGCTGGGTCATGTTTTATAACATAAGTCTTAGAGGAAATTGTTCACAGTGTAATAATATTTTTTCCTACCAAAGGAGATCTGTTATAACATTCTAGCAACTTTTTCAGTTACAGATTTCTTTGGTACCACACTGTCATTTGGAGAAAAAATGACAACCTATTTCAAAAATAAAATGTAGTAATAAATCAAATAATAAATTACTGGCATACATATATGTAACAAGCTTTTAACCCTTTGACTGCTGTTGACGTCTATACACGTCATGCTGCCTGCTGGCCCCGAGTGCTGATGACGGGTATAGCTGCAGCCGTCGGTTTTCCCCTGAGTGCTGATGACGAGATAAGCCGCACCCGCCTGCCGCTACCTGTGTGCTGATGACGAATATAGACACACCGCTACCTGAGTCGTAAAGCGGACTTCTCGCCACATTTCTCAATAGTCTTTCGCAGTTTTGGTCGCTAGCTTATTGTACGAATGTTTGTCTGCTGGGAGCCTAGGCTTCGCTCTACAGTTCACTGTTCAACGAAAATTACATCAGTGTTCTTTGTGTCCTGTATTTTATAAAGAAAATTGAAAGACGTTGTGGGTGCATTGAGGAATAAATCATGGAGATTCTTACGATGAGCGACACTGAGGATGAACTACTTCATTTTGATGGAAGTGATAGCTTTTCCACAAAATCGGAAAGCTGAATTCCTAAAACATACTCGTCAGGAGGGGTGACAATGCAGTCTCATGTTTCAACAAGTTAGTTGTTCTGAAGAATCAGAAAGTGATAGTGAAACGGATACGAAGAAATTACGTCTTGGCGATAAATCTAACTAGAAAATCATTTTCGTCCAGTTAGTCACGCATTTGATGTTACACTATTATGAAATGCGTGTCAAATAGGGAATGTGTCAAGTATTCTGTCAGTTTTCATGTTATTTCTTACAGAAGAACTGATGACATATATAGCTGATGAAAAGAATCGGTTTTGTATAACCACTATGAAGAATAATCAAGAATCAGAGCTTTCTCGAATATCAAAGTGGAAAGATACTGGATATGATGAAATGTATTGTTTCAGAGCTATTTGTCTTCTGATGCCTAGCGTGAAAAAAACTGAAAATTAGGGAATATTGGACCAGAGATGTCCTTCTAAATACTCCAATTTTTAGTGAACTTATGTCCAGATACCGCTTTTTGTTACTCTGGTGAGGTTTCGTGCGATTTCGCCGCAACCCGCCCCCCCCCCCCTCTATTTCACATCACGTAATTAATGGACAGACACTTCATAGCTTAGAAATGAAAAATCTGTTGAGTACTTATGTGGAACAAATTTCATCAAAGAAACAAAATTACGTATAATCGGGTAATTACAAAGCGCAGCAAACGTTCTGTCAACATCGAGATATTTTGGGTGTCTACATCTACAAAGATATTCCGGAAACCAAATTTCGGTGTGTGGGGGAGGCTGCTTGAACAATTATCATTTTAAGGTGTCTTTCTATATTCATGAATAGCGCGAGGAAAAATCGGATGGCTTTAACTCTCTGTATGAGTTCGAATATCTCTAATTTTACAGTCGTGGTCTGAACGCGGTATGTAAGTGTGGAATACAATATTTCTAGCATTTTTTTCGAATCAACAATAACACTCTATTACAGTAAGGGACCTACAGAAACTGCCAAGAAAGAACTGTAAACTATTGATGTAAATTTAAGAATCACCACGCTTTCGACAAAAGCTGCAAAAATCGAGAGAAAAATGCAAGCAAGAAATAATTATTAGTTATGAAAAATAGGGATAATGATTCAGTTTTATTCTGTAGTAATTTATTTGCAGAGAAACTATGTAGTGAGAGCATTTATTCTGTATCAGTCGTGAGAGGTCACAGTGCTTCGCCAGAAACATTCAGCACAGGGTGGGTGGAGCCGCTCGGACGGCTCCGTCCCCAGGGATAATCACTTAGCGCAGGTAGCAGGCCATAGCGCGGAAGGTACACGATCCGCCGTCAGCAGTCAAAGGGTTAAAAGAACTTGGAAGCCAAAGCTGCTAGTGTGTCTCAATCTAAGTATCAAAACTTTGAATGGTTAAATACATATAATGTCAGTCTGTTATAGTTTTCTTAAGAATCTTACACTGTTTTAAAGCTGTTTTTTGAAAGGTGTGCCTTTAGTCATCCAGAAAATCATACCTTGAAACTGGTCTGTTGAATATTTAGATTAAATGGAGAGTGGTTGTTATTTAGAATTATTCAGAAATTTATCAGCAAGAAGCTTTATGGGGTAACTTGGAGCCTGGGTGTATGATTAACAAATGGATATTTACAAATAACATTTCCTTTTTTTGTAATGTAGTTTATTTGAGTAACCTGTTTTCATACTTACTGCATGTTGTGTACAGACCCACGATACGTCTTTTTCTTGTATGAAACTGAAGCTTCAGTATAAGGCAATGTTAAATCGACATCATCAAAGTACATATCTTTCACCAGAGGTGGAGCTTTAGCCATTAATGTATCTACCCCAAGGTATGAAACCTGCAAAAATATGTGCATAGTTTAAGTGGGAATCCAAGGTGACAAAATGGTCATGGAAATTTTCATGAGATTTTCAATACACAAAAATGTTCTACGAAATAAGAACATTTTATAAAAAAGTGAGGAGGCCATTCATAAAATGTGTATTGCTACAACATATACAACAATATAATAGAAATAGTGTTGTTTAAAGAATTTATTACTGTTGCTATTTGAACCACAGACACATGGGTGTTGTAACCTGTTTGTGAATTTTGTTAGGTCATTTTAGTGTTCATCTATTCTGTTTTTTTTTTTCACTAGTGACATCTTTATATCTTTGGTGTAGTTACAGAATGTGTGCTCAATGACCCATGATGTTAATGTAATAATAAACTCAGAGGAGGCACTCTTCGAAGTCAAAATAACAACAATCCAGAGTTTGATAGTCTTCAAGAAATTCCTTTGTGCATAAACAATCTATCTCTCTCTCTCTCTCCTTTCTTTACCATGGTCTCTTGGTATTAATTAATATAATATATCCAAAGCTAGGTTTAGTAGTTCAGATTAGAAAACCAGTTACTTTGTAGTTACATGTGTATTTTTTTACTTTACATAAGAAAGCAGCATATCAAGGAAAATAGTTCCCTTCACGCAGTATACCTAATATGAGAAGTGAATCCTCATCTGTAACAGTCAGACAAGGTAATCACATTGTACAGTTTTTCACACACCCAGAATATCACAGTGATGTGTAATCTTAAGGAAACACATTTTCAACACTAGATCACTAGTTATCTTTTAGTTCCATTGTCTTGCAGAATGGTTATCAATGTTTAACCCAATCAGGTGACCATTCAGAATTCTTCCTACAAGGAAATTATTTCTTTGAGTATATCACACCCATTTCATGTTCACAAAGTATCTTGGAAGATATTAATTTCATTCATTGAAATGGTTTTACATTTGACAGTATTGTTCACTTTCTTAACACATTGCCAGAATAGACTTCGGAAGATGTGGGCTTAATTCCTACTGTCCTTGTTAAAGTTTATATATAAGACATAATCTCCATGGGCATCAAGCCAGCTGAAGTCATGAAAAGACAATATTTATGTACTCATCAAGTGAATAATAACTTCTGTTCATTGCAAGATGACTGAGACTGTCTCATGTAATTAACACTGTATAAGTAGATTTGTAATTAACATATTTAATCTTACACCTGAAGAAGACAGAGACAGCTGCTTAAATGTTGTGTTTATATGATTTCATCCAGCTGCATGTCTGCAAAGATTATATTGCATCATTATGCTGAGAGAGTCTCTACTCACACACTTGTTTCTATACTGTTCTCATATGTATAACAGCACATTTAAAAAATGGTACGACACTACTCATTCCCCACCTAGCACACCATTTAATTGCCTTAGGCTATTATCACACACTGGATTTCATAGTTTGCACCGACTACAAATTTAATTTAATTGCAATGGAACAATTCCCCTAGATACCTACTTTCCTATTCCAATTTTAACCAAATTCTTTGAGTCTGAAATCACCACACTACTAATACTGCCATCCTTCACAAAATTTAATTTTAAATTACTTCAATGTTTCTTGTAAACTGTTTAGCAGTTCTCTTGGTAATTTATTCCAGTCCCTGACTCCCTACACCTGAAATCAGGTACCAGATAGCTTGTGTCCATAGTAATCTCTTCCCTTCCATGTTCTACTCCTGATTCTTCTACCAATATTCATCCAAGCCTCATTACTCCCACCACTCTCTTCAGCTGCACCTGTCTTCTAATCAATCCTATCTAATCAATCCAACCCAGTGCTGTTTATCATATCAGTTACTGTGAGGAAGTCTCCAACAATACCCACCCTGCACAATATTCTCTTGTTGATAAAGGGCTAAGACCCAAAAATTATTATCATATTTGTGTTTTCATCTATTATTTATGTTCACACTCCACAAACACCATCTAAGGTATGAGAATTAAGTTTTTCCCAGCGTACAGATGAAATGAATAATTCTCGGGTTTTCTGCCGGTTAGTTTCTTTATTTAATTCTTTACACAACGTTTCGGCAACTACCTTCATTGCCTTCATTAAGTTAGCTGTTATGTAAACTTACAAAACTGTGAATGCCTCACAAGCTAGTCCTGGCTACTATAAATAGCCGGGGGAAGCTTCCTATTGGTCTCCCATTGGTCGGCGTTACAAACAGCCTCAGATGGGGTGAGACCGGTTTGGCTGCATTTCGTGGCCCAGCAGCTGATGGATGGGTTGGATGGCATCTTGACTAGTCACCCATGCAAGTACCAGCCACGCTTAACGTTGCTCAACATGTGGAATGAAGTGACTTGCATCTCTTGGTTCCACGGCGTCATCTTGGACGGTCACCCATCCAAATGCTAACCATGCTCAACGTTGCTTAACAAGCAGCATTACCCAGGCTAGATGGGTTTTTGGAACTGACCAATCACGATGGATCAGCTCTCCCATTGGTCTACGTGTCAAGACGGCATCTCCCTGGAAGACTGTGTCCAACACGCTGCTGTTTTAGGTCCCTGACAATTGGCTCCCAAGCCTCTCTCAGGAAGAGACCCCCATCTCTGTTAATACTGTTGTCAATTATTCGAATCTCCATCTCTTCTCTGATAATTGAGTCTCAGAAATTTGATATCTTGGCCATAACCTCAGTATTGTTGTGAAAATTTTCTAAAGGATGTTCTGCTAACGCGGATTTGTCTAATTGTAGTAACCACAGATATCGTTGGTGCTCAGTGCGGCATTCCTCCATAGTTATTATGGTTTGGCTGATGTATACTTTACCACATTCACTAGGGATCAAATAAACCCCCGGGACTCGAAGGCTGAGGTTGTCTTTCACCATGCGTAACATATCCTGTATCTTTGAAGGTGGACGGAAGATACTCCTTATGCCATATTGTGCTAAAATTCTTCCGATCTTTCCAGAAATATTCCTGACATAAGGCAACACGACGACGGTTTTTGGAGACTCTTTTTGTTCAGGTGTTTATCTCGATTTCTGTGGAAGAAAAGCCTGTTTAATATGCTCTTCAAAATAACCAATCTGCCTGAAACCCTGTCATAGGTGCCGCAGTTCTTCTGGCAGGCTATCACTGTCCGAGATGGCTCGCGCACGATGGACCAGTGTTGTCAAGACAGTTTTCCATTGAGCTGGGTGATGAAACCTGGTAGCCCCCAAATACAGGTCTGTGTGCATACGTTTCCTATAAACGCTATGTACCAAAGTACCATCTGGCTTACGTTTAATTAATACATCCAGGAATGGCAGCATGCCATCTCTCTCAACCTCCATGGTGAATCAGATATTAGGATGCATTGAGTTCAGGTGTTCCAAGAATTCTTCGAGAGCGGTGGAACCGTGTGGCCAAATTACAAACGTGTCATCTACGTAACAAAAGAAACATTTTGGTTTTAATTGAGCAGTGTCCAGAGCCCTTTTCTCAAAGTCCTCCATATATAAATTGCGTACCACAGGAGAAAGTGGCGAGCCCATAGCCACACCATCAGTTTGCTCGTAGTACCATCCACCATACATGAAATATGTAGATGTAAGCACATGCTGGAAAAGGTCTACAATCCTTTGGTCAAAATGTCATCGTATAAGTTTTTAAGTCTCCTTGACAGGCACCTGTGGCCCTTCTCCAAAATTGGTTGGGAAGCCTTGGCATAAGTAGTTTCTTTACCAACTCTGGTGTTCTGGGGCTGCATCCATTTCAAGAGCAGTTTTCTAGTTAGGTCTAACAAAGTTTTGTAAATATACTGAAGGGAAAGTTCATCACCATCTTTTTGTGAATTATGTGGATTGTGTTATGACTGTTACATTCTAATTTGTTTGTGTAATGTATAGTTTTTGACATAAGAATTTTGAACAGTTTTAGAATTTATCTTTATGATTATTGGTATGGAAAACTGTCTAAATACTTTAATCAGGATGTCCAGTACATGTATCAAAGTTAAGCCAATCTCCTCATTTCCAGTGTAGTACTTTTTTAATATGCTTAGCCAAACTGACAAGTAAGCAAAATTATTGATAGTCTGATTTTACTGAAATTAATATCACTTGTTGTATTGACATCATTTTTGTGCCATGATTGTTAATGATTCAGTAATTTGGTATCAAGTTTTAGGTGTTTGTAATGTAATACTATTCTCACAAAATATTTGATGTTTTTAGAAAATAGTATGAAAAGCAGAGAATATTGTGAGATATAACTGTTTGTTTGTTGTAAACTTTTCATTTCTTAGTGGATCAAGATGATATGCAGTATATACAACAATTGAATCTCTGACTATTTGTTGGCTAAAACTTAGTTTGAATTACAACTTTTAATGTTATAGTTTGTATTTTTGTTTTCAGTGTAGGAGAACTTTAGGAAATAGTGCTTACACTACTGATTTTATATCTTGAACAAACAAAGCTTGTGTAACTGGTTGATGGTTGTGATTTTGAGGTTTTATACTTCAAGGAAGAAGTGCAAATTACATCTTCCTGAATTGTCAGAATGTATACGTAGACTAATACTGTGATTGAGTCAGAGGCAAGGTTACTCCAAAAAGCCACTATTACATAGTAACCAGTAAATACAATTAATCAATAAACAACAGTGAAAATATCAAATCTGACTGAATGACAGCAATAAGAGAATCCTGCAGGGAATTTTTTTAAAGAGCTAAGAATATTTAGTCTACCATCTGTATTTTTATTTGCAGTAGATGTATCTGCTTCCTGAAATCACATTAGGAATAGGTAGAAATGAAACAAGGAATTTGGATAATTTTCATAAAGAGTGGTTCAAGAAAGCTTTGTACCAGCAACATGTATTCTACCAATCAAAAATTCTTTACAATGCGTAAAAATATAAAAGGAATAACAAATTTACATAATTTTAAATGTAATGTAACATAACATACTTCTATGCCATACGGTAATATCTGTGGCCGGCGTCGTGAGTGAGTGTTATGTTGTCTTTGTATAGGTGAGTGAATCTTTGACTGCTGTCAAGTGAAGTTCGGATGCAGGAACATTTCGGTTTTAATCGTAGAAATTGTGAAAAAAAAATTCTGTGAAGTGGATAATGGAAACTGGTAATATGTTAAACTGTGATTGCAAGTGACTGTGGGGGATGGCAGAGAGCGTGGGAGTTTTTGTAGTTCAATTTCTCTTATCCCATGAGTCTGCAATTTTCGGAAAAGGAGTCTGATTCCTTGTTTAAATATTATTTTGGTGGTGGTACTTTCTGTCAGTGTGAATGCATAAGCTTATGAACTTGAATAAAGTTTTGGGTAGATGTTCATTTTGAACTGTGTGAATTTATCATTTAATAACCCCGAGGAATAGTAGTACCTAAACCTGGTGACCGCAACTTAAAGAACCTTTATTTAATGAGTAATTATTTATGTTCAGTAAGTAACACTTGATCAAAATCAATAACCGGGAGCCTTTCATGGTGACTCAGTAACAGGACATGTGGCGAAATAAGTGTCTGAAGGAGAAATAAACTTTCTAATCCCGAGCATACACACGGGGATAAAGAGGAACGAAAGTAAATTACAAGCAAGACGGCAATTGGGCGCAGAGACAACAATAGCCAAAAAGGGAAGGGATACTACACAGGCAACATGAGATGTTAAGTCAACGAAGGCTAGTGAAGATAGTCCACTTGGAGACTGGTTGGAGGTGGCGCAGCCAAGCGGAGGACAAAGTAACTATACGAGCATTGCCGAGCGGAACCGAAGGCGGCCGATGGCTACGCGGCGGAGACCTTCGTCGAGAGCAGCCGACGAGAACCGAGCCGAGGACAGCTGACCCGAGCCGAACCAAAATCAGCCGACGGGAGCAGAAACGTAGAAAAGCTAAGTGTGGGCTATTTGCTGCTAGCAAGTTGTTGCGAAGTGTCTTTTCCTGCCCATCCCGTTCCCTTAATATTTTTTCCCCTGTAATTTCAAGTCACATATAGGAAGGAAAACCGAGTTGCGTTTTTCTCTCCATTTCCAATTCCTTACTCATTCTAGTGACTCGGTATATTGATAACCCAGGCGCTGGTATGTTTACGCTATGGAAGTAGTTTGTTTCTAGTTTGCATGTACATAATTTTTTAATATGGCCAGTGCGTTTGGTTAATAGCAGCATGGTGTTGATTTTATTTGATGTGAGTCGAAGGGGGAAATTAAAGTGACTGAGTGATTATCTTTATTGGATTTTTCCGTTGTATTTGTAATATAGACATGCCGAAAGTGGGTGACGAGACGGAGTCAAACCTGGCTGAAATGCTGGCTAGTTTTGCTGAAACCCTTAATGATAAATTTGATTCCAAATTTGACTCTTTTAATAATAAATTTGAATCCCTTAATGGTAGACTCGAAATAATGGGAAAGGAGACTAAATCAGACATAGAGGTTCGTCACTCTAGCTTAGTCAAGGAGCAGAAATTGCACATGGCAGAGTTAGGAAGAAAACTTGAAGAGTATAGTGCTATGTGTATTGGGCAGTCGGAAAAGTTGTCCTCTCAAATTTCCAAGTTAACACGATAGGTTAAGAGGCCAAATGCAGATGTAATTTTACAAACAGGAAGCGAAGGATTAAGGAAGAGAAAAATTCAGGAAGAAGTTTTTTTGTTTGAAACTATATTAGGGAAGGCCTTAAAGGATGAAGGTGAGACAAATTATAAAGGTGTTATGGCTGTGGAAACAGATGTTCAAGAATGTCAAGAGGAGTTTGTGGAGGAAAATATACAAGAGAAAATTTTTGAAGTAGCAGATGGAATTTTTTGTGATACCCTTGCGAAGGAGCAGGCTAAATTTCTGGAGAATGAAGTTATAATAATTGAGGTGGAAGGATTTTTAACTGTAACTACCGGAAAAGTAAAGCTGGATAGAATTAATGCAGTACGACAGCCATATGGCATGGACAATAGTAACCGAAGCGAGAGCTGTGGCCATCAGCTGGTGCGAGGCAGCATATACCGGGGCAGTGTTGGTACCCTGGGCACAACAGATTTGAGCTCTGCAACACTAGCGAGCGCGGAAGAACAAGCGGGCGAGTTAGATTATGCACTCAGACATAATAACTTGGCAGAATCAATCACTTTCAGTGGCGAGAGATATCAAGGAGTCACATGTCTAGCGAAACCATCCCAGTTTGTATATGAGGACAATGAAATCGACAGAAAATCCATACGGTGGAAAACTAATGACTGTGGGCGAACAAGTGTTAAATTACCTGATTGTGACCAGATGCAAAAAGAGAATAGGATTGTGAACGGACCAGATGGACAGAATACATTTTCATCGAAAAAAAGGGGATCCTATCCTGTTATTTCCATGTTTTTTTTTTCAGTTACCAATCCTTTTTTGAGAGAAAATCTCTGTACCACAACAAATCCTACTTTTCCCTTACCTGCGAAGGCGCTAACAACAATATAGCAGTTCGAAGAAGGGTGGTAAAGTGAATAATGTGATATGTGTGACGTGATGCTTTGGAGAATGAAGGTATACAGGTCATTGACCCGAGTGCAGCTGGTGTTTCTCTCGGAAGCTGTGCTTCTGACAGCAAGTTGTATCATCTGTAAATTTGATACAAATTCATATTGTTTTATTATTATTATTTTTTTTGTGTTCTCTTTTTTTTGTATTTTATGGTTTTTGATTTCTCTTGTGTTTGATATTATTTTCTGATATGTTTATTGGACTTAATGTGCGAAATGTTGTCAATGTAGGACGGAAAACCACCAGAGTAGAATTGTATGTTGATTTTTTTTCTTGTCTTGATAATTGATCATGCCCAACCTGATAAATTTTCACAAGGTATTAGGGAGGGAGTGTGACATAACAGTTTTTTCTGATAATTGATCAAGTTTTTTGAAACCAGATCAATATCACAGCATATTAGCTGGGGAGTGTAACATAACATACGTCTGTGCCATATGATAATATCTGTGGCCGGCGTCGTGAGTGAGTGTTATGTTGTCTTTGTATAGGTGAGTGAATCTTTGACTGCCGTCAAGTGAAATTCGGATGCAGGAACATTTCGGATTTAATTGCAGAAATTGTGAAAAAAATCGGTGAAGTGGATAATGGAAACTAGTAATATGTTAAATTCACTCTTTTGAATGGAGTGCTGTGATTGCAAGTGACTGTGGACGTGTTAAGAGGACGGTAGAGAGCGTGGGAGTTTTTGTAGTTCAATTTCTCTTATCCCACGAGTCTGCAATTTTCGGAAAAGGAGTCTGATTCCTTATTTAAATATTATTTTTGTGATGGTACTTTCTGTCAGTGTGAATGGATAAGCTTATGAACTTGAATAAAGTTTTGGGTAGATGTTCATTCTGAACTGTGTGAATTTATCATTTAATAACCCCGAGGAATAGTAGTACCTAAACCTGGTGACTGTGGCTTAAAGTACCTTTATTTAATGAGTAATTAATTATGCTCAGTAAGTGACTTTGGATCAAAATCAATAACCGGGAGCCTTTCAGTAAGCTGATACATATGTTACAAGAGAACAGGTTCTATACCATCAACGAATACACAAACCATTAGAAACAGTAAGAATATTACTGAATTAATCTGTTACATTACTAATAGAATATCAATTTATTCACTTTACTTCAGTTACACAGATGTATTTCATATGTTTCTGGTATTTCCTGTGTTTTTTGCTTGTGGTAGTTACTGTATATTTTTCAAGTTATAACTATGATATGTAATCTTGAATTGTACTTAAAAACTTAGATTGTAACTCTTATTGTAAGTATAACTGACCTGTCCTATGTCATAAAATATATAACCTCATGGATCAATCAAAAAGAAGTATAATAAAATAATTGTTTAAAAAAAAAAAAAAAAAACGCCTTCACAAAAAACACACTAAAAATTTTAAAATAAGTTTACACCTTGCTTAGAAGAAAGTAAATCTAAATGGACAATATTCTACATTACTGTTATTGAAATTTTTCCATTAATCAGTTATTTTTGGAGTCGGTGTGTAACATAGTTGGTCTTATTGGCAACTGAAAAACGAGAAGGGAGAATGGTTGGTATCGGTTTTAGTAGGTTACTCAAACTGATATCTCCCCCAAAAGATAAAACTATCAGGTCTACAAGAGAATGTAACACTCACATTGGTAGTATCCTCAATGTCCTACGAATTTTTTTAAGGAAGTTACACGCAATCTTAAAATCAGAACAGAATAGCTTTGTAGTGTGGATGATTTAACAGCCAGCAAATTTATATAGGTATGAAAGAATGGTAATCAAAGAATTAAGATACCAGGATGGATCTTGGTTTAGAAGTACAAAATATGGTTTCAAATGGAATTTAGAGCAAATATGACAAGTTTTAACGCAGTTTTTCAATAAAGAAAAAAATGTTAAATCGCGAATAAAATAAGTATTCAAAAGTAAATTACATCAGATTAAAGGTGTTCTTGTGAAAAGAAGATGACAGCAGTTTGAGATCGTTGAGTTGAGTGGAAGTATTTTTAAATAATTTCAGAGCAAAAGCTATTAATGCATCATGGCTAAACAGACCATCCAGAACCGGTAGGATCATTAACAAAACAAAGGCCAAGAAAGGTGAAAGTAAACTAGACAAATCTTCTGGGAGGCACCCTATTTTTATGAAAGCGCAATTTATTTTTAAGTAAGATTGGTGGAAGGTTTTGATCAAAACAACACACTCTCAATATAAGATATTTAATTTCAAAGTATTTAATCTTAATTTAATGATGGTGGCCAAGGAGGGTTGGAAACTTGGAGAAACAATATCTCCTTAATTGTCAATATATGTAGAATTTTTGAAAATTAGAACTAACGTGCTAGAACCACTAGTTTGGACACTAGATCTAGAAAATAGGTTTATTAAACTTTGAAAATTAATAACAACAATAGGAGAGCAGATATGAAACATTTTATAAGGAAAATGCTTAGAATGAAGAACTCTACATTATTTCAAAGTTTCATGAAAAAAAACCTTTGTAACACACGCCAATAAGAGAGAGAGAGAGAGAGAGGAGAGACAGAGAGGGTAAGAAAAAGTGCCATACATATCGGAAAATTTCACCAGAGATAGCGTCAGTTGGGGGAGGTTATATAAGAAACCAGAGGGTGACCTCGACCGCTTTAGTTTCAAACAGTTAGAGGGTGAACGTGTGAAATTCGGAGTGGGCATTATGGTCAAGGACAGTGGCGTGGCGTAGCATAGTGTAGTGTAGCGTAGCGTAGGCCAACCATGAATAGCTGGACTTCGAAGATTCATAGACAGTCGCTATAATTTTGAAGTTGATAATTGACTAAACAAACTTCTTTTCCTGAATTTTATTTGCCAGTTGGGAAGATTTCATCTGAGGTTTCAAGTGGAGTGAACTTTTATTGTGGCTGAATGGAGTGTAGATAATTGTCATGGTATTAATCTGCAATTTTTGGAACAAAGTCTTTCTGGAAACAATTCCTGTTGCCAGAGTAAAAATACCTTTGAACTGTTAACATTAAAACTTTATAATTTGTGTTTTGGACAATCATTTGACATTACCCCTCATTGGGTAATACTATTGCAAAATATTTGTGGTTGGTGACTGATCTAATTAAATTTAATATTGCAGAGAGAATAGGAAAGAAAAGACAGTTCTACCATCATTTGGGCTATCTACGTCAAAGAATAGAGAACAAGACGAAAAAACAATTTTTTTTTTCCTACAGGTGCCAGCTGTTACATCATGAATAACCAATTACTGAAGTTTATTTGGTGTCCAAGGTGACACGGGGAGTACGAACAAAAATTCCAAATATTTTACAGCATGTTGTGAGGCAGATATTGTTACTGCGGGAGACAGTTTACGGAAACAAATAAGACAGTATTTTAATCTGTGGCTTGACCATGTTGGTTGTACAGGCAAATCTCTGGTGCTGCAATGCCAGTTGATAGGCTGCATCATGCAGTAAATGCTTTAAAGTTAGTATAATATCGGCGTATCATCTGTATGTTTCAGTTTTGTTGAAACATGTTTCTAGCATTAATCATAGGAAAGTAGTAATATGATTTTTTTAATGTATTATTGTTATTCATTCATTATTCTTTTCATCTTTATTTTTTGCTTAATTGGCTGGCACCGATTCCAAAAATAACTGATTAATATAAAAACTTCAATAACAGTAATATAAAAATTATTGACCATTTAGATTTACTTTCTTTTAAGCAAGTTATAAAGTTATTTTAAAATTTTTAGTATGCTTTTTTTTTTTTTTTTTTCTTTTTTTTTTTTTTTTTTTTGAAGTCGGTTTTAATTTTTTTTAAACAATTATGTTGTTATTAAATTTTTAGTGGTATTATAGTTTGTTTTGTATTTTAAATATGCTGCAGCAGTTCTCATTTTGTGAACTTCCTGGCAGCTGAATGGTTAAAGCGCTTGCTTTCAAAAAAAAATCTGGCTTTATATACCCCAACAACTTCCAGAATGGGGTGAATTGGATGTTGTGTTAAGGAATATCACTTTACTTTTTGGTTCAGACTGTGTTTCAACCTAATCATAACATCTGTTAAAGCTGCTGCTCAATTATCGAAACATGTAACACTTGGGCATTAATACATACCACATACACGAATCTGTCTCTGGAATAAATATGTTTGTTTTGGCATCACACATAAAATATTGATTTTTAATTGGTTTTCACAATGTGAAAGCTTGGGTCGAAGTTGAAATCTGAACTACTGTCAAGACATTAGGACACATTTATATTATGAATATTCTGCCATGACTTAGAAATAGCTTAATTGAATTTGACGGGATTTAAAACTGTGGATTTTTAAAGAACATTTTAAATTAAATGCTGTGGGAGAAAGGGGAAGAGGGATTTGACTATTGCCTACCAAACATAGACGGTCTTTTCTGTTTGATTTAGAGTATACCTGTGTAAATTTCTGTTGATATGAGATAAAAACTGTAGGTATGTATAAAAAACTACTAAGGGGTATAGAGGCAAAATGTAGTTTGGTTTTTTTAAGGCTACTGTGAGCTTTATTTTTCTTTTTGTTTTAAAGTTTACATGTGCAAAGTTCCATCAAAATCAGATAAAAACTGTAGCTTTGTATAAAGAACATTTGCTAAAATTAAATGGGGTAAGGGAGTGAGCAGTTGGGTTTTGTAAACAGAATGTAGACACTATGTTCCTCTTTGTTTTTAAGTATACATTTCTAGTGTTACATCGAAATATGATAAAAACTGTGGGTATCTATAAAGATCATTGGAAATTAGGAGGGGTGGGGGTAGAAGGGAAGAGGGTTTGGGCATCTGCAACCAAATTTAAAGACAATTTTTCGGTGTGTTTTAAAGTATACATGTGCAAATTTCCTTCAGAATTGGGTAGAAACTGTGTAGATTAAGGGGATGAAAAGGGGGGAGAGGGGTTTGGCTTCTCTAAACCAAATGTAGCCAGTATTTTTTGGTTTGTTTGGAAGTATACATGTGTATACTTCCTTCAAAATCAGATAGAAACTATAGCTTTATGTAAAAAATATTGACAGTAATTAAAGGGGTAGAAAGGGGGAAGGGTTTGGATTTTTTTTTAAATTAATGTCGACAGTAGTTTTCTGTTTCTCTTTGTTTTAAAGTATACACATGCAAAATTCCACCGAAATCGGACTGTAATGTGTGTTTGTACATAAAATAAGGGATGTAAAAGGGGAGCTAGGGTATTTTTTGAATTTTTTGGTAAGAAATCTTCTCCATAAAAAACTACATATATGTACCAACTTTCATAAAGTTTGCTCAAATGGTGTAGACTATAGCTTTTTAAAAAGAAAATTGGCAACAATCAAGGGGCTGGAAATGGGGAGAGGGGTTCAGTTTTTCCAAACCAAAAGCTGACATTATTTTTCTCTTTTTTTTTATAGTAAAATTGTTCTAAGTTCATGGTAATTGGTCAAACAGTGTTGACTGTAGCTTTTTATAAAGAACACTAACAAAAATTAAGGGGGTGGAAGGAGGGAGAGGGGTTGGGCTTTGGCAGACCAAAGTTTGATAGGATTTTTCTCTTTATTTTAAAGTGTACATATGCAAAGTTCAATTAAAATAAGATAACACATGTAGGTTTGTATAAAATTAAGGGGTGTAAAGGGGGAGAGGGGGTGTTTTTTTTGTTAGAAACCTTTTCCATGAAATATTACATATATATGCCAGCTTTCATGGTAATCAGTCAAACGGTGTCGACTGTAGCTTTTTATAAAGAATACTGACAATAATTAGGGGGTGGAAGGAGGGAGAGGGGTCGGGCTATGGCAGACCAAAGATTGACAGGATTTTTCTCTTTATTTTAAAGTATACATGTGCAAAGTTCAATCAAAATAAGATAACACATATAGGTTTGTATAAAATTAAGGGGTGTAAAGGGCGAGAGGGGGTGGCTTTTTTGTGTTAGAAACCTTCTCCATGAAAAATTACATATATATGCCAGCTTTCATGGTAATCGGTCAAATGGTGTCGACTGTAGCTTTTTATAAAGAACACTGACAAAACTTAAGGGGGTGGAAGGAGGGAGAGGGGTTGGGCTTTGGCAGACCAAATGTAGACAGGAATTTTCACTTTACTTTAAAGCATACATGTGCAAAGTTCAATCAAAGAGAGATAACAAATGTAGGTTTGTACAAAATTAAGGTGTGTAAAGGGGGAAAAGGGGTGGTTTTTAAAATTGTTCTTGGTCAGATTCCTTCTCCGTGAAAAATTACTTGTATGTGCCAACTTTAATGGAGACCAGTTAAATGGTGTTTGTAGCATAGCCATATGATAGAGGCTGCTTCCAAAGTCGGTGGCCCGGGAGATCGAGAACCGGCTGTGCTATTTGGAATACTGCCGGGTGGATGTTAAATTTCCCGCCGGTCCGTGGGAGTACCGTGGAAGACCCCGGAGTGCATGCCGGCCACCGGAAGTCAATTAAAAACGCCCGCGAACCCAACATGTGGCACCGGCTAGTCTTCCTGGGGCAGCCGAGGTCATCGGGCACGCCACCCATGTGCGAGTTTTTCTCGAACTCCCTTTTTTAATGTTGAACTATTTTCGGTTAGAGTTGTGAAAATGCGAGTGTGATTTATAAAGGATTGTTAATGTGAACCGTTTTTAACTGAGGATTCTGCAACCTTCGGGTACATATATATATATATATAGAAGTCCGATGAAATATATGATCGCGACTGGTGTGGGTAAAGATTTAGAACTCTATTAAACTTACAAAAGTTAATTTTGCTATTCTTTTTTTGTGTGATTCTTCTTAACACGGTAAAGTGTGTTAATAAGCTGAATCACTGGCGACCGCGTCAGCAGAATTTGCTGCTTCAAACATTTTCGTAAAATGTACTAAATCCCACCTTCCGCGAGCATTAGTGTTCTCTACCAAGAGAGAGAAATGCAACATGGCGACCATGACCGGACTAATTAACTCAATCAACAAAAAAGTATGATCAGACTATTAAAAAACATAAAAAAATTCTACTAACTATTGATCAACCTTGACATTACTTATTATAACTGCAAAATGACAAAAAAATCCTACAGATTCAATATTCCTAGAGCGGGTATATAGAATAAAAGGTAATAAGCAATAAATTTCTTGCCCAGTCAAAACATAGCACACGCAATATCAAATAATTTTGATCCCAAAGAAAGAAGATGTGTCGATATTTTACCACAATCACTTGACACAGTCCCAATAAAATCAATGGTTGCATTTCTCTCTCTTGGTAGAGAACACTAATGCTCGCGGAAGGTGGGATTTAGTACATTTTATGAAAATGTTTGAAGCAGCAAATTCTGCTGACGCGGTCGCCAGTGATTCAGCTTATTAACACACTTTACCGTGTTAAGAAGAATCACACAAAAAAAGAATAACAAAATTAACTTTTGTAAGTTTAATAGAGTTCTAAATCTTTACCCACACCAGTCACGATCATATATTTCATCGGACTTCTGTATATATATATGTACCCGAAGGTTGCAGAATCCTCAGTTAAAAACGGTTCACATTAACAATTCTTTATAAATCACACTCGCATTTTCACAACTCTAACCGAAAATAGTTCAACATTAAAAAAGGGAGTTCGAGAAAAACTCGCACATGGGTGGCGTGCCCGATGACCTCGGCTGCCCCAGGAAGACTAGCCGGTGCCATATGTTGGGTTCGCGGGCGTTTTTAATTGACTTCCGGTAGCCGGCATGCACTCCGGGGTCTTCAACGGTACTCCCACGGACCGGCGGGAAATTTAACATCCACTCGGCAGTATTCCAAATAGCACAGCCGGTTCTCGATCTCCCGGGCCACCGACTTTGGAAGCAGCCTCTAGACCAGTTAAATGGTGTTGACTGTAGTTTTGTTTGAACAGTGACTGACACTTAAGAAATCCCGATGCCCCACTTGGCGAAATACTACTTCAAAACTGTACCGTTGTTATCCTTACTGAAACTCTAAAACTTTGCGATGCCTCCATGTCACCCACACTATAGCACAGTAGTACTGTAAATGAAAACTGACTAGCTGACTGAGCTACATGTTACCCCACTCATGGTTTCTGAAAGACTCCTGATATGCTAATGCGTGAGTCTACATCTTGTCGCTAGCACTGCTTCTTGAAGACTGGCTGCTGAGGGAAGGTTCTAGGTGGCTACCTGCTCTCTCATGAACCGCGGGAAAGTGCTCTTTTCCGCATTCACAAGGGTAGTTTCTCGAAGGCTAATCCTATATCAAATCGTATGTCTGAAAATCTTGCATCATCTAATTTTGACCTTGACAATAAAAATAATTCTATCACCCTAAGATTTTACAAATCGCTAGATCTTGTAGCAAACATCAACTTTAGTTATTTAAAAAAATTCGTAACTTTAATACTTTCACCCAAAATAAATAATTTAGATACGAACTTTCAAAATACTACTCCAGGCGAATGCTGAAGGCTGATGCAATGCTAAATACTATCTCAACAACTGTAAAAATCTGCTTTCTAGCTTAAATTAACATAGAAACTACGTATAGAAATAAGATACAATACTATCCAATCTAACTCACGGTTCTGAGAATAAAATTTTGTACCACAGTTACAAAATTTATTGGATACCTGACAATTTGGTACCTATTGAAGAGATGCTTTATGCTTGTAGATACATACCCATACTGTTTTGTAGTGATTTTTTTCATTCACTTTGAGAAAATTATGGTAATATAGTCATTGCTGACAGGAATGCTCTTTTTTGTGTGGAGAGCCATCTGTAGCCTTTTTGAGAATGTCTGGTGTCAACTGTATGGATTGGTCATTTAATTCAACATTGAAAATCTGTCTTGATCAAGCCTGCATGATGTCATAAATGGTTGTTTTTCTGAAACCTGTACAATCTTTGAGTCATTATAGAAAACTATATGGAATGAATCTTTATGAAAATTTTATACATACTGTGATCAGAAAAATACAAGATTGAGCTAAATCCAAGGAGAAACCCAATGAAGACTTATAACTGTAATAATTAAGGAATTATTGGTATTTTGCAGTGTGAAAAATTTCCAAATCTTCATCATTATGATCAAATAAATTTTGTAAACTGTGTCATTGTTATTTTCTTGTTATTCTGAGACTTTGCTACTGTTCAGTTAATGAATCAGCTTTCAATTATTTTTATCTCAATTCTTGATATTTGGCTAGTTTGAAGTTAGTAATAATATAAAGTTGTTAATAATATTCAACTGTTACCATAATAGCTGTTCCAATAATAGATGAGATATAAGAAAACTGCCTTAAGGAATGAGAATGTAATCTCATTTTTCTAACTGTTCAGATACTGTAGTTATGACTGATATCTTTTTTGTGTTCTTGTCATAAGTACAGGGCTAGTAGCAGTTTGTGTTAGGTCAAGGTGGGTAGTCAGCGAAAGGAAAGGGGGGTCCCCTGGAAACGGTATTTGATTATCTTACCTAAAAAAAATTATAATAGTGATAATCATGTAAACAGATACACAGCGATAGAAACTACAAAATATATTTTTAATTATAACTTTCAACCAAAAACTTGAGTATTACTTTGTTAAGGCTGCTTTGAGTGAAAGAGTAATTCTCTGGTTACCTTATGAATATATATATATGTTTTTCATGGTGTTCCAGTCAGATAGGGGTGAATCAGAATGCGTGTTAAAATCCTTGGTTTTTTTTTCAGTTCACATGTGAAAAGGGGTCTTTTAGAACAAGTAGTAATAATAAGGCACTAAATCATATCACACAATAAGCTTCAAATTCGTTATTTGAATCCGAACACAAGTTTTTTTTAATGTTATAATGCTGGAACATTTTTACTAACTTCAATAGTCTTGATGTTCTGAGAAGGCTGTAGTGTCCTGACGATGCCTTGGGGGGGGGGGAACCTCTTCATCCAATTCAGAAAATTTCCATGTTTGAGGGACAGGTTTGTAATTACATACAAAGTTTTGGGGGAGTAAAAAATTTGTAATTGTCTTGTATGTTGTGCCAACTTTTGTAGAAAACTCCCAAAAAACTCTCATCATCTGGGTACAAAACTGTGGTGACATAAGAGTTTATATGCATTCCCCTTTTTTCCATACACTTCAGCCACTGGGAAGTCTTCCTGAGAAAAAGAATTAAATATCTGACAGCTTTCTGGATCTCGAAACTCAGAGTCTTTGTGGACACACTAAATTGTTTATACTGTCTTAATCCATAATCTGAGTCATCTTCTGATGATGACTCTTTTACAGTTCTTTTTTTACTCCTCTTTGACATCTTTATCGTGCCTTTAGGCTTCTGGTTTATCAAATATTTCATGTTCCGAATCCCCCTGTGAACCATAATTCTATGGCACAACTACAAAAAAACAAATGTGAATAATTTTAATGAGAAGTTAAAGCTAGTATGGCCTGTTCTTGTACAGTGACATGTCATTTGAAAAAAATGTTAATCTGTAGCCCTTTAATATTAACAGGTTTGTAATTACATACAAAGTTTTGGAAGAGCAAAAATATTTTAATTTTCTTGTATGTTGTGCCAACTTTTGTACATAAGTCTGCAGTGTAGCCAACAGCATAGAACTGAATTTACAAATCCATTATGATGTTAGCTAACTGGTAAAAAATAGGAAAGGAAAAATTCCCTAAACTATTTCTTTTTGTATAATCATAAAGTTTCGTTCCTAATCACTCCACTGTTTTGATTCACCCCATTTTACAGTATATTTTAACTGTGTAAAAAAAATTCATTATAATTTACTGTTACTCAATGTTAATCACACAACACAAAAACTGTAGTGCACTTTGCTTGTTTGGAAGTGAGCTGATTCAACAATTTTCAAAATCAAGGTTGTTATTAAGGTTACTATATATATGTAATATGGTGATAATATTGAGTTGATCTTGCAACATTATTGGTCTTGCAATATTGTCAATCTAAGTTAATTCTTGGATCGGCATAAGACAGAAATACTTCGTTATTTTGAACAGGACATCCCAGTGATCGCGACAAGCAGTCAAATAAAGTGCACAAACTTTGGTATGAGTCCTCTAGTCCATTTGTACTTCTATAAAAATATCTGCAACCCCTCTCAAATGTTTTGCCTGCTTTTCAAAATTTGCAAAAACATGTCCCTATCATGCAACAATCTTTCTTGGTCAGAGCTATGGTTATAGAAATTTATAATTTTTCAATATTTGTGGACTTTCCCAAAGCAAATCGTTTTAACAATTTGAAGAAGTTGGTTTAATTGTTGTTGAATCGACTCTTTAATGACATGAGTACTTGATCATAAACTTCAGAATAAACTTTTTAAAAAAATCTTGAGCTGTTTTGAATCAGAGATTTTCACTCTAACCAAGAACAAGACGTTTGGGAAATTTACACTGATGTGGGATTTGTAGTTCATTGATTTCAATGTTGGTGTCTGACTAGACACTTTTCCACCAAATTTCTTCGAATTTGGAATTTTGATCACAGTACAAAACATCAATGGTTGCTTGTACCTTCATACAACTCAACAACACATAGAATCGAGTTCTGTAGATCTTAATTCAAAATTTATGTCATCATTGTTAAATGATTCCATGTAGAGTAAAATCCAGTAGCCTTAGCAGCAACAGTGCTATATACTTCTCTGGCTGTATTATGATCATATAAAAATTGCATCAACTGCTGATAATTTTCTCTTACCGATTTAAGAGAATTGATTCTTGCTAACTATCTGTAAAAATGAATAAATATGTTTACAAATGCAAAACCATATTTAAAAAAAAAAAATATTAAGCTTGTAATCTTCATAAATTTGTAGTCAAACAATAGGCTGCGAGATGAAGCAAATCATCATTAATTCCTTTGTCTATTCCAATTTGATTTCTTGAACTGTCCAAGTCATTTTGGAGAGTCTCACACAAAGATTATCAAATATTTCATTGTTCCAATGAATTTTCTCACTGTTATAACTCTCTCAATTCCATTTTGTACAACAACATTGAGATTATAAGAATTACAATGCATAAATAAAGCTCGAGGCTCTTCTTTGCGTATTCATGACTGTATTTTCCAGAAGCATTAGGAGCCATACCATAGCACTGGGCTCTGCGTTTTTAGAGGCAAATTGTGCTTGGTGCAAATGTCAATGACCTGATTAAATATGATTTCTGCCAAGCTGTTCACAGCTGAATACAATCCAATAAAAAATTCCCTTGGAATTAAATGATTTTCAGGCAGGCAGACGGAAGTGTCATCTATTGAAATAGAGAAAAATTCAGCTGTTCTTATTTCTTCAACGATTTTCTATAGTACTGTAGTAGCTATTAAATCAAGAATGTATGATAATCATGATGAAGCCATTACTTCAGTTCAGTCACATTTTCAGCTCGAGTCATTAAACATGTCATGAAATTTGAATTTTCATCATTGTTGGCTCCTTTCACAGACCCTCCACCACAACAGTATATTATCAAGGGAGCCATGGTGATGTTAATTTTGATGGAGATCTATTCGCCTGGGATGAATTTTTTATTAAAAAAAAAAAAAAAAAAAAAAAAAAAAAAAAACACCCAGTGTAACGCAGAAAACGTTTCATATCGATATAATGAATATCAATAGTGTTGGCAGAAGAGGAATATCTGTGGGAAAAGAGCAAGCAAGGATAGAGGAAATAGAGGTAGACAAAAACAGTGCAATGTAATTTCGAGTGGTTGTAAGGTGTGATGAAAAACTTGTGAACAGTTCCCACGTGGAAGGGTTGTTACATGCAACCGCATGGATATGTTGTCTGATGTTTAACATGGTTAAAAGTTTATCATGGTATCAGGGTGACCAACATGGTTAATTTGATCTCAATTAAACATAAGGACTATGAAACCACCAACTTTTGTTTCAATGCGGTAACATAACCTGTAGTGTGCTCATCCATGATCTATAATATTCTTTATTTTGATAGAGTGGTGACCAGAATACTTTTCAGTTGCAACTGGTGTGCGTGTGTGTGATTCTACCACACCAATTTTCTGCCACATGGTGACCATGACAGGACTCTAGAAATGTAATGGTTTCATGCAATCTAGGGATGCATATTTTGATCCCAAAATCTTGTATTTCTAATTATGGGAAATGTATTAGCACATCTTGTGAGTTGTTTTTTATTTGATCTTTTATATATATATATTAATATTAATGTTAATCATAACTTGTGAGATTTGTCACTAATTAACTTGATAGCAAAACCCTATGTATTTTTATAAAGTTAAGTATTTATAATTAAGCAAGTATATGATCACATTTAGTGAGTTTTAAATGTTATTTTCAATATTTGTATCAATGTCAATGTTGTTTATAATTTATAAGATTTGTATGGCAAGCCACTTCTGTGACACGTCACCGCCGATACCACAAATGCATTTGACAGATTGTAATTTTAGTATTCTAATGTGAGAGGTGTATTAGTGAATTAGTGTTTGGAATGTGATGTCAAGGAGGAAAGTTAAAGTTTGAAAATCTTAAATTTATTGTAAAATTTTGGACAGATAAAATTGCCAAAAATAAGGAAATTTTTTTTTTTGGGGGGGGGGGATGTAATGTAAAAAGCCTTTTATAACGATATATCAAGTATTGATAGTGCTGGCAGAAGAGGAATATCTGTGGGAAAAGAGCAAGGATAGAGTTGAGAGAGGTGGACTAAAACAGTGCAATGTGGTCTCGAGTGCAGCGTGGTTGTAAGGTATGCTGAAAAACTTGTGAATAGTTCCCACATGGAAGGGTTGTTACCTGTAGCTGCATGGATACATTGTTTGATATTTAACACAGTCAAACATTTAGCATGATATCGGGGTGACCTACATGGTTAATTTGAACTCAATTAAACATAAGGACTATGAAACCACTAACTTTTGTTGCAATGCATTAATATAACCTGCAGTGTGCTCATCCATGATCCATAATATTCTCTATTTTGATAGAGTGGTGACCAGAATACTTTTAAGTAGCAACTGGTGTGTATGTGTGTGATACTACCACACCAATTTTCTGCCATACCAGGTTGGTATGATAGCCATGGAAAAGAGTGGGCATAATTGGAAATGGCATACAAAACTTGTTGTAATTTTGTATTCAAATGGAGAGATTGTATTTTGCATTGCTCCCAGAAAAAAATTATTAAAAGAGGACTTTCTAGGTTTGTTGAATTGCAAATGTAAATAAAAACCTAACTTGCCTAATTTTGTAAAGTTGCATCCTAACAAAAAGGTGTGTGCACGTGTTTGTATCACACATATACATAATAGGCCATGCATGACTAGAAAAAAATACCACACTGGAGATAGTTCTGCAGCCACTCTGTCTCTCTCTAACTGGAAATGCCTGTGGGTTAAGATAGAATGAGCAGTCTAATATATATAAGTCAATGCTCAGCTGCTCTGTTCTCTTTTTCTTTCTTTCTCTCAGTTCATTGCTCTATACACGCACAGTTGTTTTCAAATTCTGGGTGGGTAATATCGACAACTGGAATTTCCAGGGTGGGCAGTGGTCTCGAATGTCAAATTGCGAAATCAGTAGAGCTGCCCACTAATATCAGTATATTTGTACCAATAATCGTTATATGAAAACAGCACAACCATAATAACCACAATTTGCTTGGCAGTTTAGCACACACATATGACGCACAAAGATGAAATGAATGGTATGTGCAGTTGAGTATAAAAATATTGGGAATTTCATTTTGCAGCAATATTGTAAGAGAATTATTACACCCCATTATTATGTTTGACCCATCAGATCCAAAATCCATTAGATTATTTTTATATGGAATATAATTGCTTCTAAAAAAGTTTACAATGTGTTCAAATAAGGGTACTGCATTAGCAACTTCTAATGGAATAAGAGCTAAAATTTTTTTTGAAGCGATAATTTTTTGTGTATCTCATGACTTAGCACAAGTGTTTGGTTTTGTTAAGATCACTGGACTCATCAACAATAAGCGAAAAATTAGTTTTCTGCAGATCTTAACATAAATTATTAAAACTTACTTTACCTATCTGATCAATTATGGTATAATCAATTTCGGTAAGTTCTCCATAATGGTAGATGGTAGATTATGTTCTGCAACAAACAAGGCTAATAACAATGTAAGTACTGTTACTTAGCTGAAAGTAATGAAATATTTTTACCTTGCTTAATTTATATATCAGGTTTTTTAGTTTTTGTCACAGTAAATGATGATATCTTTGTGAGTTTATATTCTTAGGTGATATCGAGTGTGCTTCTGAAGAACTGTGTTTCTTGAGAGCATCTTCCCCTGATGTAATATTAATATCCTTACAATAGGCATAGTTTGTGATTTTACAACTTTTTGCAGCCAACCTGAAAATTCTTCTTCCCATTCTTTTCTGTAAAATTGTAGGTATATATTTTTTTCTTTTTATACTTGTGCTTGTATTCAGTTCTTCTTCTGATAACATTTTGATTCAGAAAAAGTTGTTCTTCTAAGTGACGAAAACTAATGAATGAATAAAATCCGAATTGTCGTTTATATAGACAAGCAAATTAGCTCAGGAATTTGAAAAAATAAAATGTTGAAAATTTAAGGCACCAGGTTATTACCCAAATATAGCGGTAACATTATGCAATAGTTAACTACTTATCATATAATCGATCGAGGATTTTCCCATAAAACATAAACAAAAATGTTTGCAAACTTAAAAATGTGAAATTGGACAAAATTCTGGAAAATTTCCTTGTATTCTCAGAAATCATGTAAAAATCATTTCATTTAGGTACTTTGGTAGCATAGACCCCATTTTGGTAGAAACACCAAACAATTGGTAGGTTCAAGGCCACTGCAGGTGGATACTATTACCCACCATACCCACATTTTCCACCGGCCCAGTACAAGTGTAATTAAATACCTGAAAAATTCTGCATGTGGCAACTCTTAACTCTCTGCAGACAGATTTTTTCAACTACAATCTCTAAAGGTATTAAAATTATCACATACCTAAACTCCTGCTTGAGGATAAATTGCTGATGCGTTTTATAATATAATCACAAGGCCTTAGTTAAATGACAGAATAATCACATCATAAAACAGTTCACACAGATACATCAGTTAGAACTAATAGATCAATACTTGACATGTATTTCAATCAAATTTCATTAATATAATTATTAGTTAATGTCTTTTGTAATAATTAACAAAACATACTTGTGTGCAGTGAATATGTTTATGAAATGTTGTGTAGTATGGCTTCAAGTTCACAGTACCTTTGTATGTCTATCAATAATCCAGTTTAGTTCAAAATCTTCATCATCATCGCCAAATGGATTGATAAGCTGCTCTGCCACCTACAGGAAAAGTTTTATATTGGTAATGCTCCTTTTTAATACTAATGAGGGAAATTTACTAAATGACTATTGTGAAGTTAATAATGCCATCTATTATACAGGGTGTGGCAGCATAACTTCCTTTTTTCAAAACTTAATAAAACCTATTGTATGAATCTGAAAATTTGTATTTGTTTTTTAAAATGTAGGCACATACATAAAGTTTTGTTTTACTTAGTTTTGAAGATCAAATCAGGTAAGTGACGTCTCCCAATCTACACACACCGAGTAAACCGATTTCTGGTGTTTGTCATGACTCCTGCCAGCATAGCAGGCCTTATGTTCACAATTTCTTCCTGGATGGTGGTCATCAAATCTTGTAGGGTCCTTGGACGGTCCACATAAATGCGGGATTTCAAAAAAAACCATAGAAAAATATCACAATTGGTCAAATTGGGGGAGCGGGCCAGCCACTCCAAATCGCCCCTAATTGAGATGAGGCACTCTGGGAAGTGTTCCCTCAAAACAGCCATCGATGGTCTTGAAGTGTTTTCCATTGCACCATCTTGTTGGAACCAAATGTACCCTAAGTCCAACTCATCTAGCCGTGGGAAAAAAAATTCCTGTAACATGTTTACATACCGGTCCGAATTCACTGTCACTGTGACTTCAATTTCCTCAAACAATCAGGGACCAATAATTCCACCTGACGAAATTGCACACCACCCTGTGACTTTAGGTGAATGCAAAGGCCTTTGACGCAATTGTCGAGGATTGGTGTTAGCCCAGTAGCGCATGTTTTGTTTGTTGACGGATCCACACAAATGAAAACGGGCTTTATCACCCCCCCCCCCCCAAAAAAAATAGCGTCCTCAGGAACGTCTTCCAGAAGAACATCACATGCATTCCTCCGTGAATTAAAGTCACGTTCAGAAAGTTCGTGCACAATCGCCATCTTTTATGGATGGAAATGATGATTACCATGAAGAATTCTCCTCACAGAATGATCAGAAATTCCAAGGGCAGACACATGTTTACGTGCAGAACGTCGTGGTGATCACAACATTGAAGCTCTCACTGTCTCAATGTTCTCAGGTGATCTAATGGGCTGAGGGCCTCCAGTTCTTCGTCTTGTCGCACTTGCAGTTTGTCTGAAGATAGTGATCCACATAACAATTGATTTCCGGTCCAGGACAGGGGACAACGGGGCTAAATTAAAGCGATTCCGAAAAGCGCGCTGGGTTGCCAACACAGAACATCCGCTAAAAAATTAGGCCTCAATCAACGGCAAACGTACGCTCCTCACTGTTCCAACACATGATGGCGACTGAACTGTGTTGTGACAAAACTTTATAGTCATACATCACAAATGAGACCACTAGCGCTGTGCTACGATATCAACCGAACTGAATGACACGCATTTTAAAAAAGGAAGTTATGCTGCCGCACCCTTTAGTAGCAATAAAAAGTGAAATTGATTCCATCTTTGCCAGTGCCTTGCACCTGATAGTTTGATATTGGTGCACTGTCCTTCATGAAAAAAGGATTGTGTTATCACCCCAAAACTCCACAAGCGCATCCATCTTCAACTGCCAAGTTCAGTGGACTTGGAGGATTATTCTAGATACACAGCTTGGAGAAAAAAATCTACAGCTTGATTGGAATTCAAACCCTGGTTTCTGGTTAATAGCCAGCCAGCCACTCTACCGACTGAGCTATGGCCCATGCCTGTTACAGCATGTCAGGAACAAGCATTTAGTGCGGGCTAACAGACTGGACTGTAATGTTGCCTAAGGAGAACAGATTGTTATTTATTTCAATCGCCAGCTGGCTGTTCACCTTAACTAGATCACATAGGTAATAGAATAAAAGTTCACTGTGGTTCCAAATAAATTTAAAGTGCACTATATTCTTCATCAAAATTTTACAAGTTCGGTAAACAGTCCGTATGCATTGGAAATTTTCTCCAAAATAAATGTTGCAGATACTGATAAATGAATCAAGCCAGGTCAACCCTTACAAACCCTTAACTGATTACAGCTGTGTGAGACTTTTGCAACTAAATCACACGCGCCCAAAAATTTCTAAGATAGCTTCCGGAATGAAGATACTTCTGGGTATCGTCTCATCGCCTACCCCTGTTTATCATGCCAAACCACTGTTCAACCCAATATGGTGACTGCCCAAACAATCACAATCAAATGACCGCATTCCCCCTCCAGGGGTGCCTTTTTTTAATCGAGTCATGTGAAGCAACTTACTTCCGCGTTTCCCATGACGTCATTGAATCTTTATGGGATAGGACTTTTTCCTATCAACTTGAAATTTTTACAGTATTTTATCCTGATTATAAAAATTAAAATTGATCTAAGTGAAAATTTCTAAACCTATGATATTTTTGGCTGTAAAAAAATATTTTCATGTTGAATCTTGAATTATCTCTCCCATCTAGAGTATTTGAGTTATTGAGCTAAAACCTGTTTTAAAGTAACCTACTGAATTTTCTCTATCTCCTGATATAAAAATCTGCCTGGTTATAAAACTACAACTGTGTGTAGTAAAAACCACTTATTTGGAAAATTGGTATCTCTGAAAGTATTGCAATTATAGGTCAAAAAGATAATTTAAACAATTCTATATCACATTTCCTATAAGATCATGTTCCTCTTTAATAGTAATAACACTTCTTTAACCACTTTTTCATGTTGTTCAAATTTTCATGGTGTCGATCAGTTGAATCTGTTTTGACAAGGTTTAACCGGAACTAGATAAATTCTGTTGAAATTATAAATAATCTTCTTTCTCCCATACTGACCAAAATACTATATGGATTTTAATGAGACTTGCTGAAAAATGTTCCAAAGGATAGTACTTTCTTTTGAATATAGTCTCTCCCAGGGCCGGCGCTAGGAATTTCGGGCGACCTTTTTTTAGCTCTACAAAATGGCCAGGCGACAATGGGCGTATTCTTGGCTTCATGGCCTGAGGGCCCCTATAGTCAGTGATCAGGCCCCCCATCACCCCATCAGCTGGCGGGGCCCGGGTACTATTGAACCGCTTATCCCCCACCCCCCTAACGCCGGCCCTGGTCTCTCCCTCTGAATTTATCTGTATTCTTCCATTCAATTATTTTCCTATTAGTCACATATTTTACCAAACCTTCTAAAAACATCCTTTAAATCTTAAGTATGTTTCCAAAAGTTTTATGTAATATGCACTGAGAATTTACACATCTTTTGAGACATGAATCACTTTCCTATATAGCAAATTGTGGCTTCAGGAATTTTTTTTTCTGTTTACTACGTCTTACTAATTTAGGCCACCTTCGATCTTGAAATGCCGATGTCTCTTCAAAGAAAACTCCTACCTGACAAGGTACATATCTCGTTTTACTATTCATGACATAAAGCAACTTTGAGAATGAATAAGCAGAACTGAATTATAAGGCAATATTTACTTTACATTCTGACTTCATATCACTGTTTATCTATATTTAACCCTTGAAATGCGTATGAAAATGAGTTTAAACATGTTATGCAATGGGATTGGAGTTAGCTTGACATACTTTAAATAAATTTTGGATAAAAATAAAAAAATTTAGGTTATCTTACAAGCAGGAAGAATATATACATATATATACTTTTTTATGATTAATTGTCTTATCCGCCTCTGTATAAATGTCTGTATCAGTAATTCAGCCTTTCTTCCTTATTTATTCTCTAGGATGACATTCATATACAATAACTAACATGAGATGTCACATCACAGCAGGGAAGTTACATTGCAACAACACGGTAAACAAGCACTCATTGTGCAAAGGTTGTAAAAAAGAAGATGTTAGTGCTTGAAAGTAGCCCTGGTAGAGGTTAAGAGCAAAGTTTTAGTCAAGCCTGGGCTCAGTAGTTAAGATTTATAGTAAGGTTTGTGTAAGTTGAATTTCATTCACAAAATTGTAAAGTCCTGCCTGCAATAACATGTGATTTTATGTGTATGTAGCTGACACTTGGAGCTGAACATATTTTTGGGATGTTAAGTAACTAATCCATAGTGAGCAGATGGTAATATTATTAGTTTGTCAAAAATTATATGTACTTTTCCATGTCCCTGAAATGATTCTCACATGGGGTCAAAATAAACATAACTAACCTAATCTCTTGATTTTTGGTCAGATAACATTGGGATCAGGGAATTTTTAGTCACAAAATTGTATGGGGTTATATAGTTATTAACTATAACTTAAATTATATTAACAAAAATTATTCAACTTTCAGTTTTCTAATGCAGAACCATAATTGCAATAATATATGGATATCATGGGATATGTAATTATAAACTATAAATTGAAGTATATTAACAAAAATTACTTAACCTTCAAGAGACCCATGAAGAAAAAGAATTGTAGTATTGTGAAAACTGGTATATAGATATCAATTTCCATCTGAAGAGGTTTCTTAGCTGAATCAACATACTGTCTTCCAACTAAGGCAGCCAGGAAGAAAGAATATGTGGCAATAGTAACAACCTGGTAGTGTAAAAAAGCATTAGTGCAATTTGCATAAAATTTAATATTACAGTAGAACTCCAATTATCCAAATCAATTGGGACCGGACCTCTTTTGGATAATAAAAATTCAGATAGTTAGATTTTTTCTGGAAGGGGTTCTATTTTAATTAATGTATGTATGTTGAAAATGGGAGGAAAAATCTTTTTTTAAAGAAAAATACCTTTTATTAACTAAATGAAAAAGCTACATTTTAAGCGTACTTACAAGTGCTATAGATTAGCGCAGTATGTATGAGGTACCGTACTGTAAATAAAAGTGATTGCTTGCTGAACATCTTGGTCAAAGTAAGCTGTTTGACTGTATTCATCCGTTTTTGGGCAGCCAAGTCGCACATCCGCTTGACAGTGAGAAGTTGCATGTGGTCACATTCGGGCTGACGCTCCATCCACTTCAATCCATTTTCAATGACGGAAAATGCTTGACTAGCCAACGGTCCCGTGTCTGCTTCAGCTTCGACATTAAGGTCATCTTCTTCCTCGACACTTTCTTCTCTCTCACTTCTCACCACACTTTTTGGCCTGGCTTGGAAAATTCTTAGATCCGCCACTGGGAAGACAGTACGCGTAGGCAGAATCATTATTTTTTGAATCACAATATGTTTATATCTTAATTAAAAAAGAGATTCGGATAGTCGGAGTTCGGGTAATTGGAGTTCTACTGTATTGTATACTTGAAAATAGAGAAACTAGCTCATTCAGACAATTACAGCACAAAACTAAATGATTAAACATTAAAAATTAAGTTACCAGAGTATGATGGTTAATCAGTCAATGAGAAATATAGGTAATACTACTAACACTTTTTATTTACTGATTGGTAATGACTTCACAAATGTTTTTTGATGGTATACATTTTTCCTAAAAGATGTAAATAGCTTTTGGAAAGCTATATTTTTTTATTGCATAGCCTCTAAACTGCACTATAGCATAAGTTATTTTTATTACCTATGTTAAAAATTTATGAACACAGGTCACTGTATTTTTGTATGAACATTATTCGTGCAAAGAGCTGAGACATATTGTGTGTGTGTATATATATATATATATATATATCATCACTGAATGTTTTCACGTTTTTTGCAGGTCATCCAAAACATTCCCTTCCTGAGGCTGCACTTATTTGAAAGTAAGACTCCATCCACTACTGACATTCTATGCACGTCATTGTTTTGACGAGGGCAAGGAATGGGAAGGAATTCAGCCATGGTGGCCTTTTGAAGGGATCATCCCGACATTATGTGGAGTGATTTGGAGGAACCATGGAAAACATAAATCTGGATGGCCAGACAGGGATTCAAACCTGCATCCTCCCAACTGTGAGCCAGAGTGTTTCTGCTCACCCACCATGCTCAGTAAGCTACACAAACATAAAATACACTTATCATACAGAACACACAAAAGTTACATGTTTTGCAGACAGATGGCAACACAAGACTTTTCTCCAATAGATTATGTGTGCTGGGCCTAACCGACCCATTTATACTTTTGGCAGGAACTCAGTTGCTCCACACCCTGTCCCCCTAACCACCCCAACAATGATTCACTCTGGCCACATATAGCTGCCAGTGCCTATATGATTAGTGGTGGTGAAATTGGAAAAAGTAGGTAGGGTCATACTGGAGTATGTCTGGTTTGGAGGATATGTTGCTAAGCTAGTACCCATCTACAACGTTTAGAAGGAATTTTAGCTCTGGTTTGACTCTGATAGCTCTCACTGTAAAACAGTCATTGGAGCTCCCACGGACCACCACTGAATGGCCTAGGTTATTGGTGTTAACTGTTTGTCTGTGGCAATCCAGCTTGATGGAGAGTTGGTTGGTATTGAGCACAGCTGGGCAGAAAACCGTTAATCGTTAATTAATGAAGTTAACAACTGAAAATATAGAATCTGTTAATGAAATCGGAAATGCTAGCAATAGCAAAGAGAAAATTAATAATTTTTGGCCACATTTAAACGATTATAGTGCACTTAAAACAAGATTGGGAGAACAATAGATTTATGAACTCAAACTGTGTTTGTCTAAGCTTTTTATAATCAAGATTCATGTATCTAACCATAATAATCTTAAAAAACACATGGAAAGGATGCATAGATCTAAATGTTTATGGTTTGAAGAAAAAGTAGAAGCAGGGTCAACTCGTGGGATAAGGAAAAACAATTCAAAGCCTTCATCAAGTGCTGTGGATTCTGGTGTAGACAGAAACAAAAGTATTTTTTTAATCTCCATCTACTAATAAAAGGTTACATCAACATAGCATTGATGAATCTTTTGGCATCATAGTCATTGACAGTGGTGTATCTCAAGCTGGTGTGGACCAATGCATTGTAAATTTTTTCATTGGCAACATGATTGTACTACATGTTGTAGCATTTGATACGTTAGAGAAGCTGATTAAAATGTTGAACCCCAGTAAGAACTCAATTTCCAGAGGGACATTTGGTAGTCAGATTGTTGATGGTTAACTTTTAACGGATAACTTTAACTTGCGTTAAATTTGCAAAACTGTAATGCTTTAACGATTATCGAAGTTAACTTTTTAAGTAGCGGATTAATGATTAGCGAAGTTAAATTTTTGATTAACTGTGCCCAGCTATGGTATTGCAGTGTATATATGATTTGGTTCAGTGGAGGTAGGTGAGTTTGTATGCGAGGTATGTTGTTGTGCTTGTGGCATGTGCAATAACTGGAAAAGATTTCCTCATGTTAGACTTGTAATAGAAACTTATAACTGGATGCACACTGCAAGTTTTACAGAGGGATATTGTAGGGAAGCATCATTGTGGGATCTTTGGGAATTAGGAGGTAAATATTTGGGAATCTAGATAGTTTTTAGTATTGGGCAGCCTGTAGAAGCATGTGTGAAAGACAGTGGGGAGTATTCTGGGGAGAAAACATTCACATTGCAGGCAAGGATGTAGAAAGTATTTGTTAAATGGTTTCCAGGGGGAGGAGAAAGGGGGGGAGGATAGACTGGTTGTACGTTACAGGGAAATGGTGCCGGACAGAAGTAGTCATGTGTGAGGTGAGTTTTAACATGAGAAATTTGTGTTTGTACAAGACCAGGGAACAAGGGATTGTGACAGGATCTGGGAAATAGAAAAATAAATGCATCTGCCACTGATGGCAAGGTTATATGTAAGGAAACATTTGGCGTGGAATTGTTAGTTATAGGTATCGTTGTAAATTTGTGGGCTTGATGTGGCCAAAGGTGTGCCCCTCAACTTTTCATTGGAGAATGTCCAAAATGAGGAAGGTGATGTGTGTATGGAAGCAAGTCCAGATGAATTTAATGGAATAGCTATTGTTTAGGGAATTGGGAAATTCAAGGAGGTACTTTTCATTGTTTGTCCAGATCATAAATATATCATCTACTTACTTGAACAAAATAAGCAGCTTGAATGAAAGATTAAGGGATTTTGACCAAGAGAGCCCAGGGAAAGGTTGGTATGTCAGTATCTATGGCATTGCCAAGTAATTACTGATATACTGGGGGAAAATGAACTTACCCAGAGATGTGAGAAAGGATGTGCCATGGAATCTGTTTGGGAGTGTATTTCTAGAAATTATTCCATGGTGCTGAAATTAATGTCAAATATAGAAATTATTTGAGTGTAATTAAAAGGTGCTGGTATATTGACTAATTGGAATGTCATTTAAGATTTCTGGATATTTTCAGTTGCTAGTGAGAGTTAGCAACTTTTAATAACATGTCAGTAGGTCCAATTCAATGTAAACTTCACGGATGTTCAGCCAGATAGTGTCACAAAAACACAATGTTTCGACAGCTTGCTCTGCTGTCTTCATAAGGGGCGGAAAGCTTCAGGTGATGTAAGCTATAAGTCACCACCTAGACTGGCTTAGTGGAAGTCCACATCCGCGAAACTTACATTGAATCAGTATGCCGGGAAAGTCTCCACTCACATGTCAGTAGGTCATTACAGTTATTGCAGATTTTCTGCCCTCTGATATATAAGGAACCCTTAAATTTGGAATTATTGTTTTTTAATCTTCCTGGGCTTGCATTTATTTTGCTGATATTTTACTCATGAGCTTTGCACCATACATGATGACACTACTGAATTCAATATCTAACAAGGTAAAATGCATATTTTGTACCCCAAAAGTGTATTACTTCATATATATTTTATGAACCCATTGCATGATTAATATTGAAAATCTAATAATTGAGCTAAGATAAGAAATAAATGCACTAGTTTCTAGGATTATTCCTACTAAGCTGTGTGAGATTGAGAAAAAAATATCCTTTAATTATCTGAAAGGGATTATCGCAAAGTTCATTTTCCAAAGTGAAGGTAATGTGAAAGGAGATTTCTCATTATGTAAAGATGAGAAAATAAGCACAGTTGGAGAAAATATAATGAAATACTTCTCAAAACATAGTTTTGGAATTGAAGTCATTACCTCTGAAGGCTCATTTTAAGTTCCTTGATTTTAAAAGGAGATTTTTTACTATTTAGTTAAAAGCCATTCTCTTGATCAATGAGCAGTTGTTTTAAGGAAACTGATCCTAGATTGGAAGAATGATAATGTTGCAGGCTCTTCATATTGAAATTGGTCTTGAGGTGATGCACTTATTTCACAGCAGTGTATGTACTACAGAGATAATCTTATTAAAGAGATTGGTAAAAGAGAATATCTAGTCATTGTTGAAAAACTGTGAATATAACAGGATTTAATGATGGATAAGATAGATGTCAGGAAGAGATTCGAAAGTTTGTTTCAAATACCTTCACTTTTTTGTTGCTTTCATCAGTCTGTCATCTGGTTTGATGCAATCCTCCATATCTTCCTATCCTGCACCAACATCTTCATCTCAATATTTTTGATACAACTTACATCCTCAATAATCTGCTTCAAATAATCCAACTGTTTTCTTCCTCTACAGCTCTCATCTTTGACTGTTGGCTCTACTAACAAATTAAACAACCCTGGTTGTCTTAAAATGTGAGCCACCATCCTGTCTCTTCTTTCTGAAAGATTCTTCCCCAAACTTCTTTCTTCGCCTTCCATTTCCAAAACATGTTCATTTTGTACTTTATCTATCCACTTAATTTTCAGCATCCTTCTATAGCACCATATTTCAAATTTCCTAATTCCATGCTTCCTACCATAAAGTGCTGTGTTCAACACATAGAGTTTTAAAATGTTCTTTCTGAGTCCAGGATCAATATTTAAAACTAAGAGATTTCTCTTTTTTTAAAAAGGTTCTTTTTGTTAGTGCTATTCTGCTTTTAACATCATTCCTGCTTCATCCATCAGTTGTGATTTTACTTCCTAAGTAACTGAGTTCATTTACTTCTTCTTGCATCCAATCCTATTTTTACATTTAATCAACTATTATTGTTATTATTTCTGCTATATTTCATCACTTTTGTCTTGCTTCAGTTTATATTTAATCAAAAATCTTCCTTCAGTGTTTTGTTTATGCCATTCAGTAACTTCAATATCTTCAGTCTGTTCTACTAACAAGACAGCAAGATCAGCAAATCGTAACATACTGAGTTTTTCACCTTGAACGCTTAGCCCACATTCAAATTTTTCTTTGATTTCCCTTATAGCTTCTTCTGCATCAAGTTGAATATTAGTAGGGATAGACTACAACCTCGTCCCACACCCTTTTTAACTGATGCAGTCTCGCATGATGCTCTACTGTTACTACAGCCACTTGAATTTTATACAGATTATTAGGTATTCTTCTATCATGATATTTTATATATGACTTCTTTAAAATTTTGAACATCTTGTCAAATCTAACGTTATCAAAAGCTTTTTCTAAATCAGCAAATGCCATAAAGTATGTATGTTTTACTTCGCCATTTAAGTATTAATCTTAAAGCCAGGATTGTTTCTCTTGTATCACAGTTTTTCCTTAACTTATCTCTACCCACTATCCCTTCTGCTGTCTTTTCTATTCTTCTGTATATTATCCTGGACAATAATTTTAAAGCATGTGATATTAGACTTACAGTGAGATAATTCTTACATATGCCACATTTGTGCTTTCTTCGGAAGTGTGATGAAGGATAATTTTATCAAAATCAGTTGGAATCTTTCCTGCTTTGTAATTGTTTGATATCAGTTTGAATACTTAATATAATGTTCTTGGGTGACTAGCCAAGTTAACAAGGTGAATATGATCAGCAAAATATAATTTGTAAACACCTGGTTAACTTGGCAAGTCACCCAATAGCATTATATTAATTCTCAGTGCTGAGAAAAACTTCATTATGATCTACTTTGAAAACTCTTTGGATTCCTTCTTCTCCAAGGGATTTCAGGAGTTTTGCATAAATCTCATCAATTCCAGTTACCTTATCTGATTTCAAATTTTTCAAAGCTCTGTCAAATTCTGTCCTTAAAACAGGAGCTGTCAACATCATCTTCTTTTTCCAGTATAGTGTTGTTCAAATTGTCCCCACCATACAGTTTCTCTATATACTCCTTCAATTGGATAGCTCTATCTTCTGAGTTTAAAGGAGATTTCCCATCAGCAGCTTTAATGTTTATACACCTTTTCTTAATTTCTCCAAAATTTTATTCGATTTTCCTCCTATAGGTGACGTTTACATTACCTATGAGTGTTTCCTTTTCTATTTCTTTGCACTTTTCTTCCAGCCACTTTTCCTTTCTTGCATTTCCTGTTTATTTTATTTCTAAAATGAAGGTACTGCTGTCTTCTTGCTGCATCATGAACATTTTTATGCCTTCCCCTCTGATCCATCAACTTCTTTGACCCAGGGTTTTTGGGTGGCTTTTTTCCTATTGTTTTTTCACCTGCTCAGTTATTTCTCTCTCCAATGGATTCCATTCATCCTCACTCAGTTGAACTACTTTCATAGTTATTTCTTAGACCCATGTCTAGCATCTCTGTAAATTTCTCTCTCATATTAGATTATTTCAGTTTGTCCACTTCCAGGCTGTTCTCCCTGTGTTGCTTCTTTATTCTCTTGGATTTCAGCCTACACTTCATAACTACCAGATTGTGGTCAGGGTCTATGTCAGCTCCTGGGTATGTTTTACAGTCTAGAACTTGATTCCCGAATCTCTGTATGACTATGATTTAATCTCGCTGATACCTATCTGTACCTCTGGAAAGCTTTAGTGCATGATTTTTAAATAGAGTGTTAACCATGATGGGTTTATATTTTTTACAAAATTATATCAACCTTCTTGTTCACTCATTTATTTACCCTAGACCAATACTTCCTATAGTATTCCCCTCTTTCCCTTCTCCCAATACCACATTCTAATCACCCATGATTATTAGATTTTCCTCCTCCTTACATATTTGATCAGTTCTTCAATTTCGCCATATATTTTCTCTATTTCTCCATCATCTTCCTTTGGTGTTGGCACATACACTTGTGCCAACATGGTTGGAGCAGGCTTGATTTCTACCCTCATCAAAATAATCCTGTCACTAAACTGTTTATAATAACTCACCATTTTCTTACTCTTGTTCATTATTTATCCCACACCAGTAACTCCACTACTAGCTTTTGTGTTATTTATTCTGTTTTCCCCAGACTAGAAATCCTATGCTTCTTTCCACTTTATCTGACTAATCCTGATAACAACTAACTTAATTAATTCCATCATCCTTTTTAAGTTTTTTAAACTTCCTGCCCTATTCAGACTTCTAATATTCCACACTCCGACTCATGAGTGTTTCTATCCATTCTGATGACTCCTCCCTATGGAGTACCCACATGGAGATCTGATTGGGGGACTATTTTACCTCTGCAATATTTTACCTAGGAAGCCATCATTCTATATGTAATCTGAGACGATTAAATAGCCTCAGGTTACTCTTTGGGTCTCTAATGCAGTGGCTTCGTGTTGCCTTCTGCATCTCCTTACCATTGGTAATTTCTGATTCATCCGCCTTTGGTAGCCATTTCCACCCCAAGGGCAAGAGGGTGCCCTGGACCATCAACCTCTCTTCTCCCTTCCTTTCAGGAGGCTATTGGTTAGCAGTGGGTGACACCTTATACCTTGTCTGTGCAAAATAGGCTGACCACATGAATGAGAGGTTGACATTTGGTTGTTAGATACTAATATAGTATCTCCAAAATCCATTCACCCCACTTAATGATATCTTTTTGCGGGAGGATATTTTAATGTACACTATTTGCCAAGCTATTTATGTCCATAGTATTGGAGTATTGCACATTATATATATTAAAAATTTTCAAGACTCAGTTTTAACAAAAGTTTATATTTGATTCTTTAAATAATTTTTATCAATGAAAATGTCCAGCTTTTAAATTTTTTTTTTTCTTCCCACAAGCAGCATAGTTATCAGAATTATTTTCTGAAGTGTGCTCATACTTGAAATTCCTCTAGAAATAATTACATTCCATAGCTATAAGTCAACAAAGGAAAACTATTATTTTCAAAATAAAGTACAAATTATTTATAAACTACTCATTTTTATCACACACAAACATTTAAAAAAAATATGACAGTGATTTTATGGGTTATCAGAAACCCCATTTTTACCTATCATTATACATGTAAAAATTAATAAATGATTTCAAAATTCTTAATTATATGAATTTGGAGAAACAGCATATATTGGAAATCATATAAGGGGAATAGCATGAACAATAGAGTGCTCAAAAGAGAGGAAGGTGTTGATGATGTTAAAGATCCTATTCTGTGGATAGAATCTAACAATTTGAACTCTGATAAGACAGTAGTAACTGAGAGGATTCCTGCAGAACTGACAATTCTAGGAGAAGAATCAAAAAACATTTAATAATCTATCAAAAAACTTTCAAAGCATTGAGATTCTAACAGAGTTTATTAAATGTGTTCTTGCCACAGGCTGGAATAAGCATAAGCTGACAAATATTAAAACTGTCACACAATAGGTCTGACATCACATGCTTAGAAATTACTAAGTAGTATAATATAAAGAAGAATAGAAATGGAAGAGATATTAGACGAATTTCAGTTTGGATTTAGAAAACTCTATACTATAAGAGAATATCGCTTGGTGTGAAGAATAATGTTTGAAATAAGGACCAAGAAAAACAAGGATACATTTAAATCATTTGTGGGCTTAGAAGTAATATTTCAACTGATGGGTGGGGCAGGAATGATGTAAAAGCACAAATATTTTAATTTCAAACATTGACCTAGGACTCAGAACTTTTTGAAACTGTGTATATGGAGCTTAGCACTTTTTCTAAATGTAGTTTTAACTTTTGGAGCACCAAAGGGAAGTAAATATAAAGCATTTGAAATGAGGTGCTAAAGAAGGATGTGAAAATTAAGTTCACAGATCAACGTGTTTTGGAAATGATATTTATGGAAGGGCTGCACAGAAAGAAGACACAGAATGGTGAGTCACATTTTAAGACATGCAGGACTGGTTAATTTATTAGTGGATAGAATGATCAAGGGGAAGAACTATAGAGGATGACAGAGATCAGAGTATCCGAAGCATATATTTGAGGATGTAGATTATTATGGGTCTGTTGATATGAAGAGATTAATGCAGAATAGGAAGAGATGGAGACTAGCTTGAAATTAGTCAACAGACTGATGGCAGAAAAATATCTTGTATATTTTCAGAATGTGTTAAAGCCCACATATTTTTTTTTTTTTTTTGAGAAAGATGAAGATGTATCTGAATTTTATGACCTATCACAATTTATAATTGGTTGTTGGTAAATAGAGTTCACACATGCAGCACGAACCCAGATTCTGAATGGGGGAAAAGAATAAGTCCTTATTGTGCTCTTAAACCATAAATAATGCAATTAAAAACCTTTTTCGTCATTTATCCAAAAGTGACTTTCAGTTACTCCCATACAAATTGGCATATTGGCTACAGCAATGGACATAGTCAAATCAATGACCAATCAAGAGTAGTTTTTCTCACAAGGCGTTTATATGTAATTAAAGGAAATAGCTTTTCACCAGTTTATGTCAGTATTTTCTTGCACAAGCCTTGACTTGTAAATGAAACAGTCTCAGCAATGATGAAGAGTATGTCCCCTTTTCATTTTACTCTGATTAATTTCTTTCCAACAATTATCATTTCTGCTTGTGTTACTTTTGCTTTCCCACCACCTCCACTCCAATTGTAACAATCAGAATCACAATTCATGCAGCTGTGTTGACTGTAGGTGCTGCAAGAGCTCAGTAACATGTTTCTATTTTCATGAATAAGGGCACAGTCGGAAATATTGTGTTGTTTGTTGCTGCTGTCCTCCTCCCTTCAACCTTGGTGAGTGGTGGGTGTACCTTTCCTCTCAATATTAAATCAAATAGTATGACATTTCCCTATTAATGTGGTTAATCTGTTTGATATGATTGCTTGAAATAATTACTCAAAACATAAAGTATTGATTTAAGAATGCAGTAAAAATTATACATTATACAATCTTTGAAAGAAATATAAAAGCAATGTTATTTTTATGCAACCACAGGTAACAGGGCATTCTTACTGAATCTTCATCAAAATTTCAGTGTTAATAGCGTAGTTAAACCTGGTGCTCCATTTAGTGAAATACTAAAAATCATCGAAAAATTGTGAGTCTTAAACCCTGAAGACAGCTGTGCATTTATGGGTGGTGATAAAAACATCTACAAAAATGAAACTAAAGAAACAACAAGGTCAGTAGTAAAAATGTTAAGAAAAATGAATGATATTAATGTTTGTGTTATCAGTATTATGCACAGGCATGACCTGATACCATGTGTAAATCAAGAAATCAATACTACAAAATGACAATATGAAAGGTCAGTAAAGGTTTTCCAAATGTTGAATTTGGGAAAGTGTACTGTCCCAGAGAATACTTCATAAGACATGGCATGTACAGAAACTATAATGGGAAAGTAGCATTAGTTGAAGATTGTATTGCATGACATCAAAACCAAAAATGAAAATATAAAACGCCTAAAATTTGAAATGTAATGACTGTCAGAAGAGTGCAAAGTGCTAATCATATGTGCAGAGCATGAAAATTCTGTTCTGGACACTACAAAAATGTTTGTTACGATAACAGTGGTTGAAACAACAACATTTATCCAGTGGCGTAACTACGTTTAATGTACTGTCCCTGAAAAATTGTCTACCAAAAGTTTTTAACTGCTGCTGAAAGTGAAGCATAGGTGACAAAAAGGAAATAACTTGTCCTAGAGAGACAAGAAGTGAAGATTGTTTTGTGGCTACAGAAGAAAATAACATACACATAACGTCATTTCAGAATTTACAACAGGGTGACAGCAGCAAACATAAGGTGGGATGTAATGAGCTCTTAACTGTTGTGTATCAAAAGGTGCAAGTAAGAAGTGCAATGAAATCAAAGTACTGTTCAATAGTACCTAGTTTAAATATAGAATGTCAGTTTTGTGTTTTAGTTAGCATTGGTTACAATAGTTTCAAATAGTTTCAGCTCACATCTCACATTTTAAAATGGTAAGAAGTTTCTGCAGGGAAACCTATAAATGGTGGGGAGCAAGATTAGAATGGGGTACAAAGTTGAAAATAAGTTTTAAAAATACAAAAGGATCAATTATGAGGGCTGCAAATTATTCTACGAAAGCTTTATAATGTAATAATCATAGTAATGGAATAATATTGTGCGAAAACGACAGAACAATATTTTTCTTTTTCAAGAAACAGAAAATGATGTCATTCGCCCTATTCTGCCCCGGGTATGGGGATAAGCAATTATAAAATACATATAAAATTAGTATAAATGCAGAGAAAATAAGTTTGCTTTCTATTTATTTAGTTTTAAGCATCTACAAAGGTTTAACTACAATTTTAATTGATTATGTCCTTTTCATAAGCCTATTCACAAAATTCACATAATATGACAGCCTTATCATCTTCACTATCTACTATCACACAGGTTGTGTGCCTATTCTTCAAGTATGTTACAAGCGACCCAACCTTCAGGTAACTTCAAGTAAAATTCACCAAAATATAAACATTCACAGTTGGAAATATCCTCAGAATAGCTGTCATTAGTTTTGGGTTCCCTCTTCAGTACCTTCTTCTTTCCATTCATCTTCATGCACTTTCCTTTGCTTTTTTTCCACTGTTAATTTTATTCGCTGTCTTAATTAGTTTTAGCCTTGATTTTTATCTTTGGCAAAGTTCTTTTACTTTTTTCCTTGATAGCGGCTTCTAATATATATATTAAATGGGGAATCTGTTAAGCAGCAGTCTTCCACCTCTTCTGATTCATCCTTTTCATGCTTTCTTTAACGTTTGAAACAGTCATTAGAATTCAGGTGTAACAAACATAAAATGAAGAGGCCATGTTGTCAGTTCGGTTGTCATCCTACAGCACCCCAAGAGCAGCAATACTTCCCCATTCTGCCCCAGGGACACGATTCGTGTTACGGAGGTAAGGTCACTCAAAAATGGTATGTAAACAAACATATAACTACACGAAACTAAGGACAATTAAAACGATGTTCAAGCATGTACTAACTATATTTTTAATGTAAACAAGTATCTATAGTTTACCTTCATTTAAAAAAACATCTGTAGTTATGATACAGGAAAAGAAAATCACTCAGCGAAAACTTCTAACATTAGAGGAAATTAGACTAGCATGGTTATTTTAGTTGAGCAGCAATTGGTTTGTCTTGTTCTACTTATTACCGCTCGCTGGCAATACCACCTTGATGACGAAAAAAGGCCAACTTCATTCCACCCTGGTACCCAATTTTGCCCTGGGTTCCCCTACATGTAAAACCAACTCTGAAGTCAATAGAAATAAGATTTAACAGTGCACAACAAGTTGAAAAATATTTCAAATACTCTGTGTGTGAACTTATACAACATAAAATTAAAATTGTATGTTTATATTGACCACCGTCTGGCAAATTTAAAGTGTTCTTATAAAACATGGAAGATCTACAAAGTGAAATATCAGTCAAACTATACAATATTAGTTGGAGATTTTAATGTTGGTTGGCTTTAAACATAATTGCTTAAAAAAAACAACTATTAAATTTGCTTATGTCATAGAAAATTGAAACAATAACAGTGGAAAATTTCAATATGAATGCAACTGTAAAATATGCCACCAAGCACAGGAACAGGCATGAAATTGCAATCACTGCATATTTATCAACAAGGAAATATGTGAATAATAACATCACATTGATAGACATGGGTTTCTTGTAAATTAACTAAGTCCACAGCCTGAAAGATTTTTTTTAAAAAAATTTTAATTGTGATGGAGTGCATACTCCGTTGGCAGTTCCCCCCCCCCTCCTTTCCTGTACCCACCTACTTTTGTCCTCTACAAATTTCAACTTCAAATTGTTTCAATGTTTTTGGTAAATTATTCATCAATTCTCTTGGTAACTTATTCCAATCCCTGACCCCCTTACCTATGAAAGAAAATCTTCCCACATCCTTGTGCCTGAAATAGAGTGCTAACTTGTGGTCATGGTTATCTTTCACCTTCCATGCACTACTTTAAATTCTTACAACAATATCATTCCACACTCATCACCAATATACGCCTTGTATACTCCCATGACTCTCTTCACCCTCCTCCTGTCTTTCCAATTAATCCCATTCCACATCTTTTATCAAATCAGTTACTGATTGTGTTCTGCAGTTATTTCCAGAGACAAATCTAGCAGCCCTTCTTTGCACTCCCTCCAACTCCTGTTGGTTAGATCCTCCCAAGGGAGGCATACTAAGCCATTCTGTCGGAGGTAGGATGGCCAGTTTTGTTCCTCTGGGACCTACAGTTAAACATGAAATCCGAACCACAGAAGGTTCTCTTACCACTTGGCAATTAAATGTTCCTTAAGGAATATAATGAAACTTACAGGGTCAGCAGAAAGTATACACAGAGGAGCCCATTAATCATGATAGTTTCAAGACATAAAACTACATGCTACAAAATATAAAGTAAGAGGAAGAGATCTGCAATAATGTAGATGATAGGCTCAATTCTATTATGTATAAATATAAGTATTCCTATGATGTTGCATACCCATAAGAAATAGTCAGAGTTACAAGCAAATCATTCAAATGGATCACCCAGGGAGTTAAAAATTCTGCTGACAATTTTAGTTCTAAACAAATTACCATAGCAAGAAACTAATTTAAGATCATATGTAAAACACCACAGAAAGATCCTCGGGAAAGTAATAGAAGAAGAATAATGTTGAACTAAATGAAATCAGTTTAGATAATTATGAATAGAAACTTAGGCACCTTTGATGCACCACACAATGGGGGGGAGGGTGGTGGAGAGGCAATTACTTTGGATCCAAGCAAGATTGGTGGAATTTTCAATGATTACTACACAAATATAGCTAGAAATTTCACTAACAAGATGTGTATTGCCAATGCTAATATAGGTCCCTATGAACTTCTAATTTTACAAATTTTATTATTGTTTCCTTCAGTACAGGAATATTCCAAACAGACCTAAAGTATTCAACAGTAACTCTGCTTTATAAAAAGGATGACAAATATGACATAAAGAACTATAGATCTGTATCATTACTATATAGCTTTCCTAAAGTAATCTGTGAAAGACTCAATAGAAAGAAAATATTAGACAACTAGCTGATACCTGCGACTTTGTACGCGTCGATTAAGAATTTCTTTGCCAGAACTGAATGTGGAAATTTGTTGGTAACAAAGAATTGGTCCCAAACAACACTGAGTCGGCATAATATGACAGGAAAGCCATCACTATATCATTCTACCATGGAACCTGTCTCTTGAAGAGAGTTAATTTCCAACATATTTAAAAACAGAAAAACTAACGGAGGTGAGGGGATGGGGTATTAACAAATGGCAACTTTATTTCAGCTTGGTCTTTTCTTCTTTCTTCAGCAAGAGCATCCGATTCTTGGGTTCTAATAACTTTAGCGGCTCGTGCTCTGCTAGAGCTACAACTTAGGCCAGTTTATGCCCGCAATGCCTGTCAAAAAAGAGGGCAAAATAAACTGGTGCCAGACACAAAGTAACAGGACAGAGAAAATCGACATCTACACAAAATAATACGTTTTTTTCTCTAAACGAAATTTATTAACAAATTATACACTAACATAATGCACGAGAAGCACAGGTTGAGCAACCGATGCAACATTATAGACTAACACACACATCCGTTCCTTTGTTACCATTCGATAAGTTCTCAAAATTTCGTGACTACAACTGTTAACCATACCGAAAAAAAGTCCTATGCCCTCCCTACAGATTCTCTTGTCAAATTCCGTCAATATTGTTATAGGCATTTAGTCATCAAAACATAACAAAAAAACAGAGACTTAATTCCGCATTTATAGTATTATTACTGCAGATCACACTGCATACTGACTGCAAATCACCCCTGAGGGATCAATATAATGTGAAACATGTATACCTACAGCATTGCAAGACTACCTACGATTTGCCTCCCATTGCACCCCTAACTTTGTGATATCTACAGTTTAACATTCAATCCGAATAACCAACGGTCCAGGCATGACTCTTACGATCAAAAACAATTTTTAAAAATCTTAGCCTCCACAGAGATTTGAACTGGAGACCATGCCCCAAACATTAGTAAGCAAGTGCTTTAACCACTGAGCCACCTGACTGCTACACAGAAAAACAGTACAGAGTCCTCCATATCTAACGCGTCTGTCTATCGCCATTCAGTAATTTTTCGAAATTATAAGACAACATGTATTATGTATACAGATAATTTTTCAACCATATGTAGACAGTATTTTTCTCCTTGTTTCAAAGAATAAGTGTACAAAGTTTCATCGAGATCGGATGAAAACTGTGGATTTGTATGAAGAACAAACATACATATATACGAGGGTTATTCCAAAAGTAAGATCCGGTTAAGAAAAAAAAAAAAATATTTTTTTTCAAAAACAATTGTTTTATTTACATTCCTTGCATATTTCTCTATTTTTCTACATAATTTCCATGCTTATTTAAACATTTGTCACATCGTTCAACAAGCTTTTGAATGCCTAAGTCATAGAAATCGGCCGCCTGCGAAGATAACCAGTTTTTAACTGCTTCTTTCACTTCATCATCTGTGTTGAAGCGCTTGCCGCCAAGAAACTCCTTTAGGTAGCGGAACAATTGGAAATCACTTGGCACCAAATCCGGGCTGTATGGTGGGTGGTCAAGCTGTTCCCATCCAAATTTCTTGATTAGAGCTTGCGTTTCTTTCGAAGTATGGGGTCTGGCATTGTCATGCAACAACAACACTCCAGACGACAACAGACCACGTCGCTTATTCTGGATTGCATGTCGAAGTTAAGTCAGGGTAGCGCAGTAGGCTGCTTTATTGATCGTTGTCCCTCTTTCCATAAAGTCGACTAACAATACTCCATCTCTATCCCAAAACACGGTCGCCATAACATTGCGTGTTGAGATTGTCTGCTTTGCCTTGACCTTGACTGGCGATGACGTGTGACGCCATTCCATCGACTGACGTTTAGATGTGAGAAACCCATGTCTCATCCCCTGTGACAATATGGTCTAAAAGCCTGTCACCTTCCTTATGATATCGCTCCAAAAAAACAAGAGCATAAGCCATTCTTTCCATTTGATGGGACTCAGTAAGCAGCCTGGGAACCCAACGGGCACACAATTTGTGAAAATTCAAATGTTCAGACACAATTCTGTACAAAGTCGCTCTACTCACATTCGGGAAATCTACTCGTACGAGTATTTCGAGATCTGAAATAGTGAATCGTCGATCTTCACGAATTTTTTGGTCAACCGCATTGACCAAATCTTCTGAAATCACTGATGGTCGGCCAGACTGTGGTTCATCATGCACATTTTCCTGTCCTTCATTAAAAGTTCGCACCCACTTGCGCACTTTACTGTCACTCATTATGTTAGGACCGTGAACTTCAGTAATCTGCCGATGAATTTCTGCCGCTGAAATGTTTCTTGCAGACAAAAACCGTATCACTGCCCTTACTTCACAATCGGCGGGCCAATAAATTGTCTTAAACATTGTGAACTGACACTACAAACAGCACACAGCAACAGTAACAACGCTAATGGCGGCGCTTGACGCGCAAGGCATGCCGGGAGTCGGCACGCATGGGTGTTTTGTCCTTGGCGCCCAATTCAAATAGTTACAGTGAATCGGACCTTAGTTGGAATAACCCTCGTACATTCATCTTTATATATATAGATGTGTAGAATGTGTGTTTAGAAGGGGGGAAAATTGGTCTGTGGGAACAGCTATTCATTATTTTCTGAACATAGTGTTCCATGCAGTAGATAAATGTGAAACAAACAGTTGGTTATTTTTAGACCTGTCTAAAACTTTTGATATTTTTAGACAACACTTTTTACTGATCAGCATATATTTGTTGCTTTTGTGACACTTATATGCACTGTACAAAACTTATTACAGAAATAAGGTAGAAAAATTCTTAAAAGGCAGAAAGCAAAAAGTTGGGGTAGGAAATGCTGTATCAAAAGAAGTGGAAGTAAAAATGAGAGTGCCACAGGATAGCGTATTGGAACATTGCTATTCTTATACTAATGAATAATTGTGTTGATGGTTTACTATCAGAAGTTAGGTTGTTTGCAGATGACATAATGTTAAATAATGGGATCAAAACAGAAGAGAAATGTGAAAAGCTGCGGGGTGATCTGGACTGGATATCTAACTGGGTTGATAAACATTGGAAGATAAATGCAAAGAAAAGTCAGCTTATTAGATACACAGATAAAAAATCAAACGTTCATTATGATTATAAGGTGTGGAAGGAATTGTTTGTTGAAGACTTCAAATGTAAATATTTTGGCATAACATTTGATAAGAAGCTCAACTGGGCAGGATACATTGAACAGGTAGTAAGTAGGAAAAGGTTTCAAAATCCTGCACTTTTTGTAGAGAGTGATGAGCCAGATAAGGAATTGAGTTACAAAACTTTGGTCAGACCATTACTGGAATATGGTGGTGTGGTATGGAACTCACACTTTCGGTTTCAAGTACAGGAGTTGGAGGGGCAGCTAGATTTGTCTCTGGAAATTACTGCAGATCACAATCAGTAACCAGTATGATAAAAGAGCTGGAATGGGGTTTATTGGAAGACAGGAGGAGGGTGAAGAGAGTCATTGAAGTATACAAGGCGCATATTGGTAATGAGACATGGAAAGATACTGGTGTAAGAATTAAAAGTAATGCATGGAAGGGAAAAGTTGACTATAAGCACAAGCTGGCACTTGATTTCAGGCAGAAGGGTGTGGGAATATTTTCTTTCTTAGGTAACGCAGCCAGGGATTGGAATAAATTACCAAGAGAACTGATGAATGATTTATCAAAAATGTTGATATAATTTAATCTTGAAATTTGTAGAGGGCAAAAGTAGGTGGGTACAGGAAAGGGGAAAAAATGAATGTGTAGGGAAATTGCCACTGGAGCATGCACTCCATCACAATTAAATTAATTAATAACCAACAATTATACACATAAAATACATTACCTTCAGTTCATTGGTTATATCACTCATTTATTAGTATGAATAATTAATCATTTGCTATCCGTTAAGAGGTTCCAGAAATTAACATGTTGCTGATTACAGAATGCTCAAAAGATCAAACATAATTCAGCTGTCTTACCTGAGTGTAAACAAGGGGAATGCTAACCCAATCATAACTCCACAGTAAACCGCATTTTGAACGGAAATCATTAAACTCCTGCAATCAAAAAATTCCTTAAACATTTGCTATAAAATTATCCTCTGAAAGCCTACATTCAAATGGAATTTATATGCATTAACTACATCACATGGATTACTTCAGTCTAGAAAACTTTAATTTCTTTCTTCAATACATGTAAATAAATTGATATTGCAAAGAAAATTACCTCCATTATTATTTTTAGTCCTTGTGGATCTGTTATCCTATGGGTCCTTCTAGCTTCCTTTAGCAAACTGATAAACCATGTACATGGTATCCAGTAAGTATTAAACTCAACACTTGGAACTGACTGATACATTTCTAATTCTATCGCAGTCATGAATCCTGAAACAATAATAGTAAATATTTACTCAAATGAGGAAAGGGTGGAAACAGAGAAACAGTTGGTACTGTGGACATCAAATATACATGGAACATTTTAACTTCATTAGTATGTATCTGTTACGGATTTAACAGCCATTGTAGTTAGTATTTATAGATACCAGTCGACATGAATTTTGCTTAATGCATTAACTGTTATGTTTAGCGTTCTATCACCATACAACTCTAGAACCATGTGGTGAGTCTTGGCATGTATACCTCCGATCCCCTTAGAACTACAGTCCTTATACATGAACATGGTTTTATATCGAAATATTACAAATTGTGTTAGACAATGTGTTTGCTACTGTCTTCCTGCCTTCATCTGTGGTAAGTGATGGTGGAAAGAAACAATAGTATGGAACCATATAAGTATTTATGAATTTAAGTACTTCTTTGGAATAAAATTAGCAATAGTGATTTGTGGTATGTGGATTCTACATTTCTGGTATATATTTACATTTGTTTCCATGTTAGTTCAATCTAGGGAGAAGAATAATCAATTTGGATTATGCAGTGTCTCCAGGCTGAGAAAGCAATCAATGATTTAAAGGTACAGATGCTAACATGGGAGAAAGCATCTGACTGGCAGGTAAATATTTGAATCAACCAATCACAAGAAGAGAATTAATTGTTCAATCAATAAATTAGGAATTCAAATAGAGCAACGAGCTTTGGGGAAAGAAATCAGATTATTTGACATAAAGGAAAATTGGAGGATATTTGATTAAATTATCAAGATATTGCACAGTTTGAGAGAGTAATATTATTTTAGTGACTACAAAATTGAGTCAAATTTATAAGCAACTTGGCAGTATGAGTCCAAGTTGTCAGTATGATGTTGCAGCCCCTCTGATCTTGAGGCATGGACTGATTTGGTTGGGAAGCATGTCCTAAAGACATTGTATCTTCTCCTGAAAAAAGCTGGCCCCCAACTATTGTAACTGGTCCTTGATATCCTGGATATTGGCACTGGGACAAAACTAATGTCCAAGCTGATTCCACACATGTTTTATAGAAGACAAATCCTGGAATCTTGCTGGCCATGGGAGTATCTCAACATCGCACAGACAGGTCAGAGAGACATGTGCCATGTGTGGACAAGCATTCTATCCTGTTGAAAAATGGCATTACAATATTGTTACATAAGAGGTAACACATGAGGATGCAGGATGTCCATGACATACCATTGTGCCATCAGAATTCACTCAATCACTACAAGCCCTGATCTGAAGTCATACCCAATAGCTACCTCCACCATGACCCCAGGAGTAACCCCACCATGCCTCTAAAAAAACATTGGAAGAATGGGTATCTCACTAGGTTGCAACCATACTTTCCAATGATGGCCATTCAAGGTAGAGCACAACCATGATTCATCACTGAACACAATGCCACACCATTCATCAGCAGTACAAGCTTCCCGGCCATGACACCACTCCATTGTCTATGTGTTGTGGTGTTAACACTGGCCTATACATGGTATGGTAATTCTCTAATCCACTGCTGCTAGTCTCTGGGGCGCTAATGGCCTTGCTGTCAGTGTGCCCTCAACCCCAATAACAACAATAATAATAACAACAACAATGTTAGTCTATGACCAATGGTGCACAATGACACAGAATGTTGCAGGGAGTCCATTACTTGTTCTCAAATGGCAGGCGCAGATGTGAAGTGGTTACCTTTTCTTTATGGTTTTACGCCTCATCAACATCATTAGTGGTGGGAAAGGACTGGGGCCAAGGAACAGGAATTATTTTGGCCATGGCATTTTGAAGGAAGCATCCCAGCATTTGCCTAGAATGATTTGGGGAAACCATGGAAAACCCAAAGCTGGATGCCCGGACGAGGATTCAAATCCACGTCCTCCTGAAAGCGACGCCAGATTGTTACCACTCACCCACCACGGTCAGATGTGAAGGGATTACAATGTGACTGGTGCACAATATGGTGCTCCTCCGTTGTGGTCGTCAGACGTGGTCAACTGAAACTGCCTCGGTGTTCTCCGACATTTTATTCCCATCTTTTGCTCTTTGTGTACTTGTATTTGCGTATTCCTTCCTTAGAACTTTGTTTTAATGTACATTTTTCCACAACATTCACATGCCTTTTACCACGCATTTTCCGCCTGTGCTTCATTCATGTGGCGGGCTCGGATGTGACCACATCTTTCCCCCTGCCATATGTCTCGCCTCCTACATGAATAAGACTTAGGTCGAAATATTGTGTAATTCTTTTGTTTTTGTGTTTTTACGTGTCTCGCCCTCCTGCCTTCATCTGTGGTAAGTGACGGGTAACTGTTTATTTTCCCTATCCTATCTTATTTTCAGTGCCTCGCGGCAGTTTCTTTGTTTCCTTTATCCAATTGTTGCCTTACGGCTTCCTTCTTGTTTTGTCCTTTTTTGTTCCTATCTCGGTGTTCTCCGACATTTTATTCCCATCTTTTGCTCTTTGTGTACTTGTATTTGCGTATTCCTTCCTTAGAACTTCGTTTTAATGTACATTTTTCCACAACATTCACATGCCTTTTACCACGCATTTTCCGCCTGTGCTTCATTCATGTGGCGGGCTCGGATGTGACCACATCTTTCCCCCTGCCATATGTCTCGCCTCCTACATGAATAAGACTTAGGTCGAAATATTGTGTAATTCTTTTGTTTTTGTGTTTTTACGTGTCTCGCCCTCCTGCCTTCATCTGTGGTAAGTGACGGGTAACTGTTTATTTTCCCTATCCTATCTTATTTTCAGTGCCTCGCGGCAGTTTCTTTGTTTCCTTTATCCAATTGTTGCCTTACGGCTTCCTTCTTGTTTTGTCCTTTTTTGTTCCTATCTCGGTGTTCTCCGACATTTTATTCCCATCTTTTGCTTTTTGTGTACTTTTATTTGCGTATTCCTTCCGTAGAACTTCGTTTTAATGTACATTTTTCCACAACATTCACATGCCTTTTACCACGTATTTTCCGCCTGTGCTTCATTCATGTGGCGGGCTCGGATGTGACCACATCTTTCCCCCTGCCATATGTCTCGCCTCCTACATGAATAAGACTTAGGTCGAAATATTGTGTAATTCTTTTGTTTTTGTGTTTTTACGTGTCTCGCCCTCCTGCCTTCATCTGTGGTAAGTGACGGGTAACTGTTTATTTTCCGAAACTTTACTATTGAAAGCCAAAGCTAATTCAGTTATTCTAGCTGTTTGACTCTTTTATTTTAGTAGTTGGTATTAACCCTGGCAGTTTACTGAACCATAAACTATTTAAGCCCTGTTTACATGGTGTGAGTTGACTGGAATGAGTGTACTGTCTTGCTGCGCACGCAGCACTGGATAGTCCACTCTCCTCATGTAAACAGGTACAAGACAGACAGTTCTCTGGAGGATAGTGGACTTGGTTCACTACCAACTTTTGACGTGCGAGTTGAGGAAGCAAGATGGTGACAACTGGCAAGTCGTGTAAGTGGAATGAAGCGGAGACGTTACAATTTTTAGAATTGTATGATAATGAAGAAATTCTGTGGAACTTTAAGATTAAAAACTACTAAAATAAAGATTTTAGAGATGCTGCTATCAAAAGAATTGTGTTATTACTAAATAAACCAGAAGTTGGTGAGATGGAGATAAAAAACAAGATAAAAAATTTAAGAAGCACTTATGTGCAGGAAGTAAATAAAATTAAATCGTCCCAGATATTGGGGTCTTTAATGGATGAAGTACACAGATCAACTTTAATTTGGTTTGAAGTTGCAGATAGATTTTTGAGGAATGTGATTTCAACAAGAAAAACATCATGAAATTTGGTAAGTCACATTGTGTTTATTTCATTTAAATAACAATTAACATTACATTGAAGGCTGAATACATGTCCACTGCCATGATACAGCACCTTTTGTATTGAAGTATTCCATGTACTTCCATCTTTTTGTTTCAGCCGACTGAGAGAAATTATTACTTCCATGTTTAAGGTGAGATTCTGTTAAGCCCAAACTAATATCTGCTTGTCTCCAGGCACCTTCTAAAACGTTCCCATTTTCCAATTCCTTGTCAGCCACTGAAGAAATGTATGTGGTTGATGAAATATTTACTAACCAGTTATGAATTGCACAAGTACTTTTACAACAAGATCCACTTTGTTTGAAGATCTCTCGGGTGTGCAGCCGGGTCATTTGGTCGTAAATGTACGCCCAAGAGATCTTCAAACATCAGATCCGCCGGGAAAACTTACGATTACACAAGATCCACTTTCTCAGGAGAGAGCTGAATGGGTGTTCTGTAAATTCTAAAACACATAGCTAAAATCCCTAAAGCATTTTCAACGATACGTCTTGCCCATGAAAGCCTATAGTTGAAATTTTTTTCTTGTACAGATAGGTCACCATGTCTAGAATATGGTTTCATAATATACATTTTTAAAGGAAATGCGTCATCAGCTACTATCTCTCCCCATGAAGGAAACTGCAATGCTCCATTCTCTATTGATCTTTTCAATGACAAATTTCGAAAAACTGTGCTATCATTTACCCTATCATTTGAACCAGCATCAATATAAATAAATCTGTATCTGCTGTCCACGAGAGCGAAGAGAATTATGCCGAAATAGCCTTTGTAATTGTAGAAGTAAGTGTGACTGTTTTTGGGGCATACAATTGTGACGTGTTTCCCACCCATAGCACCACAACAGTTGGGAAAATTTTCAGTTATCTTTAAATCCTTCAGCAATATTCTTCCATTCTTGTGCTGTAGTCAGAATCTAAAACAGCAAAGTAAAGGTCAATTATTGTAACTGCCGACTTTTACTTTACTATTATTATTATAAGTTTATTTTTTATAGGTTGACGATAACGATAAGGAACTGCAACTAACAGCTGACACAAGCAGCAGCCAACTTCAAAATGTTCGTGAGCATACAATTGATGAATTTGGCTATAATTTTTCAGTTCCCAGGAAGGAAAATCAGAAGAAATTAAAAAAAAATGAAAGTAAACAATCCTCCCTCCTACATATCATCAACAATAGAAAAGCTGGAAAAAATAAAAGAAAGTGTAAAACATAATGATGAATTTGATGATTTTTGGGCTAATATTGCCAGCCAGTTGAGAGAACTCCCACTAGAGCTATCTCTAGAACTGCAAAGTGACATAATGATGATGATAACAGAAAAATGAATTCATTATTACAGATCTCAAAAGGCTTCTGAAGAAATGGAGATTTCTTTACTATCTATGAACAGTCGCCGGGGTCATCACCGCAACAAAGTTACGGAATTCTAAATACTGCAATAAATAGTATTGGAGGATTTGAAACTTATTGACCTTCCTTATATCTTCTTATACTTCATTTATGTACATATTTAAGAATTAAAATCAATTTTTAGAAGTTTTAATTGATGTAAGCTCAATTTAAAAAAAAGAAAATTACCTCCATATGTCCTTTCAAACTATCATAAATAGCTTTCAAAACAGCTGGAATAAATGTTGAAATCGTACTTTTGGCACTCGATAAAAATGTTCCAGGCTACTACAGGAGTCACCTGTGTCTAAATATCTCAATGTTATTTCCAGTTTTATCTGGGGTGTTAGAGCTTGCCTCATAATTGTGTCATCTTTTTTAATACTGATAGAAATATTTGACAGAAGCTCTTCAGATTGAGAAACAAGTCTTAAATTATTTCTGTAACTTTCTACATCTTCAACTGCAACTTCATTCAAAAACGTCGTCGGAGCACCTAAAACATTTCTTTTTGAAATCCACTCCCTTACCCACTTTCGACATTTTCTTTTATTATTCTACATACCATTCAAACTTATCAGCTACAATATCAATTCCTTCCTGTAATGTGGACATACTATTTTCAACAAGATCACAATGTAGTAGAGAACTCTCCTGAGAGTGGACGGTGTACTGTCTTCAAATTATTACTAGCATGCTAGTCCACTCTCTTACCCCCACCACCGACCCTCCTTCCCACTGTCGTTCCAGTCAACTCGCACCATGTAAACGGGGCTTTACTACAACTAATTCTCAGTAACATAATGAATGGCAACTGATGCTTGTGAATTTCGGGAAAAGCCCTTACTTGAGATTGTAGTATGAAGCACATGACTAGATTTGCATGGGCACTTTCAGTCGATCATACCAACGTATAAATAAGGAAACAAAAGAAGTTGGACAGATAAAGTAAAAATGACTATCAGGGAATAAACCATCACTTAACATAGCAGATAGCAGGACAGGGTTGATACAGAGCAATTATCAGGCATACGACCCTTCCTTAGCTGTAGTACATGACACACACAAGGTGTAAGTTGTGAGCTGATATGGTAAGTAGTGATTTATTCCCCTATCCATATATAATGAGTAGGAAAATGCTTTAAGATAATGAAACTAAGGAAGGCTACAAAAATTTAAGCCAACATTTACCATAGATGAAGGCGGCTAGAATCAACGAAGACGAAAGAGATGAATGCGTGTGTGTTAAACCATATTCTTGCAAGTATATGAGTCACTTAACAAGGCATAATGTGATCACACCAATGCCCACTGAGTGAATGGAAAATCCAAGTAGTGAGCCCAGGGCAGTTGGGGTGGAGAGGAGCAAGAAAATACTGAATCGATAATCCTGGAGAATTATTATCGTAGCAAGTGGGAGTAATATCACAAAAGTAACAAATGTGAGAGGATATAAATAATAGTAGAAAACTTTAAGCAGAAAAGTAATAATAATAGGAGTTGGGTCTACTGGAAGGGTCTTGTCAGAGATTGAGACCAGGAGGATGTCTGGTGACAAGGATATGTTGGTAAGCTAGTTCCCATCTGTGGAGTTCAGAAGAGGTTGTGGTTTCATAGAAGACTGACAGCCCTCTTTCTAAAACTGTTGTTTATATTGTTCAAATTGTGGCTACTGGCCACTAGATAGGATAAGTTGCTGGTATAAACTATTTGCCTGTAGCTGTTCATTCTGATGGATAGTGGGTTAGTGATGAGACCAATATATGAATTAGCACAATGAGGGCAGGTGAGTTTTCTATTAATATTCATTTCCTAACACATTTGTTATTCTGGTGATAGTTCCCTAACTACATTTTTCTTGAGGATGATCATTTCAATATTTTATGGCCCCTACCTCCACCAACACCAGGACCTACTACTTGAGTTTTTTTTTTTTTTACTTATGGCTTTATGTCTTGTCGACATTGAGGTCATTAGAGGCAGGATGGGACTGGGAACAAGGGTTGGGAAGGATTTCAGCCATGGCCTTTTGAAGGAAGCATCCTGGCATTCGCCTGGAGTGATTTGGGGAAACCAAGGAAAACCCAAATCTGGATACCAGGACGGGGATTCGAACCGCCGTCCTCCTGAATGTGAGGCCAGAGCAGTAACCACTCAACCACCATGCTTGGTTTGAGTCCTTCATCCACTCAGTGGGTGTCAGTGTGATCACATCTAACCTCAATAAGTGTTTAATCTACTTACAGGAATAAGGTTCAATGCCTAACTATTGTATCAAATGTGTTTGTCTCTTTTGTGTTCATTTACTGCAACCACCATCATCTATGGTAAGTGTTGGGTTGAATTTCCCTATTATTCCTTAGTTTTGTATGCATATATATTTTGACATCTCTTTCAAATATTATATAGTTGCCCAATTATGACAAGTATCGTGACATCACTCATTCATTTCCCTCTCAGTTAATACTTGAGTAATGAAATGTATTTTTTCTCACTTCTCTTTGAAAATTTTAATCTCTCAGATTTAGATGTAAATAACAAATAATCTGTCTATAATTTCAACTCCAAATTTGTATATGACTGTCTAATTTATCTTTTTTGTGATACTTCAGAAGTTACATCAATAATTTTGACTTTAATTATACTTGCACTTTCAATGTTTACATGTCAACTAAGGAGTAAAAAAACAAATCTTGCCACATAATTTAATACCAGTTGGTCACAAAAGATATAAATTGATCATACATATAGTAGCTCCTATAATGTTCATACTCTTGTGGAGCATCTGAAGCCCCAGGTTAGAGTACATAATACGCCATAAGAACATAAATAATTAATTAAACATTTAAAACCCATTGAGACAACACATACACAATGCATTGTAACATGTAATTATGGGTAAACAGATTAACAAAACTTAATACATTTTTTCCTTGAACATGGCTGTGGTGAATTACTATCCAACAAGTTGTCCCTTGCAGCTTACTCTATAAGGTTTCTGAAGTAACTGGCCTGGGCACTGTAGGACCATGTTAGATGATGAAATTATTGCACAGCCTTGAAATTTCACAAAACTGACTGATTTTAATAAATGGATAGAAGAATTATAGAAACTATTCCCTTGTTAAAAAAATAGGAAACTGAAGATTAACAAAAAAGGTCTAATTTTGGTTGATACCCTATTATTATCCAAAAGGTTTGAAGTCAGCATGATACATAAATTCTGTTATGAAATAAGCATCAATCTGTTGTAATTACCTGCTTCAACAACATGTTCAAGTGTAGGGAAGCGTCTCTTCACAGCAGAACTAATTGATCTCAGCACCAATATTAGCGATAGATTGAGGTATCTCATAAGTGTCCGTCGTACCATTCTACCGTGTTCATCATTTCCATTTACATAGAGAGCAATTGAATGCATAATTCTGAAAGTAAGTGACTGAATTATCTTTCATTCTTTGATTCTTTTCTTTTCATATTAATATATGGAATTATAAAAATATATACAAAGTACTGTATAAAAAACAAAATGTGTTCTTGGAAACAGGAAGAAACCAGAAAGAGAAATTTTTTACTGTTTTGTTCAGTAGAAAATATGACTGAAAAATATTTCTATTTAATTTTATTTCAAGTCTTAATCTGAGTTCAGTTTCAATTGTACCTACTTTATGTTTGTCTCCATTATCATCAAGAAAGAAGGATAGAAATAGTATGGATTCTACTACTTCAAAAAAATCATGAAATGAAAATTATTCCAGTTTTAAGTATAGTGCAAATAATTTTGACAGTATACAATCAAAGACTTTCACAACTGGAAAAATAGTTTGGATGCTGTCAGAAATTTTGATAGTAATTTCAGTTTTTGAAAGTGGTAGCAGTACTCATAATTCACTCCAGCACATAAAAGTTTAGTTTATGTTCCATTACAGGGTGTGATTAGAAAGGAAGAATTCACCCCAACTGCCATAAACTATCCTGATCTCTGGTTACGAATGTCATATCCCATAAAGGGTTGATTACTTCTGACCCATTGAATATTTATCTATGTTATTTGAAACACTCCCTAGCTGTATAAAAATGTATACATATTATAATTATTGAATCTTTATAGAATCATGATTAATTAACTTTGATAATGATGACACTCATTCAAAATGTCTTGTGCTTAAAACAACCAGTCATCTAACTGAATAGTCTTCTTCTTTCTATCTACCCATTATGTCCCATTGTTGACTGAAATTAACTGAAAAAATAATGCAAATGTAATTAAGATGTTTGTTGGTGGCTGAAGTGGAATAAAAATAACAGAATTTTTACTGCATATGTATGTCCAAGAAACAAATGTTATTTCTTCAGGAATAGTGAATTTTCAGAAACAAGTGCAAACAGTGAAACTAAATTGTGTGTTTGACATACGTTGACCTGCTTCAGAATCTAAAGCTGTTAGAGCACTTTTTGACTGCTTTGGAATGTCTTTTTACAAAACTGAATCATAATGGTTCACTTTCAACTCAAGAGTGGTCCACATTTAAGGGATTAGTATAAAATTATTGAAGTTGGTAGTTGTAATGGAGTTAACTGTATTGTTTGAGACTCTACATATTATGAAAGTGTTATTATTGTACATGCAAAAACTTGATTCTTCAGTTCTCAGGGCAAAGGACGAAGTTGACATGGCTTTTAAAATAGCAGAAAATGTTGAAACTGTTTATTCATCATTTATGAGAATGTAGTTTAGGAGCTAGAGGAAAAATGTCCTGTTAGAGGAAAATTGTCCTATTAAGTAAATCAGAGATAGAAAGTTGTAAGTTCAAACATTTCAAAACAAATTTTTTCTATCTTTCATGAGCAATATTTGTAGCTGCTGTGAATGGTTAGGTTTCTTTTTGGATGTATTAAATCCTTTTACATGACCCTCAGATGAATGTGAACGTGTCTTATACTGGTTCATAGGTCCCGCATTCATGTAAAATGTTGAACTTTTTAAACAAAACTAACTATCTGTTTGTCAGTAGTTAAGGATTTTCATGTGCACAGAGAAAATTCAAATGTCTATCATTCTTCAGTGAAAAAACTTGTGAGTTGAATAGAAATGGTGCTTATACCTGCAGGTGAATGTAATACAATCTAATGTTAACTGACCAGAGAGATCACTTTCAAGTTGTAATACGTGCAAACCTCCTTTCTATTTCAATATATGTGTCCCCAGTGCACTGATTTGATACAGAAAAATTTGTAATAAAATGGATAAAATTTAAACATTACATGAATTTGATAAACAGATAGGTACACCCATCTCCATCTTTTCAAATGATTTATGAAAGGCAAAAATTTAATTTTCTTTTAGCTTGGTTTTGCTCTTTAGCTTTAAGTGGTATTTGATTTTAGTGCTTCTCTTTTCCTAATGACTGGAACATTAGATAAAAAATTGATATTTTAAAGGATTAATGTTCAGTAAATATTACAGATGTACAAAAAGTAGGCAACTGGTAAAAAATTATGTAAACTACATAAAGTTAATATTATTTTAATTAATTACTGCAGTTGAATCTAAACCAGTTTCTAAATAGTTTTCAAAGGAATTCTGAGAAATTATGTATAGAGAGAGACATGTAATTAACTCATTATGTACATCTATCTCTGATAAAATTGCACCCTGTTATATCATTTTGTCAGTGGCAGTTTGAAAACTGCTCTCTCTTAAAAATAAGTCTGCTGCATCCCAGGAAAAAATCCTCATTCTACCATTGATATCTGGTCTAAGCACATAGTGGCATGTTTCTGATAGACCAGAAAAACCAGAAGGTTACTATACACTATATTATCACATATCATTCCAAAAACTTGTACAAAAATCATTTATTTGAGAGAGAGGGTACTAAAAATGAATATAATTGCTTGCATATAATTTTTTGTGTGCAAGAATTAAATAAGAAAGTTCTCAGATGTTTATGAATTGAAATAACTGTTAGAATTATATATTCTTGTCCTTTATTTTGTAAATTCTTTGATCATGTCAGCAGGTCATATATCTCTAAAAATATCAAATTCAAAAGAAACAATCAAAACTGAATGTTTCTGTGCAATACAAAACTAATTCTTTATTAATCAGTTTTCTTGTTTTATAAGATGTGGAAAAAGTGAAAGATTTAGTCAGCTTCATTTGAGAAAACAATCACTTCAGGTATCAGTGACTATGCACCTGTATTGTTACAGCATTTACAATGAAGTTGGGCTTCCAACATAATCTGCTTCTTTGCTCCACGATCAAAGATCTAAATGTCTGATGCACTGGTGTTGCAATAATGTCAATATTCTTAATTGAATACTTCCTATTATTTGAATATTTGCAGATATAATATTTATTATTACTTTTTCATTTAACTCATAGTTAATGGCTGATTTTAAATTAACTTTCTGTTTGCTGTATTATTAAGGTCTGCTGAATACAAATTACTTATTGAGTGAAGGAAAAAGGATTTGATTTTCTTCTCATAGATGTGAGACTCGCTTAATATCTCTCACGTGCCTTTAGCATTAACAATAATTAATTTTTGTTTATCGTTATTCACTATCAACATAAATGAGAACCCCCATATCAACAATTAAAGTGCATAGGGATAAAAAAAATATGCATTCTGTGATAATGTTAATACACAATAATTTAGTAAGGATTAACAATTCTACATAACATACAATTTTTTGTTGTGTATCTGATAAATTCGGATCAGATAATAACTTTTGCAAAAAATCTATAAATAATTCAAATTCCTAGTTTGGCCTACTGAGGATCATCAAATTTTAGTTTAAAATTACTCCTAACTTAGAATGACGTATTTATGTGTGTGTGTTTTTTAAGTCTTCATAGCCATTTTATTCCACATATACTTTAATATGTGTGTTCTCGTGCTATCCTCAAGTTATCTACATAATTCCCCATTTCTAAAATCATAATATACATTACTAAGGTACATTATACTGAATCAATGCAGGGAAAGCAGTGTGTTTCAAATTATGAATGATCAGTTATCCTGTACATCACTAAAATTAACACAACATATCAAAATGTGAGATATATACAAACAAGAAAAAATTCCTGCACTGTTAAATTCCAAGGGTTTGATCAAGCACATACATGTTCTCTTCTTAAAAATATTGAAAAAAAAAAAAATGCTTAACAAGTAGTAGTATGTCACATGCAGTATGTGATTTTATTTATATATAAAAACAAAATTTATCTTTGGCATTTTAATTATCAGTTTGTTTTACGCCTGTAACTGTGTTGCTGGTATCAGCGAGCTAAAAAAAAAAAAAAAGTCAAATTAAGGCACACACCCATCACAGGAGGGAAAGTTTTGCAGTCCTGTGTGCTTTATGTTTGCAAAGCATGTTAGGGGCTCCTTCTCTACAACTAAACCCAGTTTGAACAGCTCACAGCTTGTTTGTTAAACTGTACTTTCAAGGATATCTCTTATATCATTAAAAAAAAGGGGTGGTAAAGATATTCCCCAAGGTTTTGAAATATTTATTCCATCTTCATAAATATCTCAAACTGGTATCATGCATATTTCAAAACTTTTGTGAAAAGTGTCACATGTAATATATATATTAAAAGGTAATTAAGACATCTTATGATGTTGTCACTTCCCACCAAATTTATAGCATATTTCTTCTCTGAATTCTATATTTCACACATTAAAGGATTAATGTTAGCAGTAACAATTACCACACAAACATGCTTTTGTCCTACTTGTCAGGCCACGGAATAGCCATATACTGTTGCCACCACCTCCCAGCCACATATGCCACATAGAAACCCAAAACAAAGGACAGTGGTATAAGATTTATAAATGTATCACAGTAAATAACCATCTTCTCGAATATTCTGAAATAGAAGAGACAGAAAAACATATTAGGAGTCTGCAAATAAAAAAAATATTAATGAGGAGAATAGTTACTGTTAAAATAAGAAGATGTACTTTTTCTTAACTTTATAACTCTTCATATTTATTGTAAAACAGTAATTGGAATGTGGAAATGACACTAATTTTCCCTCTTGAATGAAGGACTAAAAGTATCAATGATGCTTGCCACTGAATAGGTTAAATTTTAATGAAGTCTATTGCTTTTAATTGGATGAGAATAATAAGATCCAATTAATTACTGTAAGTTTTTTCAGTTTTTATTAATTTTTTGTGAAATGATTGGAGAAAGTGAATGGTTAGGTGAATAATAAATGTATATCCATTTTTGCTGAAGAATGTACAGAAACCCATTCCACAACAGTAAACAGCAGCATATTGAATCAAAAATCTTGAGGTTCTTATATTCTTCAGTAAAATTTGACTGCATATTAAGGGTAGAATTAAGATTTTAACAAATTATTTCCTCAAATTTGCCATAGTTAACGTTTGCTTGAAAAACCTCCGTGGGTACAATGTCACTCTTCTGCCTGTTTAATAAGTTAGAAAAATATCCCTCGTCTTATAATTTATTTAAGAAAATAGGGCAAGTCCATAAACTATGTAGCTTCATTTAGGCTTCTTTTTAAACCCTCAACACTCCCCCTCCCCCCCCCACCCCTTGCACCACATAGCCTGACATGGTTTTTGCCATGACTCCCTCTCCTCCCTCATGTGTGAAATGTAGTTTTTCCCTATTAATTCCAGATGTGCGGTTTTCTCTTACCATACTATCATTAAAATTATTGCATATGTTATGAACGTAACCGATATTTGCCTTATATACTTTTCTATAATTATAAATATTTTGAATGAAATGGTGACAATAGCCACTCCTGCAAATGATCAATTATTGGAAAAATCTCTTTCTTGGGTACAGTCAGGATATCCCTTACTTCTTCAGGTGTTACTAAAAACATTCTCCTTATCTCATTCATCATTATTTATTAATTTACAAAATAGAACGTACTATAGCTGCCACCTAAGAAAACCTAAGAAGAGCTGCATTTTTGTTTACTTTTGCTGCAATTCTGTCAAGTTTTTTTCTACATTACCAAGGAATAATTTTTTGTCCTGCTTAAAAGCTTTCTATAACTCATTAGTAAAATTTTGGATATTGAAAACTCAGTGGAAAAACATTTCCCATAAGCGTCGTAAAGTTTATTGTACAGCACCATTTTGCCCCACACTTTGAACTGAAACAACACTTAAGCGAGCACTACAATTAAAGAAACAGACAAATTCACTCAACAGAATAAAATTACAATTATTTTATCTACCTTTTGTGTGGTGACACATGGGAGATCCAAGTAAAAAAAACTTTTTTTTTCCTTTCTCAAAAATCAAAACAATATGAACTGTCGCTATAGAGGAAAATCCCATGTGACATCTGCCATCATGTTTTTTGGTGCATGCCATTGCATGTCACTTAGTTCAAATGTGCTGGCCCTGTGCGACCCAAACACTGTGACTTCAAGTCTGATGTATTCGCGGCACTGTCAGAATTAATAGGGTGTCTAAAATACGGAGATAATTAGGCATATGACCATCGTAACTGGACATTTCCACAATGGCAAAGAATTGCATGGAGTGATTAATCCCAATACCTTTTTCATCATGCTGATGGGAGGGTATGAATCCGTCATTTTCCTGGGGATCAGCTCTTTGACACATGTACTGAGGGATGGAGACAAGCTGGTGGCAGCTCAATTAAGCTCTGGGGAATGTTCATGTGGGCATCCATAGGTCCGGTGGAGCTCGTGCAAGGCACCATGATAGCAATACGTATCATACACTGGTTGCAGACCACATACATCTCTTCATGATAACCATGTTTCCCAACGGCAGTGGCATTTTTCAACAAGATAATTCGCCATATCACAAGGTCAGGAATGTGATGGAATGGTTCATGGAACACAGTGTCGAGTTGCAATTGATGTGCTGGTCCCCTCAGATCTGAACCAGACCGAACACATCTGGGATGTGATTGAACGTGGCATCAGAGCTCATCGCCCCCCCCCCTCCAGAATTTATGTGAATTAGGTGACTAGTGTGTGCAGATGTGGTGCCAACTCCCTCCAGCGACGTACCAAGGCTCCATTGCTCCCATGTCAAGATACGTCACGCTGTTATCCTTGCCAAAGGTAGACATACCGGCTATTAGGTAGGTGGTCATAATGTTCTGGCTGATCAGTGTATACTTAAAGTTAGCACAATGCATGGACTTCGCCTCCCCTCCATCCTTTTAGCAGAATATCCTCGACACTACAATTTTATTTTCTGGAATACATGGCCATAATACATCTATAAAGACGACAAGCCATTGTCAATCATATGGAGAGGGATAAAATTGCCTGCAGCTTCTTGTTTTAATGCCCCTGCAACAAGAAACAATTAGATCAAGAGTTTTGTAAAAAAAAAATAAAAAAAAAATAGAGAGATAGAGAGGACAGAGAGAGTAAAGCATATGTTATGGGGAAGGGCAGTACATTTAGATTTTCTCACTGCTACTGATCTAGTGAATGATTTTTTGGATTTCTGGAAACTATATGTGAATGCAGCAACTGACACAGGTATTTTGAAAGTTAGGCACAAAATGTAGCAGTACCGGTAACAGTGGATATTAAATGTGCATTAATTAATCCCAAAAATCATACTTGGTTTTGAAATATGTAACTTGCAATTCATTGGTTGCTAATGTTATTGATTCTGGGGATGATATTATGTACTCTTTATAAGACTTAAAGTTTAGTGGGGCGTAGCCATAAACAGTTCAGCCTTAACTCCAACCGTGTTCTGTTGCTTATGGATAAACATTTCGTGTTTTACTGAAACTCAGCCGCCACCTAAATTGATCTAACCCTAACTTAGGATAGGTATGTAGTCATTAAAAGTCACTGTTGCAATTTAAACTTTTAAACTATATATTATTCCAAAAATTATAGTGTCACCAACAGGTGGTATCGGAAATCATCACCAAAGAATTTTAATTGCAGGAACGATTAACACATTCGAGACAGACCAACCTCACAACCCCTAACTGAATTTACAGTCACATGAGGTATTTACGCCAAGTGCTAGCCTCAAAGTTCAACCATGGAGGAAGGAATTATATGGAGGAGAAGTGAGCTTAAATCGGTGAAGCAAGCACTAAACTCTCCCGCATGGTGGCAGCACCGGCAGCGACCATATGGCGCTTCCCAACAATTAAGGTGTTCACATTGTGGTAGAGGCAGTGATTATTTCATTTAGTATTGTGTATAAGTGTTTAAAAATGCCAGCTTGTGTTGCGTACGGTTGCACAAATAGGCCAGACAGGAATGAACCTGGAATATCATTTCATAAGTAAGTTGAATTGTAATTATCGTTGTTGAAGTGAGTGGTAGACACCGCAAACTTTGCAGCACGTCTATAAATATTTAGTCATAGCTCTCAATGGGATGAATTTGTTCTCAAATTTTTCTTGGTGTAGTGTAGAAAATCAGCAAACCTTGCTATTTTGCACATAATAGACTAGCATTATTTTTTAACGAGTGTTTAAAATGAGATTTAAAGGGGCGTGTTTTACTTCGTGATTCAGTGAATTTACTATTACGATTTCTTTCGTCACATTCGTGGTCGGACTTGGGAGGAAACTGTAATTCTTTTTCCTCTTCAATAATTCGATGATGTCTTGATGTAAAATTTATAATATGTTCTGGAGCATGATTAACAATTTTTCCAGGAGTATACAATTACCAGTGTTTGCATATTTCACTTCACATTTCAAGAGTAGTTTTTTTTTTATAAGCTGCTCTAAAGTGTATGGGCAGTGGGATTGTTTGAATTCCTCCCCCCCCTCCACCCCCCAAAGATCTGATACATTGTAAAAATATTTCAAAGTGATCCTGACTAAATTTATATGCTAATATATATTTTAAGATTTTTTGATCAATAACTAAGGAATTAAAGAAATACTTCAAACATGAATCAGAAAACCTAAGAATCCAGTGCTCCTACTGCTGTCAAGTATTATCTTGCCATATGGTGACACTTTCAAATTACATATATAACTTTCTGTTTCAATCAATCTTGTATCACTGTTTCCTAATTACACTTGGATATTATGGAGCGTGTGCTCCATTGAAATTAAATAAAATAATAATACCCTTAGTCTTTTTTTGTGGCTGTAGATGTTTTGGCAAATAAAATTCTATTAAAATAATTTTTAACAGACTTTTTTTCCTTAATTTCTAATGTTTATAGATAGCATCAATTGAGATACATACATAAGAGAGCGTGCATAAACCACATAGCTCCAATTTGGCCTCCTGTGAACCACTATCCCTCCCCAAGTAGACCAACTTGGCTTTTGCCTCCACCCCCCTTCCCCCCCCCCCCCTCACCCAGCAAGTAGGTTTTTTTTCCCCTTTTGATTCCAGAAGACATTTTGCACTGTTTTCTCTTGTCAGACTATTATAAATTACATAAGGAGATAATTAGCTGAGGGAAATAAATAGGTTTAATTCTAGATCATGATACTGCTACAACTACTTTAGGCCTACTACCAGTACAGGGATCTAGCTTTTTTTTTAATTATTCCTAGCAGTTGAGGTTAGGTTGAAATACAGCCTGGACCAGAAGAAAAATGTCATAAAAGTGGTACGGATAATTCTTTGATAGCTGCGTGCGGCAGAAAGGTGCTATAGCGGTATCGCCATCTAGAATTAAACCAATAAATATTCACATGCTGTTGTGAATTCCATTCCTCATTTTAACTGTGACAAATTTTATGAATGGATAGCTACGTGGCCTGGCTTGGAATCCCCCCCCCCTCTCCCTACATAGCTCAACGTAGCCTTCCAGCACCCCCCCCCCCCGGACCAGGCCGTGTAGATTGTGCACGGTCCCTACCTTTAACCACATGTTAATTCATTATTAATAATGTGAAGTAAAGGAAAATAATGAATCAAATTCTGTGTCATAAAGTTACTTGTACATTCCTGTAATAGCAACAATTGTGAAACGGCTCTTTTATTTTTAAAGGTAATAATAAAGCCTCTGCCCTTTTAAACAGAAGTTGAAGTAGAGTTCTTCTAGCGTGATAAGTTATTTTGTTGAAAAAAGTATAGGCTTGTTCAGACAGTGACTCATCATCGCATTTATGATTGGAGCACACTTGCTTGAAGTTACTTAAAAGAACACCGCATGATGCCAACCATACATTATAGTAAAGTATCACTCTTTACTTTTTGTTGATACACTTTATACTAACTATAAATTATGCGGAAACATTTTATTTCTGGTACCAGCCTACAAAATGTCTGGGTTGCTCATCCCTAGAGTGGGTCCTCTTACTTTTTTCTGGTCTAGGACACATTTCAGACTAACCACAAGTGGTAGTAATAAAACTGAAATATCCATTCTGCATGTCAACCATGTAATCATTGTGGCTTTGACAGAATTAATTTTTGGTCCAGCCTGCATCCAAACCTAAACCCCTCAATTTGGTTGTTGTATATCCCCCAAACTAAGCAAGATATCGAAAACATTTATTCCTTATTATCGAGTTTTTTCGTCGTGTTACATAAGAATCCATCATTAAATTTGACTTTTGCGAAATTTTTCTTCTGCATTTCAACTCAAGACACCTCACTTTTGAGACAGTATATCTCGAGAACTAGGTGAAATATCGAAAAATTTTACTCTTTATTTTTTATTTGTCTCGTCTTTTTAAATAAAAATTCATCATAAAATTTGACTTTGAATAATTTTTTCTTCTGAATTTCAACCAAAACCATTTCACATTTGAGACAGAATATCTCGAAAACTAAGCAGGATATCAAAAAATTTTATTCTTCATTTTTTATTTGTCTCATCGAGTTACATAATAATCCATCACCAGATTGCGGCGTCACGTTTATCCTAGAGTCCCCTTGAGGTGTTTAACCATACTCCCCGTGTTTGTTGGGAAGCGGTCAAGTCCCCACCACTCCGGCCATGCCCCCCCACTCCTCCGCCGGCCTGCTTCACTTCCATGCGTGGCAAAGGTCTCTTGCGTCGTCTCCATATTATTCCTTCCTCCATGAGTTCAACATGCCTGCCCGTGGATCTGCATCCGCCTAGCTTCGCATCGCAAAGTAGTGTGGTCACGCTCCAATTGATTTTCGAAGACTAGGGCGGAGTAGAGCCTAGGGCTGCTATTTATAGAAGACACCTGGGAACGCTGCATTTTCATGTTTCACATGAAAGCAGTCCCAGCTTCTGATCAAATGTAGTCCTCCATGCTTGTGGATTTCGTCACCTGATTTCCTCAATGTGCATAAATAAATTCCAATCGGCCTGAAATTTTGACAGTAATTAGGTTGACGAATAAATGTTAATTTAAATCCTTATAAAAATTTTCATAACTTCTATAGTTTGGCCGAAAAAATTATTTTCTAAAATTCCAAAATCTGTTTATATCTTCCTCAGTTTTAAAGCTATGAAGCTGAAATAACTTTTAAACTGCTTCTAATTTATTGCTCTTTCATTTGGTACTACTTACTGTTTTCTAACCGCTGAACCAAAATTGTTAATATCTCGAAATTGATATCTTTTAAAATATTTAACTGACAGCTCTGAAACATATTTTAAACGATTCTACGTCCCCTAATTAATAAGTAATCTCTCATTGTAATAGCAGCTCTCGAATTGTTTTATTATCATTTCACTAAATCGAAAAATTTTCTCCTACATTAAAATTCTCCCCTTTACCGCTACCGGAAGAAGCCATATTAATTAGTTTATCAATAACTTTATACTTCGGATATCAGCCAAAATATGACACCAATTCTAAAACCCATAGTAGCATCATTTCTAGAAAAAATTCTTCCTCAATTTAAACATATTGTAGCTTTTGAATTTATTTCCCTCTAGTTTCGACTAATTTTCCATTTCGGCTTAACTTTCCTGCTGATTCCAAATTTCGAATTTTCATATCTCTTCAAGGAAACCTTCTACCGATAATATTACTGACTTCATTCTATTAGTTATAGTCTAAAATGGCTCAGGAAATAAAGGTAATGCTTTCTTTTATGAAATAATCTGAAATACCATATACGCTAATATTACATTCTGACTTATTATAACTGTTTAATCTGATTTATGACTTGGATTATGTAAGCAAATGACTTTAAAATTGATCTGCAATGCTACTTAATTGAACTCGCTGTTCTATAAACAAATTTTGTTACGCAGTTACAAAATTTCTAGGTTACCTTACATCTTCCATATTCCTGAAATTACACATTACGATTTGTAGTCGTTGCTTTGCAATTTCTGGTAATTAGACAAACCTATGAAGATATGAAATTTAGTACGCCGATTACATTACAAATGCTTTCAGATATTATTCCTCAAACATGTTAGACTATCTACAAATGTCTAAAACACTACATCAAGGAAGAAAAAAGATTGCAACAGTTACTTCCTGGTCCAATAAATACCTTGTAAATTTCGAGCAAAACTGGAAATCTTCCGCATTTTGCGGTTTATGTAGTTTTTGTTGTTTGTCCCACAATTCGGGTATATTGTTATAAATTTCGAAAATATTCGTCCACACAAGATTGTACGATCAGGCCACGAACTTATGAGACGTTCCTAGTAACCCAAGGAGGAATAGTGACTACTACCATCTGTCTCCAAGTAGAGTAACGGTTGTGGCAGTGTGCTTTGTGTTTTCCTGACCGTGAAACAAGTATCGGTAAGGCAACAGTTTGGATCATCCAAACATTCATCAGCTGGTTTGTGGAGTGTTATGGTAGAGTATAGCTGTGCTATTATCCTATCAGTCAAACATCCAGGCGACATATGCTTAACGACAATCCTGTGGAATAAAAACCTCCTTCTGGTGAGAGAAACCAGAACTGTATTTTCTAAATCATTCAAGCAAAGATATCGAACCATTTCGATACTCACATATGGCGATTCGTTCATACGTCCTCCGGCCCACTGTTAGTGATGTCATTGTCAGGCAATAAGGAAAGCATTAAAACCAATCATCATTACGACACTGAGACTGGTGGTTGAGCATAGCATTCAGGAGAATGCCGGTTCCAATACATTATTCTGTGGCACTCATCACTTTCACCTCTTCCGACTTCTACATCTACATATATACTATGCAATTCACAAAATTGTGGGTGGCAGAGGGTGCTCAGCACCAAAGCTAATCTCTTTGCTGTGCATTCCAATCCCTAATGGTACGAGGGAAAAAAGAATTCATATAAGAATCAGTCCGGCACCTTATTTCTCTAATTTTATCTTTCCTGTCCTTCCGACTCAAATAGGTTGGTGGAAGAAGTATATCACTACACTCATGAGTGAAAGTTGGAGTACGCATCTTTTCCAATAAGTTTAAACGAAACGTGTGTCGTCTATCTACCAGAGACTCCCAACCTAATCTACTAATCAGTTCTGTGACGCTTTCATACGTAGCGTTTGAACAGTCAGCGAGTGCAGTAGCGTATTTTGTTGTTGTTTTTATATCTGTAGTGGTGTGGGTATTTGAATAGTGTAATCTCTGAGTGTTTACATTTTGTAAACAGTGGTCGTTAGTAGCGTTTGAACAGTCAGCGAGTGCAGTAGCGTATTTTGTTGTTGTTTTTATATCTGTAGTGGTGTGGGTATTTGAATAGTGTAATCTCTGAGTGTTTACATTTTGTAAACAGTGGTCGTTAGTAGCGTTTGAACAGTCAGCGAGTGCAGTAGCGTATTTTGTTGTTGTTTTTATATCTGTAGTGGTGTGGGTATTTGAATAGTGTAATCTCTGAGTGTTTACATTTTGTAAACAGTGGTCGTTAGTAGCGTTTGAACAGTCAGCGAGTGCAGTAGCGTATTTTGTTGTTGTTTTTATATCTGTAGTGGTGTGGGTATTTGAATAGTGTAATCTCTGAGTGTTTACATTTTGTAAACAGTGCTCGTTAGTAGCGTTTGAACAGTCAGCGAGTGCAGTAGCGTATTTTGTTGTTGTTTTTATATCTGTAGAGGTGTGGGTATTTGAATAGTGTAATCTCTGAGTGTTTACATTTTGTAGACAGTACTAGTTAGTAGCGTTTGAACAGTTGCCGATTGCAGTAGCGTATTTTATTGTTATATTTTATTTGTAGTGGTGTGGGGATTTGATTAGTGCAATTTCCGAGTGTATATATTTTGTAGGAAGTACAGGTTATTTCGAGTTTCTGTTCCCTTTTTCTGTACTTTTTTTGTTTCCTTTCTTTTTGCGTTTTTCAAAAGCAGTATGTCTAGGGACTGTGATTGCTGTGTGCAGACGCGAGCTGAGGTGGCTGATCTGCGCGCTCAGCTTCCAGGTGTGTTAGCGAAAGTTACGCAGCTGGAAGCTGCCGTAAAAGGCTGCAGCAGATGTGATGTTGGGGAAACTGATATAGCCAAGCCTATCACAGATTCTCCCATATCGACTGTCGTACCTGCAACCCAGGCTGAAGTGTTGAATGCTGTGCCGCAGTCGCCTGTTGGTGACTGGCGTATGGCTTCTAGACTTCGAAGCCGCACACGGGGGCAGTCGAACAGGCTTAAAGGCCAAGACGCTGAACTTGTTCGTCTGTCCAACCGGTTTGATGTATTGTCGGAGGCTGACTCAGTCCCACAATTGTCATCCTGCGAGTTGACGGCCCCCCAGCCCGCCAGGTCTGAGCAAATGCAGAAGGGCATTCTGGTAATTGGGAGCTCTAATGTTAGGCGGTTATTAGAGCCCCTTAGGGAAATGGCGGATTCCTCGGGGAAGAAATCCAACGTCCATTCTGTGTGTTTTCCGGGTGGCCTGATCCGAGATGTGGAACAGGCCATCCGGGATGCCATAGAGGGGACGGGGTGTAGCCAACTACAGATTGTGGCTCAAGTCGGCACCAATGATGCCTGTCGCCTTGGGTCGGAGGTTATCCTCTCTTCCTTTCGGCGCCTGGCTGAAAGGGTGAACTCTGTGGGCAGCGACCGCAAGATATCGGCAGAGCTAACCATCTGTAGCATCATAGACAGAGTTGATTGTGGACCTCTGGTTCAGAGACGTATTGAGGGACTGAACCAGAGACTACGACGTTTCTGTGATGACATTGGCTGCAGATTTCTCGATCTTCGCCATAGGGTCGAGTCTTGTAGGGTTCCCCTTAATAGGTCAGGTGTGCACTACACACGTGAATCGGCTACACGGGTGGCAGGGGCCGTGTGGAATGCACTGGGTGGTTTTTTAGGCTGAGGGAGGAAGACCCGAAACACGAAATTCAGTTACGGGCAACCCAATCAGATACAACACCGGAATGTAGGAGCAAAGTAAAAGAATCTCGTGAGTTAAAAGTTCTCGTAATTAACTGTAGAAGCGTTTGTAACAAACAACCGGAACTTGAAAGCGTTATTTGTAGTACAGAAGCGGATATCGTTATCGGTACAGAAAGTTGGTTGAAACCGGAAATAAGTTCCGCCGAAACTTTTAAAGATAGCATGAACGTTTTTCGTAAAGACAGATTACATTCTCACGGAGGTGGGATATTTATAGCTGTGAGTAAATTTCTCCCATGTAATGAAATAGACGTCGATACGAACTGTGAAATCATATGGATTAAACTCAACGTTGCTGGGTCAAAACTCATCATAGGTGCCTTCTACCGTCTACCTGATTCGGATACAGCTATCGTCGAGGAGTTAAGAAATAATGTAAATACTATAGCTAGCCGTTTTAAAGATCATGCTATGATTTTAGGAGTCGACTCGAGCGGCTCTTCTCTGTACTTTCTCTATACTTTCGATCAATCCCTTACGAAACGGGTCCCAAATGGCACAACAATAATCCAAATGTGGACGCACAAGAGATTTGTACGCTATCTCCTTTGTTTGTTCATTACAATTTTTCAAGATTCTACCTATGAATAGCAGCCTAGAATTTGCTCTACCTACTAAAGAATTAATGTGTATGTCCCATTTCATGTTCCTTTGTACTGTTACTCCCAAATATTTAATAGAATCGACCATATGAATAACTGTATTGTTTAACTCGTATTTCTGAACAATCGGATTCTTTTTGTTAGTTATGCTCATTGTCTTGCACTTTTTACAGCTTAGAGTAAGTTACCACTCAGCGCACCAAGCCAAAATAACATCCAGATCGCGCTGAATTTCTAAGCAATCGGCCAAAGTTCTTACTTCCCTATAAATAACCGCATCATCAGCAAACAATCTAAAAAGGCTTTTCACTTTGTCTCCGAGATCGTTTATAAAAATTAAGAAAAGAAGTGGTCCTATTACACTTCCTTGAGGTACACCCGATGTAACATCTAGATTAGAAGAACTTTCTCCTTCAACGACAACATACTGTGACCGACCAGTTAGAAAATCCTTTATCCATTCACAAAGCTGATCCGATATACCGTACGCTCGAAGCTTCGCTAAAAGGCGGTTGTGTGGCACACAGTCAAAGGCTTTCTCGAAATCTAAAAAAATTGCATCTACTTGTGAACCTGTATCGATAACTTTCATTACGTTGTGTGTAATTAGGGCCAGCTGTGTTTCACATCATCTTTTCTTCCGAAATCCATGTTGATTTGTTGTAAGCAAATTATTATAATCTAGAAAATTCATAATGTTCGAGCATATAATATGCTCCATAACTCTACTACAAACAGATGTTATAGATATGGGACGATAATTCCCAGGATCACTTCGATTACCTTTTTTGAAAATCGGAGTTACTTGCGCGATTTTCCAGTCTGAAGGTACTTTTCGCTCTTCTAATGATTTACTGAATATATCAGACAGAAATGGCCCGATTTCTGCAGCATACTCTGAAAATACTCTTACTGGAATTCCATCCGGGTCCGGTGCTTTTCCCCACTTCAGGAGCTCTAATTGCTTAACGATACCTGCAGTATCTATTCGTAATTATTCCATCATCGACTCGCCACGGCGTGGGAAAACGGGAATACTATCCTTATGTTCATTTGTAAATGAATTTTTGAATACAGTATTTAGCACGTTAGCTTTATCGCGGCTTTCATTAACCTCGGAACCTTCACGAATTAGTGCTGGAATATTGCTGTTGGTACAATTAACTTTTCGTACATGCGACCAAAATTTCTTTGGGTTTTCTGTGAGACTCTAAGAGAGAGAGTTGGAGTGAAAATCGTTAAAGGCCTCGCGCATTACATTCTTAATACGTCCTCTTAAATCAGCTAAGGTTTCTAAATCGCTGCGACACCCCTTCCTTCTTGAGCGTGCGTGTATTTTCCTTTGTTTTTTGAGTAATCTTTTGACTTCGCATGTGTACCACGGTGGATCATCCTCTCCCTTTATTGTCCGCTTTGGTATATGTATTTCCATGCCTTCCCTGACTATATGTATAAAACGATGCCACATCTCTTCAACGGTGTCCTTTGTTGACTTGAAGTTATGGTATTTATTCCTCAGGTAGGTTCTAAAACACTCCTTTGAGGCCTTACTGAATCTGTATACAATCCGCCCTTTTTTCCTTTTTCGCTTGGTGATTAATTTGATATTGGCAATTACCGCTTTGTGATCGCTTATTCCTGTGGTCGTTGAAATGTCGGTGAATAATTCTGGCCTGTTGGTAACCAGCAAGTCTAAAATGTTTTCGCTACTGTTAAGACACCGCGTAGGTTCATTAACTAGCTGCTCGAGATGATTATCTGACAACAAATCGAGAATTACTTCAGAAGCTGCCTTATCCCTGTTACCTGTGATGTGAACGTAATTACGCCAGTCAATATTAGGCAGATTGAAGTCGTCTCCTAGAATCATAGCATGATCCTTAAAACGGCTAGCTATACTATTTACATTGTTTCTTAACTCCTCGACGATAGCTATATCCGAATCAGGTGGACGGTAGAAGGCACCTATGATGAGTTTTGACCCAGCAACGTTGAGTTTAATCCATATGATTTCACAGTTCGTATCGACGTCTATTTCATTACATGGGAGAAATTTTCCCACAGCTATAGATACCCCACCTCCATGAGAATGTAATCTGTCTTTAAAAGTTTCGGCGGAACTTATTTCCGGTTTCAACCAACTTTCTGTACCGATAACGATATCCGCTTCTGTACTACAAATAACGCTTTCAAGTTCCGGTTGTTTGTTACAAACGCTTCTACAGTTAATTACGAGAACTTTTAACTCACGAGATTCTTTTACGTTGCTCCTGCATTCCGGTGTTGTATCTGATTGGGTTGCCCGTAACTGAATTTCGTGTTTCGGGTCTTCCTCCCTCAGCCTAAAAAACCACCCAGTGCATTCCACACGGCCCCTACCACCCGTGTAGCCGATTCACGTGTGTAGTGCACACCTGACCTATTAAGGGGAACCCTACAAGACTCGACCCTATGGCGAAGATCGAGAAATCTGCAGCCAATGTCATCACAGAAACGTCGTAGTCTCTGGTTCAGCCCCTCAATACGGCTCTGAACCAGAGGTCCACAATCAACTCTGTCTACGATGCTACAGATGGTTAGCTCTGCCGATATCGTGCGGTCACTGGCCACAGAGTTCATCCTTTCAGCCAGCCGCCGGAAGGAAGAGAGGATAACCTCCGACCCAAGGCGACAAGCATCATTGGTGCCGACATGAGCCACAATCTGTAGTTGGCTACACCCCGTCCCCTCTACTTACAAACTCCTTCGCTTGGCAGGTCAATTTCCGGTTTACGCCACTGACTTTAACCTTCTTCACCACCATTCTATGAGCGAAACAAGACACAACATAGTTCAAGAATAGTATCGAAAAATTGACCTTTTTTTGTTTTCTTGCTTATGGCTTTACGCCTCGTTAACGTCGAAATCATTAGAGGTGGGATGTAATTGGGGCTAGTAACGTGAAGGGATTCGGTCGTGGGCCTCTTTTGGGATGTATCCCGGCATTCGCCTGGAGTGATTTTGGGAAACTATGAAAAACTCAAATCTGGATATCCAGACGGGGATTCGAACGCGTGTCCTCCCGAATGCTAGGCCAGAGTCGAAAAACCGATTATCCATAGCAGTAAAGAGGGTAAATAAAAAAAATTAAGACTGGGAAATTGTATTTAAAACATTTTTGCATCTGGGAACCTTATTTATTGGATACAACTTGAAAGATCGAGGATAAGACCAATATCTGGTTCATGTTCCCGAATTTTAAGAGGCGGGTTTAAAGACAGAAACGGTTTGAACGTTGAATGTACACTTGCTGACAAAAAAAATTGAAGCATCCAGATGACATGGTCGGATGCCAATGCAACTTTATACTCATATACATCATCGGCGGCTATGTAAATGATAGAGGTATATAAGGGGAGTGAACAGTGGCAGAGGTTGAGTGATCACTGTGAAGGACACGGAAATGCCACGTGCTCGTGTCAGTCAGCGTTATCAGCAGCAGACAGAGTTTGAAACAGGCCTCATTGTAGGTGTCCATTTGGCCGGCTAGTCAATATCGTGCAATATCCAGATTTGTGGGGCATTTGGAAGTAACAATAGCCCGATGTTGGACTGCGTGGGAACATGTGGGCAGGCATACACGCAGGGCCGGCGTTAGGGAGGGCCCCAACTGGTTATCCCGGGCCCAAACATCATAGCACCGGCCCTGCATACTCGTCATCAAGGTTCCGGACGACCACGTCTGATCACCACAAGAGAGGCTCGCTGTATTGTGCACCAAGCATATAGTAACCCCTTCACATCTGCGCCTTCCATCCAAGAACAAGTAATGGACTGCAATATTCTGTGACATCTCATCTCACACCATTGATCGGAGACTAGCAGCAGCCCGACTATGGAATTACCTTTCCATGCGTAGGATGCCTTGAACAACGCAATAAAACGACTGGGTTTTGAGTGATGCCGTCACCGGGAAGTTTGGACTGCTGATTAATGACGTCGCATTGTGTTCAGCGATGAATCGCGGTTATGTACTAATTCGGATGACCATAGTCGGCGAGGATGACGGCGACCAGGTAGGAAGTCAGCTCTTTCTCAGCGCCAGTACTCAGGATATCAAGGATCAATTGCAAAAGTTGTGGACCAGCTTGCCTCAGGAGAGGATACAAAGGCTTTATGACATCCTTTCCAACCTGTCAGTGAATGTATCCAGGCCAGAGGGGGTGCAAAGTAATGCTGATAAGTACGATTATACTGCCAAATTCCTTGTAAATTTGACTCGATTTTGTAATTACTGAAATGACATCACATACCCTCTCCTCCCGTGAAGTTTCATTTCGTTTCCTCTTTCCCTTCTTGGTTCTTAATATCTTTTTTTTTTTTTTTTTTTTTGTCAATTTTTTGTCAAGAAGTGTATAATTAACTTGTTTTTTCAATGTTACCATTAGTTATGTGTGCATACGAAATAACGATAAATAGTAAATTAATACACGATACCTAAAAGCGCTACAGAGAGGAAAGCTTTATCGCCAACTTATAATTATGTGATTGCCTTGGACACAAAGAGTTTTGTTGTAGCTATTTTAATAATTTACAAGCCGACAACAAACAGGAGAATGGACAACCGCATTTTTAAAATTCTTGGCACGAGGGCAAAATGGTTGGAAAATCTATCTTCAACAGTTAATGGGAATATCAAAAGTTTTCATGAGATCGGAATTAAGTTAGTTTGTTTTAAGAGTGTACATTTTTTACCAAATACTCTGAAGGATTTAATTAAATAATAATATCTATAAATAATGATAAAGTTAATGATGAATAATGCGCAGTGCCGCTTTTTTATCATTATCATCTCTAGACATTGATTTTAATGCTGCCATGTAATAAATTCAGTATTAAACAATCTTCATCTATTTATTACCTCTATTATGTAATATGTCATAGTCTGTTTCTCTTGCTCCCAGTTTGATAGTAGAAGGGACGTTTAATCCACCCACTTATGTGACACGACAATAACGTACCTCATTCATACAAGACGCTTTATTATAATATTTCTCCAACCAAAAGAGTAACAGCCTCGGCCATAGAGCGAAAAACAGCGAAACCTGGAATTCCTCGAAAATTTATTGATCATCACTCTCTACACACAAAAATAAGTTTTCCAAGCATTCTGTTAACTTGTTGATCACTAGCGGCTCCACGATTGATTCGCAAGTCAGTTGGTGAATTGTTACACTATTTATAAACTAGTAACAAGAAGTGCGCGCTCCAGTGGCAATTTCCCTACACACACATTATTGCCCTTTAATTGTACCCTCCTACTTTTGCACTCTACGAGTTTCAACTTCAAATTCTTTCAGCGTTCTTGGTAAATTATTCATCGTTTCACTTGGTAATTTATTCCAAACCCTGGCCCCCTTACCTACGAAAAATTTCCCATAACCTTATGCCTGAAATCGAGTGTCAGCTTAGTGGTAGAAGAGGCGGCGGCGAACCGAGCAATCGCCCGGGGCCTTGCTCTTGGAGGGGCCTCGCGCAGCAGCCTGCGTTGAAAAAAAGTTAATATTTAAAATATATATATTATCTTCAGCTATTAGTGATACCAATAAAGTTGGTTAACTGATAGTAAAGTATATATATTAATAAGTACCAAATCAAAATTTCTCATTTAGATTTGTACAGTATAACATTCGTATAAAAAGTAAGATTAACGGTATCAAAATTAAATAATTTATCACTGAATAATAACATTTTTTGCAATTTAACTGTAAAACATAGTCGAAAAATTCATTACTATTTGAATTTCGCACCTTGCAGATTAGAAAATCCACTTGACCGCTCAGTTTTGTTACTTTCATAGTGTTTACGATTTACGCCCGGGCAATCCCTGTGTTTCATTTCGTTCGTCAACATCTTACACTGGAAGATCGAGTCACACTTGACCGCGTCCTAGTGACAGTCGGCCGAGTGAAGGCTCACCCTCCCTGTGTTCACACTTGTCCGTTTCATTTGGTTGTTTCCCTTAAAGTGAGTTGGGCGTCACAGCCAGGGTTACAAACCATAATATGTTATAAAGTATCGTTCTTTATTTTGCATAGGCGTACTTAATAATCTACGAAAGTAATAAGGTCAACTAAAATAATTTCTTTACCTGACTCACGATGTCGCGTAAATGGATGATCTTTTACTTACAAAAATAGTATCCAAACGCAGTATGAACAAACCATCATTAAAAGTCTTTCTCACGCTACACTGTATTGAAAGATTCTCCCGTTTCTGAATGCAATTGCAATGAAATGTTAAACTCGATTTTTTCGATGTGTTTTTGTTTTGTTTGAGGTTACTTTCGATTTGTTAATAAAGAATGAGATCATTATAACTTTTCTGGTCTCAAAGACAAAGTCACAGAGTTTCTTACCAGCTGTGCAATGCACATCTATCGTATCCACCTTTTTTAAGTTGGTAATCCTACCAGGAATAGGAGACCTACAGTTTAAGGTAGATTTCCAGCCACGCAGCGTCCTAGCATCTTCGTATTAACAAAACAACACTTTACCAGAAATAAAGGACAATTTTAAGCCACAACCAGGGACCTACCGTACCACAGTCGCACGCCGTAACCATCTGAGACATTAGATTAAATCTAGAAATAATGAAAAATATGTATTCGAACATAATAAAATAAATGTAATCTTTTTCTATATAATGTACTTTATTTTTGCTATCCCAAAACATACACCAAAAATTGAGTGCTACCTTCATCATAGCATCTGTTGGATGATGAAATGAATTTTTACAAATGATTTAGAATGGCATAATCATCATTTTACGATCATCTGATGAACATGAAAGTGAGGATGAAGAAAAGACACCTTTTTAAGGCAATCAATAGCACAGATACATCATTTGGTCATGAAGAAGTGGAAATTTCCAAACTCCGTCCATATGCTCCTCCTCGTCCACCAGCCCCTCAAGAAGTAAACCAAAAGCTCTAACTGAAGAAAGGCAGCATAGCAGAGACAGTTTAGAAAGACTGCTTGCAATTGTAAATTTTTTAACATCTCACAATTAGACCTTGAGAGGTCGTAGAGAGAAATTAATGTCTGACTCACATTCAAGTGAGACCAGTGACAACTTTATAGTTTTAGTAAAGTTAATATCCCGATTTGATTCAATGTTACGACTTCACCTGAAACAAAATGTGGATCACATACTACACCGCCATATACAAGCAAAGATCTGACCAAAGTTTCGTAACCCATTTCCGTCACTTCCCTGGTTCATCCCTTCATCACTCCTTCTAATAAATGAAGAACTTTGAACCCTTTTCCTACCATCTATAAAATGTGTCATGCTTAGCTCATTTTATTATCAAATGTTAAACCGTGGTGTTTACATTTCAAGTCATCAACAAGCAATTCCTTCCTCACATTATGATCATAATCAACCTTTAGGTTTTTCCTTTGTGTACCTAATAATCTGACCTTTCTTTACATTTATCTTCATTCCATGTTGACCTACCCTGCTAGGTATCTTGTACTGATCACTCAGCAGCTGTTCAAATCCTTTTCCCATTTTTATCCTGTTATATAACATTATGTCATTTGCAAACACTTTAACTTCTGATAATAAACCATCAACACAGTTATTCATTAGAGTAACGAATAGCAAATGTCCCAATACACTACCCTGTGACACTCTCATTTTCACCTCCACTTCTTTTAATACTGCATTTCCTATCTGAGCTGTTTGCTTTCTAGCTTTTAAGAATTCTTCTACTCAGAAAATTACTTTTTCATCCCCTCCAATAGATTTTAGCTTATTTACCACTACATTATGGCTCACTCTGTCGAAAGGATCTAGTACTACACTATAAACTTGGCCTCTCTCATCCATATCATCCGAAATAGCCCACTAAATGAGATTCGCATGAACATCCTTGCCTAAGGCCGCGTTTTAGATTTGGAAACCGCTTTCGTTCCTCACAGAAATTTCTGACGTGGTTGTATATCAATCTCTCCATTAATTTACCTACCACTGATATCAAACTGATAGCTATGTAATTTTCGATACTATTTGTCAATCCTCCATTATAGAACTGTAATACTATCGCACGTTTCCAGTCTTCATGGGAAGCAGCAAGTATCCAGACGCAATTTAATTAACGTTACATCCTGCTATCTTTATGAGATCCGTAGTAATATTGAGCCGTGGAATTCTGTTGGTGAAAGAATTAAGAGAGGTGCATGGAAGTTCACTATATTTCAGGCATAAGGGTGTAGGAAAATTTTCTTTCGTAGGTAAGCGGGCTAGGGATTGAAATAAATTACCAAGAGAAATGATTAATAATGTACCAAAAACACGGATATAATATAAAATTAACAAGAAGTGAAAAAATTGTGTGTGTAAGGAGCGCTCCATCGCAATTAAGTGAATTAAATTAAATATTACCTACACCAGCCCGTTTATGTTTCCCTCCCCCCTCCCCCTTCGTAATATCCTCAGGATGAATTTCAAATTATTTAGTCTGCTCATTTCTAATTGTGCGGATTAGCTCGTTCTCTGATTTACACCCTCCCAGTGCTGAATCGTAGTCCCTAATCCAATTACTTAATATCTCTGTTTTTTCTTTTTTTTTCAAATCCTCAGTGACTTCTTCTCCATTTAAATAAACAATAACGTACAATAAATCATCATCATTTTGCAAAAAGATACACAATACTTAACAGGTAATAGTTTTCACCTTAACTGCTGTGGTTTTCATCAATATTTGTACTAAACACGGAATCGAGACCGTTATTCTCTAAAGGATGGTATTAACCTAGTAATAGGGATTTTCGTTGAACATAAAAACCATTTACCGATAGCCGGTGACCTAATGTTTCTAACTGATGGTTATTTATTAATAACTATTCACTATTGTCAGAGAGGAAGTGATTTTCAGCCAGGTCCTCGCGGTGTGGAGGTTGTTAGCGTGTTGTTTTAGTATCTGTGACCACAGTGCCCGCGGAAAATTTTATTCAAATGTTTATGCATTATAGTTTAGTGCTTACACCTTGATAGTTTTGAAAACATTGTTTGAACGACTTACTAAGGACGAAGTGCTCTTGTGCCAAGCTATCGTGATCAATTGCCGACCTAAATGCCAGAATCATGGGCAATAATGCCACGAAAAAATGACAACAAAGTAGAAGTAGCAGAGAGCTTCACAGAATACTTGGATCATGCAAAAAAGAAATTTGAAGAAAAATGGAAGCAAAATTCATCGAGTACCGCAAGCTTGGATGATTTTAATAGAATAAAAACAATTGGCATTGGCACATTCGGCAGAGTGATGATTGTGCAGCATAACACAACTAAAGATTATTTGGCGATGAAAATCATAGAAAAAGAAAAATGTGTCGAACTGAAGCAGGTGGAACATACATTGGAGGAAAAAAGAATTTTGCAATCCATCAGTTTTCCATTCGTTGTGGAATTAAAGTACAATTTCAGGGACAATACCCACATTTACATGGTACTGGAGTATGTAGCAGGTGGAGAGCTATTTTCACTCCTGCGAAAATTTGGCCAATTTAGTGAGCAACACACACAGTTCTATGCCACGCAGATTGTGTTAGCTTTAGAATATCTCCATTACATGGATGTGATTTATCGTGATCTTAAGCTGGAGAATATTTTAATTGACACTCAAGGATACCTGAAATTGACAGATTTCGGGCTAGCAAAGAGAGTCAAAGGCGTTACTTGGACCTTCTGTGGAACTCCCGAGTACTTGGCACCAGAAATTATCCTTAGAAAAGGTTATAATAAGTCTGTGGATTGGTGGGCACTTGGTGTGCTTTTGTATGAGTTGACTACTGGGTGCTCACCATTTTATAGTGACCAACGAATCGTGATTAATGAGAAGATTGTTTCTGGAATAGTAATGTTTCCTTCTCACAATAATTCAAACCTGGAACATTTGTTGAGGAATCTCCTACAGGTTGAACCCTCAAAGAGGTATGGTGTCAATGAGATTAAAGGCCACAAGTGGTTTGAATCTATAGATTGGATAGCAGTGTTCCAAAAGAAGATGAAGGCTCCATTCATTCCAAGCTGCAAGGGAAAAGGAGATACCAGCAACTTTGATCGATATGAAGAGGAAACTTTTAAAACCTCATTGACAGAGAAGTACGCTGAAGAGTTTGCAGAATTCTGAACATTGTCATAATTTATGGGGCCCATTATTTAAAACCTGATATAATGGGAAAAGATACAAGTATGTTTTAACTTTCTTATTTAGCAAGCCTGTCATGCTCGTAAGTTATTTCAGGAAGGTGGTATTTGACATTTTATAACATTTTGTGTATTTTATGGGACGTTTTTATGGCAAATTATCAATTGTTCATAGTGTATAGATCTTTACATCTTGAAGATATCTGGACAATTCCATCTAAGAGAATTTATGTGATGTGCTGTGTTGTTTAAAAGTGTAAATCAGGATAATGACTATGTGTATATGTTTTATAAGGTCTTACGGACAATGAGGTGTGAAAACAGACTTTTAGATAACAACATTTGACTTCTGAAATGCATGACGATTAAAAACACATTGGTTTGGTGGATATATGAGCATAATAAACAGATATACATATATCTATTTTATTTAAAACAATGGCGCCAAACCAGTCACGTAATTTAAAAGCAAAAGTGTTGTACTAAATTCTCAGATTTCGATATTTGTACCGTTCTATTGTAAATTCTTTATCACCTTCAGACAGTATTTTTTTTAGAGTAGCATATGTTATGTTACGAAGGTTATTTTATTTCTTTTGTTGTTACTCAGTGCTATGGATGTCAGGGGACGATACATACGCCCAATGGTCATGGGTTTTTTAGTTTCTTACAAATATAGATAAAAATGGCAGTTTTATGATTTTTGTTTTTATCTAGTAAATTCCCTTTCCGCAGGTTTTTTTTTTTGTCTAAAAGAAAATTTTTAAATTTGTATGTTTATATGAGGTAAATTTAATACGGCAAATTTTGCAGGTGATCTGGGTGTCTGTGGCATGAATCGAGGATAATTTTGTTGTGATAATAGCAGGTATGCATAGAAGCAAGTTTTTGTCTTTTTATTACAGTTATTTCCCATTTTTTTGTCTTATTATTTTGAAAGTTAAACATGATAGGGCCTTGTTTGAGTATAGCATTGTCATATGTATCATCAATTCTAAGTACTGCCACTGTGGAATAGGGTTATTTAATTGTTTCTGAAAATATGCCTGCATTATACATGATTTGGTAAGTATTTTTTCAGTAAATTGGTGTGTTCATATGTTATTCTCACTTGGATTTGATTCCTAGTAAGGATAATTATGGAAGCAATATTTCCTATTTATTTAATCCTTTGATGTGACGTGGCTGTTTTATTACTTGTATCTCCATTTATCTTTGCTTGTTTGGTCTGAAGGCTGCTTGTGTGTAACTGGGAATGTTATTGCAGTTCTTCCTGTCTTCAGAAAGATTTGGAAGCATATCTTGAAATTGTAAATGTTTGTTACTGTAAATGCTGGAATAAATTTAAGATCATATGAAATGTTTTTTTAGTCTGTGTTGAAACATCAGTATATAATCTTGAGATTTTTTTCTTGCTTGAGTTACTGCTGGCTGTAGCATTTTGAGGCAAAAAAATAAAAAAAGGGGGGGGGGGCACTTGGATCGTTCAGATGATGTGGTCGGCGAAGGTTAGATCTATCACGGTTTTCACCTAGGTCATCCTGTTTGATATCTGCAGATTATAGGACAGAAATTCTTTGAGAAAAATTACAAAATGGTAATTGCTCACTTCTTATTAAGAAAGCTTTTGGGATTGTTGGAGGTATTGGCAATTGTCGTTAACTTCAATTCCCATTCCTGCCAACAATATGAAGAAACTGAATAATAAAATTAGCCATGTAGGAATGTTTTGTCATCTTGCAAAAGTATTTGAATGTGTAAATAAATAATTACTTTTGAAAAAAAAAAGAATACTATGGAATTTATGGAAAACACAGATAAATTATTTAAATCATATATGGAAAGTCAAATGCAAAAAGTTTCCATTTTTTTATTCTAAAATCAGTAAAGATGCTTCATCAGATTGGGAAAAAAATAAAACATGGAATTCCACAAGGCTCTGTCCTAGTTTTGTTACACATCAATGACTTTCCTGGAAACTTATCTGACAATGTTAAGAGTGTTTTATTTGCAGATGGCACTAACCTGACTGTGAGAAAAACACCAAACAGTAATCTAAAATTTAATGTAAATGAATTACTTAGTGAAGTAGCAAATTGGTTTAAGGCAAATTCATTAAAATTTGAAAAACAAAACAGATTATTTTAGGTTTAAAACAAAAAATTATGTGCAGCCTGATTTACATATAAACTATAGATATAAAACAATCTTAGAAAAAAGGGTACAAAACTCCTTGGTATTCAGATAGATGAGAAACCCTGTTGGCACGAATATATCACTTCACTAATGAAGAAGTTAAGCAGTGCCACCTTTGCAATTCGAACACTTTTGCTATCAGCAGTTCTAGAATTCTCGTCATATTTTCATTCAGTCATTTCTTATGGAATAATTTTTTGGATAAACATTCACAAAGTAAAAATGTTTTCATAGCATAGAAAAGAGCTTTTAAGATGCTGTGCAGGGTAAAACCAAGAACTTCTTGCAGACAACTCTTCAAAAAACACAATATTCTTACAATGACTTCTCAGTATATATATATATATATATATATATATTCTCTTTGACATAGAAGATTTTAACCGGTTTACATCTAATTCACAGGTACACAATTTCAATACAAGAAACATAAATAATTTGCACAAAACACAAACATCACTGTCATAAGGAGTTAATTATTCTGCAATACATCTGTATAATAAACTTCCCAAGAGTATAGAACAGTTTGCAGATAATAAAGAGATATTTAAAGAAAAACTGAGAGATTATCTTATTGGCAACTCCTTCTACGCCATTCAAGACGTTGAACAAAATAATTAATTGTATTCATTATGCTCTTTTGCAAAACTCAGTTGTAAAAATTAATGTTTATTTTTATTCTCTTTATTTTTATTTGTGACGTATAATTGTCTTCATCACTTTACATTAGGGATGAAAGGCTCGGGGAGATGGGCTTAAGGATGAGGAGAAAGACGAAACAAGTTGGGGCCCTTGACGCTCTGCCTGTGGAGGCTTTGCCTGTGGAGGCTCAGCCCACAGTGGCAGAAAGTAGAGATGATGGGTATGGAGAAGAGGGTGATAAGGATGGTTGGGAGCTGATAACAGATCATAGGTGAAAAATAGTAAACAGGATGAATAAGCCAGAGACTCCAGAAATAGTTGGGAAAAATAGGTTTGACCTGTTACCAGAGTCAGGATGGGATGATCCTCTTGTAGATGAAGGAGTAGATAGGGTACAGCAGACCTTTAGGAATAGGGATGTGCAAGGGAAAAATAGGAAGAAAAGGATTCTGCTGCTAGGTAGTATTCACGGGAGAGGTGTAGGCCCCCTCTTTTGCAGGATCAGCTGGGCACAATTTACCAGGTTACAAGTTTTTTCAAACCTAGTGCAACTTTAGGTCAGGTAATAGAGGATATAGGTTCACTTTGTAGAGGTTTCACCAAGGAGGATATGGTAGTGATAGTGAGAGGTGTGGGTAACAATGTTGGTAGAAATGCTAATTATAGTATAGTGAGAGGCCTGAAGAAAGTTTTGAAGGAGGCACAACACACTAGGGTGGAGCTCATGGAAGTCCTAAGTCACAATGACCAGCTGCATTTTTTTTTTAAACTGCTTTACGACTCTCAACAGCGAGGTCTTTAGAGACGGGGACCAACTGCAATTAAACCACACTGTGAGGCGGGTTAATGTGGAAATGGAGGTGCTACTTGGGAACAGCATTAGTTCTGTCATGGGGGTTGTGCTTGTGGAGACCATTAGTAGGTAGGGTTTCACTAGGCATGGCCTGCACCTAAATAGGAGGGGCAAGGAAATACTTTCACAGTTGTTAGATAAGGCTGTAAGGGAGACCACTTTCAGTGGTGACGGGGTCAGGACAGTTCCTTTTTTTAGATTAGGGGCTGCTGGTGATGGGATAAAAATAGGTAATCAAAAGGATATTGAGTGTAGATCCATAGCTAGAAAAATTACTAATACTATAGAAACAGAAGAAGCTTTTGAAACAATAACAGAGGGGGGCAGATCTGGGAAGGCGATTGTTGGTGCTTAACATATTACAAAGCCTGTGATAAGAGTGTTACTGGTAATCTGTAGAAGTATAATGAACAAAGTAATGAAGTTTGCTAACCTAAAAGAGATACACAAACCTCAAGAAGTTATAGGGGTAGAGTCCTGGTTAAAAGGAGGTTTTTCCTGATGGGAGTGTACCACAGAGATAGAGGAGCAACTGGGGGAGGAGTATTCATATTGGTTAGCAAAGACTACTACAGACTACTACAGTTCAGTGATCAAGAACATGAATTACCTGGGGTAGACTTCTGGGGAAATAAAAATGAAAAAGTCAGCGTGTTGGTTGCATACCGTAGTGGAAAAATTAATGATAACGATGAGGTTCTTGGGGAGAAACTTAATTCATATTCAGAGTTCAGAAGTGAGCATAGAATGGTAATTATTGGTGGGGATTTGAACTTACCAAGTGTCAACTGGGTAGGAAATAAGAATGATAACACAAAGGAACTAAGATTTGCAAATACCTTGATGAGGAAAGGAGGCTCTACACAGGTGGTTGAGCAGAAAACAAGGGGACCAAACATGTTGGATATCTTCCTAATAATGCCTGATGATAACCTTATCAGGTGTAACTGAAGGAATAAGTGACCACAAGGCATTTCTAATGGATGTAAGGGGATTCAGTAAAAAAGTGGCCAGAATTGAAGGGGGAAATATATAATTATAAAAAGGCCCAAATTTTGGAACTAAAAAGATATTTCTGGGCAAATTTTATTAAATGGAAGAATAGCACAAGTACAGTGGAGGCGAATTGGGAAGAGTTCAAGGAAATAATAAAAAAGGATGAAGAAATGTTAATTCCAAAACAGAAAATAAAGAGAATACAGAACATACATACTATAACAGTTAGGTGAGGAGGTTGAAGAGGATGGTGAGCCCAGAACATAACAGAGTTAAGAAGCAGTAAGGAAGTAGTGGATTCTTGAAACAACTAACCAAGGAATTAATAGTGTGAAAGAAACTGGCTAAGAATGAGTTTGTTAAGAATATTATTGCTGCAGGGGGACCTCTGACTGATGCATCTAGAAATTTCTGTAGCCATATCAGAAAACTGAGGGGTAGGGAGGGTATTGAGACAATTATAGATAAGAATGGAGAAGAAGTAACTGAGGATTTAAAAAAGGCAGAGTTACTAAGTAACTTGTTCAGTGAGACCATTAGGGACAATAATTAAGGAACAGTAGTGGTTATATCAGAAAACAAGCCTATTAGCACAGTTAGAAGTGAGCAGATTAGAAAATTTGAAATTAAATATGAAGATATCATGAAGGAACAAAGGAATCTGGTGTGGATAATATTACTACAGATGTCTTAAAGATAGTAGTACAGGACATTGTACCTAACCTTGAAACATTATTTAATTGAGCCTGGATACTTGTTGTTTACCAGATGACTTGGAAAAGTGCGATAGTAGTTCTGGTCCATAAAGGAGGGGTGACAAATAGGGTTGAAAACTATAGATCAATCAGTTTGACATGAGTGGTAGGTAAATTAATGGAGAGATGAATATGTAACCACATCAGACGTGTCTGTGAGGAACATACAAGTAGTTGGTTTTCAAGTCAACAACATGGCTTTAGACAAGGGTATTCATGCGAATCTCAGTTATAGCTGTGGACAGATTAATTGGCGGGTCAGTGTGAACGCGCTGTTGCCGTACTTGGGGACAAACTCGCGATGCGCTCTCTTTCTATCACCTGAAAATTGCAACGCTGTGCGGCCTGTGTTGCCTAGTCCAAGCGTCAACAGCTCTCTAACCACCCCCAAACCTTCCACCTCCCTTTCACTAAAAATGTGTGAACCTGAGAATCGGAATTAGAAAGTGTCAGTGTGAGTGTGAACTTGCTCGAGAGAGGATATTTTGATTTTTAGCGATTTACGATTTTTACGTGCGATTTAAATAATTCCTTTTGGTTATTTAATAATTGTAGTAATTTAGTGTAATAATTTTACCGAACAAAAAGTGCAGTAACTTATAATTAGGGAAATTTAGCAAGAGAATCTTGCTACTAAAAATGGATACTTAGGAAGAGACTTATTCTCCTATTCCAGGTGTTTCCGAACTAACGACTCCCAACAAGACGCAAGTCATCGACAGCAGAACCACCGCTGCTGAAGCAGACAACACAGTAAATCTATCATTCACAATGTTTATAAATATTTCAAATTTCTTGTGGACAATGATCGAGAAATTTTGTCTTCTACATGTACGCTTGTAGGAAAAGACTTGAAAGATATGGACGTACTTGATATTGACGAAATAAAAAACTGCAGTGATTTGTTACCGCAAAAAACAACCATATTGCGAAAAAAATTAGGGAATGGACAGGCTATTTGCGCTGCAGCTTGTGGTTGTCGGTTTGAGAACTGTCCAGCGCGTGTGTCGTGAGGGAAAATAACCTACGTTTGTTTCTCGAAAGAAAAATATGAAACAATACAGCACTCTAACAAAGCTTAGCGACTTTGACAGTCCTTTGTCAGGAGGACAGTACACGAATTTTACGATAGTGATGAGTGGTAATATATAAACAGATAATTTTGTCGTTAATTAAGCAAGTTTTTCAGTGCAGAGGATGACAAAATAAAATTTTGATTTTAGTTATAAATATACAAACTGAAAATAAAATGTAACACGTGGACTTTTAGCCACAAATAAAAGAAGAGTATTTCCATAAGTTTCCTTAGTCTGTCGAGAATTTTATTTTTCTGCGCAGATAATAGAATAATAAATAACAGGTCTTTGAAACCTCCAATTATATTAAACGCATCTGCAATGCATAACTTTCTTAACGAAATGACATGCATCAATATTTTATGACAGAATAGTGATCATAAATTACTTAAAACACGTTACAAACCATTACTACAAGTAAAGAGGTGAATACAACTGTTACGCGCACGGCTTGGCAACGGCGCATTTGACGCCACCCGCCAATTAATCTGGCCAGAGCTATAGTAGGCTATATGCAAGATATTTATGATGAAATGGACAGGAGAGGTCAAGTTGATAGTGTAGCAGTAGATCTTTCAAAGGCCTTTGACAGAGTGAGCCATAAAATGGTGTTAAATAACGTAAAAACTATTGGAGTTGATAAGAAGGTGATTTGCTGGGTAGAAGAATTCCTAAAATGTAGAAAGCAAAAAGTCAGTATAGGAATTGCAGTATCAAAAGAAGTAGGAGTTAACATGGAAGTCCCACAGGGTAGTGTATTGAGACCATTGTTATTAATTATTCTAATGAATGATTGTGTTAATGGTTTACTGTCAGAGGTTAGATTGTTTACAGATGACATAATGCAGGCTGATCTAGTTAGGATAACTAGCTGGGTGAGTCAACATGGGATGAAGATAAATGCAATGAAGAGCCAGCTTATTAGGTATACAGATAAAAAAAAGCTAAAGGTTGATTATGATTATCTAGTGGGGAAGGAGCTACTTATTGAAGAACTGAAATGTAAATACCTCAATGTAACATTTGATAGCTAACTTAACCAGGCAGGACACATTGGACAGGTAGTAGGGAAAGGGTTCTAAATCCTTCACCTGTTGGAAATAGTGATTAGGGGATGCACTAGAGAAGTAAGAAAACTAGGGCATAAAACTCTGGACAGACCACTGCTGGAATATGGTGGTGGAGTATGGTATCCACATTTTGGGCATCAAATACAGGAGTTGGAGGGGGTGCAGAGAAGGGTTGCCAGAGTTGCCTTTGGAAATTACTGCAAAACACAATCAGTAACTAATATGATAAAGGAGCTAGAGTGGGATTCATTGGAGGATATTAGGAGGGTGAAGAGAGTCATGGGAATGTACAAGGCCTATATTGGTGATGACGTGTGGAAACATATTGTTGGGAAAGTTAAGGGATGTGTTTGGAAGGGTAAAGATGACCATGACCACAAGCTGGCACTTCATTTCAGGAATAAGGGTGAGGGAAAATTTTCTGTTTTAGGAAGGGATGTAAGGGATTGGAATAAATTGCCAAGAGAAGTGATGAATAATTTACCAAAAACACTGAAAGAATTTAATGTAAAAATTGGTTGAGAGCAAAAGTGGGCTGGAGGAGGAAGGGAGTAGGATCTGTGTGTAGGGAGATTGGCACCGGAGGTTGCACTCCATTGCAATTTTATCGATTAGTATTATTATGACTCATATTGTACGTATGTGTATTAACCATGACATGTTCCACATCCCAGAGGTCCTTCCTCAGCAGGGATCCATGGAACAAAATTGATAAATAAATAAAAATAATAATGGACTGTACAATGCGTGGGATTTTTAAGTGTGTTGTGAGATGGAGTACTTTATCTTCAGCAGCTAATTGTATGCTTTATTTAACTCTAATATTTTGCATTGTTTTCTCCTTACCATTCTCCTGTTTCTGACAACAGCTTTCAGCCAACAGTACAGATTTAAATTTGGAGGTTGGATAAAAATTGAGTTACATTCTGATATTTGTATGTATTTTGCCTTCACAACTTTGTAATCTACTGCACAATTTTCAGGTCTTACACAGTTTGTTTCACTATCTCTCCTTGTTTAAAATTTGTTCAAAATAGTGCCTTAGGTATGAGTGCCTCACCATAATAGCAATAAAATAGTGCTAAACATTCTGTTAAACAGACTCCATCAATTTCTTTGTGTGGCTTCCAGATGAAAGTCACGACAGCTTTTGGTAGGATAGATTTTGTGATTCCCACACCAAAACTTCACATCCTCACATTTGGCAAATTGAAATTTCTTATTCTTGTAAGTGAAATAGAGTTTGATTTTTCAGCATTAATAGTTTTTGCATTCAGCCTAGTTCTTTTTCCTATCACTTCTTTTAAATCCCAAAAGCCTTGTTGCTTGTCTGCCTGTGTGTTGTTGCATTCAGGGCATTAGTATTATGTTATTTGACTGAAAATTCGCTGTTATGTAATTTTTTTATTTATTTACTTATTATTTTTTTATTATTTTATTTTTATTGAAGGTCATATTTGTAATGGGAGTAGATTTAGATGGGCTGTATATTAAATATTTAATTCTTATTTGCATCCTTAAAGATATTATAAAAGCAGTGCCATTGAAAAATTTCATAGACCACTGTGTGGTCGAATTACTGCATTATACATTATTGGCACATCCATTGATGATTCATAAAACCACAAATATAACTGCCTAGATTTGATGAATATACACTGTTAAATGTTTTGTTTGAACATTAATTGTTATATCTAAATGATAATTTCATTCCATTCTGTAGATTTTCTCCTAACTTAAAAATTCTAATCTTCAATCACATTCCCTAGTATCTGTTTCATGTTGATTGTGAGAACTGAGAACTATCTATGTTTGTATGCTATATGAATTTACAGTGGATCTTTAGTTTTTGTTAAAAGAATGGACATATATTTCGTCAGAAAGTAATCTTTGCCAGCTATGTTCACTAATTTTCTAAAAAAATGATAAAAACATCTCTCGGATTCTTTTGAGATCACAACTGATGTCAGGCAAGGTAATGGTCTCTCTCTACTACATTTCAACTGTGTTCTGACCTGGCATGCAAAGTTAAAGGAAACTGATTACAGTCAATTGAGAATGGGAACTAAATCTGAAAGGATCACAACAGACACTCTAGTTTTTGCTGTTCACGTTGCCATACTAGCAAATTACCTAAGAACTGCTAGGATCCAAACTAATTTGCTGAAAGAAATTGGTTTACAGGTAGCCTTTGAAAAAATGGAAGTAGTGATCAACATTGAAGATGCTCCACCAAAGCTTCAAATTAAACATGGTGAGATAAACAAAGTGGAAAAATTTAAATACCTCGGTGAAATCAACATTAAAAATGGATTGGGCAATGAAACTACTAGGGAAACAATACACAAACTCAAAATAGCTTACCAAATTTTGTGAGAGATCTACAACAAAAAATGTCTTTCACATCAATACTAAAACAGTCATCAACAGTATCAATCAGTGCTGAAACCAGTAGTTTTTGAGAAAGCTGAACCTTTGTTCCTAATATAAGAGGAATTCTGGGTTCAAACTTAAAGAATGGTATCCATCAAAAGAGATCGAACAAAGAAGTCTAAAGCATAATAGCAATTCCCAAAGACGGTCACACTTCCAGGTGGCCTCCCCCTCATGCTAGACTTTTTTTTTGCCCCGGGACTGTGAAAACCGAGGGCCTCTTCTTCACATTTGCTACAGGTCCTGTGCTGTTTTAATCCAGCTCTGCACACTTGTATGGTCACCTCAAACTGTGACATTATCACTAACCTGCAATCATCTTTTATTATTAATTTACTGTTATTACTATTAACTGAATTTTGTTGCATTTACTAGCTATACGGATCCTGAATAATTCTACTCATGTTTGTAACTAGATATGTATTAGTATTGGGTTTCCATAGACTGCAGTTTGTTTAGTAAATGGAGTAGCATAGTGTTGTTATATTTCTTTGACGCTGGTCAGCACAGCTGTGTGGGTAACAATTGTTGGTTAGGCACCTGCATTGTAGGATGGCAGTGTATGTGTGTTGCGCCGCTAGGAGAAGATTGTATGGCATGAGTTCATGCTCTTAGTACACAAACTAAAATAACAATTGAAACGTACTTGTTTGAATGCAACATAAGTGTTTTAAAAGTCATTTCTAGGAATGGTATAGATTAAATTCAGTAATATTTCGACCAGAACATTGATTTTTTCATTTCAAAATGTTGTCATGATACCTATCAATTTGCTTGAGCAGAAAATCGCAACTAAACTGTCTCAGCTAAAGGGTTGCATGTATTTAGAGAGGAGAATTGGACCATTGTCGTCTAAATAATATGCCGTCATCCACTAAGGGAGTTGTTAGCTCACAATTGGCAGAACATTTCCAGGATAATTGGTAATACACATTTGGTGATAAATTTCAGGATAGTTCATGAAACGAATGAGGAAAACATACTGTCTAAATAAATCTTTAGTTTCTTTGGTGCAAAACCAAAAACCACAATACCTTGGTTTGTAAATAATAATAATAACTGATAAAATTGTGACGGAGTGCCCGCTCTGGTGGCAATCTCCCTAAAACCCATCCCTTTCCCCTACCAACCTACTTTTGCCCTACTAATTTTTACTTTAAATTCTTTCAGTGTTTCCAGTAAGTTATTCATCACTTCTCTTGGCAATTTATTCCAGTCCCTCGCTCCCTTCCCTACAAAAGAAAATTTTTCCACACCCTTATGCCTGAAATAAAGTGCCAGCTTGTGGTCATGGTCAACCTTACCCTTCATAGCACCCTCTCTTAATATTCCGACCAATATCTTTCCATGCTTCATCATCAGTTAGGCTTTGTACACTCCCATGACTCTCTTCACCCTCTTGCTATCCTCCAATGAATCCCACTCCAGCTCATTTATCATATTAGTTACTGATTGTGTTCTGCAATAATTTCCAAAGACAAACCTGGCAGCCCTCCTCTGTACCCCCTCCAACTCCTGTATTTGATACCCAAAATGTGGATCCCAAACTACACCACCATATTCCAGCAGTGGTCTGAAAAAAGTTTTGTACCCCAATTCCCTTACTTCTCTAGTGCATTCCCTCATCACTCTTTCCAACAGGTGAAGGATTTTGAACATTTTCCCTGTCCAGTGTGTACTGCCCAGTTAAGTTTGCTTTCAAATGTTATGCCAAGGTATTTACATTTTGAGTCTTCAATTAGTAGCTCCTCCCCCACTTTATAATCATAATCAACCTTTAGCTTTTTATCTGTATACCTGATAAGCTGACTCTTCTTTGCATTTATCTTCATCCCATGTTGACTCACCAACCTAGTTATCCTATCACCCAGCAGTTATTTACAGTCTTCTATTGTTTTGATCCTTTTATATAACATTATGTCATCTGCAAATAATCTGACTTCTGACAGTAAACCATTAACACAATCATTCATTATAATAACAAATAACAATGGCCCCAATACACTACCCTGTGGGACTCCCATGTACTCTACTTCTTTTGATACTGCATTTCCTACCCTAACCTTTTGCTTTCTACCTTTTAGGAATTCTTCCACCCAGAAAATCACCTTTTTATCACCTCCAATAGTTTTTACCTTATTTAGCACCATTTTATGGTTCACTCTGTCAAAGGCCTTTGAAAGAGCTAGTGCCACACTATCAACTCGACCTCACATGTCAATTTCATCAGGAAATATCTTAGCATATATCCTACTAACTGAGATTCACACGAATATCCTTGTCTAAAGCCATGTTGCCAACTTGAAAACCATTTACTTTCATCACAGACACGTCTAATGTGGTTGCATATTAATCTCTCCATTAATTTAGCTACCACTGATGTCAAACTGATTGGCCTATAGTTTTCAACCCTGTTTGTCACCCCTCCTTTATGGACTGCTACTACTATCACACTTTTCCAGTCATTTGGTGAACAACAAGTATCCAGACTCAATTTAAATAATGTTTCAAAGTAAGGTACAATGTCCCTTCCTACTATCTTTAAAACATGTGTAGTAATATTATCAACACCAGCCCCTTTGTGGTTTTTTAGATTCCTTAGTTCCTTCATGATATCTTCATATTTAATTGCATATCTTCTAATCTGGTCCCCTCCAACTATGCGGATAGGCTCATTTCCAGATATAACCCCTGAATTATTGTCTCTTAAGGACTCACTGAACCAGTTACTCAATAACTCTGCCTTTTTTAAGTCGTCCGTTACTTCTTCTCCATCCTTATCTACTATTATAATTGTCTCAATACCCTCTCATCCCCTCGGTTTCCTGATATGGCTATAGAAATTTCTAGATGCATCAGTCTGAGGTCCCCCTCCACCAATAATATTCTTCATAAACTCATCCTTAGCCAGTTTCTTTGACATTATTAATTCCTTTGTTAGTTGTTTCATGACCTACCTACTGCCTTGCTGTTTCTTAACTCTGTTATGTTCTCATCTCAACAATTTCTTTAACCTCCTCACCTACCTGTTATAGAATCAAGGTTCTGTACTTCTATTTATTTTCTGTTTTGGAATAAACATTTCTTGACCCTTTCTTATCAATTCCTTGAACTCTTCCCACTTTTTCTCCACTGAACTTGTGCCATTCTTCCATTCAATAAAATTAACCCTGAAATATCTTTTCAGTTCCAAGATTTGTGCCTTTTTATAATTGTATCTATTTCCCCCTTTAATTCTGGCCACTGGTGTACTGGATCCCCTTATATCCATCAGAACTACATTATGATCACTTATCCCTTCGGTTACTTGACACCCAATTAGGTTTTCATCCGGCTTTATTAGGAAAATATCCAACATGTTTGGTCCCCTTGTTTTCTGCTCAACCACCTTTGTAAAGCCTTCTTCCCTTACTAAGGTATTTGAAAATCTCTATTCCTTTGTGTTATTAATCTTATTCCCTACCCAGTTGACACCTGGCAGGTTCAAATCCCCACCAGTGTTGACCATTCTTTGCTCACTTCTGAACTCTGAATATGAATTTAGTTTCTCCCCAAGAACCTCATCTATATCATTCATTTTTCCACTACGGCAAGTAGCCAACACCTTGACTTTTTCTTTTATATTTCCCCAGCAGTCGATCCCAAGTAACTCATGGTCATGATATTTAAACAGCAGTGAACTGTAGTAGTCCTTGCTAACCAGTATGAATAACCCTCCCTCAGTTGCTCCTCTGTCTCTACGGTACACTCTGTAACCATCGGGAAAAACCTGATTGTCTAGTAATCCTTCTTTTAACCAAGACTCTACCCCTATAACTCCTTGCGGTTCATGTATCTCAATTAGGTTTGCAAATATCAAAGAAGATCTTCATTTTTTGTGATTAAAGCCTTAAGAAACTATTGATAGAGATCTCTTTCTGAAAAAGTTAATGATACGTGGGATAAACCGATTTGAACAGTCCAAAAGAACAAGCTGTACCCCTTCGACAGAAGAGGGCTAACAAGCCCACTCAAAACAAATGAAGGTCTTCAGGCCTCAAAAGAAAATGAAACTCGCCGCCAGTTACAAGAAGGTTTAACGTGGTCCTAATTGGACTCGATGCACATACAGTCAGAAAAAAAAGGCACGTCTGTTGGCGAAATTTTATATTAATTATGAACCTAATAACAATAATGTACAATTAATCATCATATCGTCATTCTTAACTTTTGTAAAAATTCATAATACTTAGCATTTAGTAGATGTTTAACAGACTAGATTTTTTTTTAATGGAGGTAGCTTAGGAATTTAATATGTATTAATACCAAGAATAATATGACAGTATAATCGGCATCCCCAGCTATGATCGTGTCAGAGATAATTTTAAAAAGTGGAGTACTGTATTCTGAAAGTTGTAGCTCAAAATTTTCATTGATTTGAAGAATCAAATGATAATACAGCTTAAGCTGTAGTAGGCTTAATAATATATCATCAAGTATCTTGAGCCCCAAGTATGAGGATGTTCTTATGACTTTGTGTATCGTCTTCAATTTTTATACATATACTTATTGTTTTCCTCATCTAGTACTGGATTCGTCTTATTTTGTTTTTGTTATTATGGTTTAAAGTGATAAGTAAGGCCTGGAATTTTAGGTTCAAACCTATTTTGTTCCCAGCTCAATATTAAAATAACCAAATTTCTATGTTATGACCTAATTCGGTTTTCAGAACCTAAATGGACCTAATTCGTTGTACTGGTCCAATCCAACTGTAATTTTGTTACTTAAATAAAACAAATGACTGACCAGATTAGCTCAGTGGTACGGACTGTGGCCTAGTAATCTGGACTTGGGAGACTTGATGGGTTTGATCGCCACCGTCAGCTGTTCTGAAACATTTTTACTATTCACCTCCAGGCAAATGCCTGAACAGTAACTTATTAACAGGCCACAAACTCTTCTTTTCCCCCTTTTCTTCTCAAAAATTTCCTTTCCTTCTTCTACAACGATGCAAGTTAATATTACCTGGGCGATCTGGCCAGTCACTTTCCCCGGTTGTATCTATGACTACATGAATCCCAAGCTCCAAGACACTGTACAGTGGTGTAGGAATGATTCATCGCAGAGTCCAAGGAAGAAGTAGAACTAGGAGGGTAAACTGACTACATTTACTTGTAAAACAAATGGATTAATTTTAAAATTGGAATACTTATTCACCACAATATTAAATTAAGTGTTTTAATCTCATTGTTGATGGCAACATTGAGAAAAGCTGTAACAATGCAGTGCGGCAACTTCAATTATTACCGAGGTCCACACTTTGTAGAAACAAATTGACAAAGCAAATTTTAAACATAGGATGTTAGATGTTAACAATCGTAGGAATGCAAACCCTCTCTGAGAAGTGAACAGTTGTATACAGTCATCGTTCAGTCTCATCGTTCAGTGGTAACGTGAAATTAAAACATTGTGTTCACAATTTTAGTTCATTCATTGAAAGAGATCATGCCTAAACAGAAATTCGCAAGAAGTAGTCTACTGCGAGAGTGGATTGGAACGGATAAGGACTTTTCTACAAATGGGAAAATTATATATTGTCAAGCATGTGTAAAACCAGTAAATTTAATTTGTTTCATATATGTATATTTTGTATAGTTAAAAAATAGATTTTATTTGTTTTCATATATAAAGTAACTTAATGTGGTCTCTGCAGAGTCTAGACTGCTGGATGAAATTTCATAATATTAACTGGGTATTATCTGGGATGTTACAATGTGGTGGACCATTTTTATTTTTTCCTTCTATATAGGTGCCTGCAGAAACCCGATCCCACATACATACTAAAGCATCAGAATTCAGCAACTTGTTTGGCAAATGTTACCAGGAGAAATGCTTCTAAACAGAAGCAAAGTTTCTTTACAAGTTCATAGCTTGGTACAGAAGATTCGTCTAACCTGCGTCTATGTGAAGCTCTCACTGCCGCTAATATACCAGTTGCAAACCTCCAGAACACAGTCCTGAAAACTGTTTTTGAAGAATTTTGTAACAGAAAAATACCAGATGAATTCACTTTAAGAAAGAATTACTTGCCTCAGCTGTATGTGAAAACCATTGAAGAAATAGGGAGGGACATTGTTGGCCACATCATCTGGTTAAGTATGATACAACAGATACATAGCCAGCGTTTTCGTGGGCAAGTTCGCATGTGAGGAACCTAGTATACCCCATGTCATTATGTGCAGAGAACTTCCAACAACAAACAATTCTACTGTGGTAATTGCTGTAAGGGATGCATTAAAGGTGTTGTGGCCAGATCCTGAACACGAGGATAAGTTGCGGTTGTTGGTGACAGACAATGCAGCTTCCATGATAAAAACAGGAGAGTGTTTGAAGGCATTCCATCTCCAAATGGCCCATATGCAAAAAACTATGAGGCCTTCATGGAGGTCATTGGCACCCTAGATGAAAGTGAAGCTATTGCAAAGAAAGCGTTGCATTCAGTACCAGTTGTACAGGAGTTGACCTATATAAAGGCTAATTTTTACAACCTAGAATTTTCAATAAAGAAGTTGGAAGGAGGCACCTACCATTGACGGAAGCATTTCAAATCATCCAAGAAGTGAGGGCCAAAGTGGTTCCTGGAACAGTTGGGATGTCTGTAGCCAAGAAGCTGGAGGCCCTTTCAGCGTGCAGTCCAGATATCAAGAGGGTGGTACAAATAGGCCATGTTCTCTCTGGACTAATGGAACAAGAAATATTGCCTTGGAATGCTAAGGAAATTGCTGATATGAAGTTCGCACCTCTTACCTCATTTGACATGCAGCGTAGTTTTTCAATATTCACGAGAATATTAACGGAAAAGAGGGTTTTCTCCTGAAAATCTGTCAAAATATTTCATTGTTCAGTGTCATAATAGAAGTTTTAAATGAGTGACTTTCAATCCACAATAAAGACAAAGCATATACTGAAGAGCCAAAGACACCGGTACACCTGCCTAATATCGTGTAGGGCCCCCGCGAACACGCAGAAGTGCCGCAACATGACGTGACATGGACTCGACTAATTCTGAAGTAGTACTGGACGGAATTGACACCACGCGTCCTGCAGGGCTGTCCTTAAATCCGTAAGACTACGAGGGGGTGGACATCTTTTCTGAATGGCACGTTGCAAGGCATCCCAGATATGCTCAATAATGTTCATGCCTGGGGTGTTTTGTGGCCAGCGCCCAGCGGAGGTGTTTAAACTGAGAAGAGTGTTCCTGGAGCCACTCTGTAGCAATTCTGGATGGGTAGGGTGTCGCATTGTCGTGCTCGAGTTCCCCAAATCTGTCGGAATGCACAATGGACATGAATGGATGCAGGTGATCAGCCAGGATGCGTAGGTACGTGTCACCTGTCAGAGTCGTATCTAGACGTATAAGGGGTCTCATGTCACTCTAACTGCACATAACGCGAAAGCAATAAACAATATTAATAAAGTTGTTAGATTATATTGTATTTTTATTACTTGATCTTCCAGGGAATTCCGCTATTTTTTTCAAAACTTTGTCTTTTCGAGACTGGTCTTTTACAGGGGTGAAGAAACATCATATATACAAGGTCATTTACACTCTAATTCCACCAATTTTTCATCCTCCTCCCACAGTAAATAACAGCTTTCAGTCTGACATATTTGGAATGTTCCGCTAGCGGCTGAATCTATACTGCTCTGGGACCGGTACAGTCGCGCGGCTCAAGCGACCGTTTCCGAGAACGCGGGTCGCCGCCGCTTCATAGGAAGCACTCCCGTTTCTTTCCATTGTGGCAGTCATTAGCGGCTGACGCTGCATAGGAAGCGCACCTTTAGTCTGTAATGTTACGTCGGTTGCACAAGCTGTGCTTCTCACGCAGTCTGTTAGTGTATGATTTGTTAGTAAATTCCGTTTAGAGACAAAACGTATTATTTAGTATAGATGTCGATTTGCTCTGCACTGTACAATTACTTTGTGTCTGCCTAAAAGTTTCTGGCACCAGTTTATTTTGTCTTCTTTTTTTACATGCCTTGATGGCGTAAACCTGGCCTAAGGTTTAGCTCTAGCTGAGTATGAGCAGTTAAAGTAGTTAGAACCCAAGAATCGGATACTCATGCTGAAGAAAGAAAAAAAGAACAAGCTGAAATAAAGCTGCCCTTAATTAAACGCCTCCACATCCCCGCACCTTCGTTTGTTTTTCTGTTTTTAAATATATTGGAAATTGATTCTCTTCATGAGACAGGTTCGACGGTAGAATGATACAGTGATGGCTTTCCTGTCATATTATGCCGACTCGGTGTTGTTTGGGACCAATCCTACTTTGCTAACAGTTTTCTATATTCAATTCTGGCAATGAAATGAAGTCCACGCATACGAAGTCTCTGCTATGAACTAGTTTTATATTAAAACAAGTAAGATGGGAAAGAGGACTGTCTAAATTTATTTAGTTAACATATATACTGTAATCGGCGTACAAAGAACAAACGAAATATTACAGAACTGTAGCTGAATTGGAAACGCATGGAAGAAATATCTCAAGTTGTTGCTGGGTTGCATGTGTCTGTGACACTACAATGTCTGCAGGATAACAACAACCGTCAAACTGCAATGAAGCAGATGTCTTGGTGGCAATTTTCCTACATATCTATGTTCCCCTACTTTTGCCCTGCCCGGATTTTAAGTTTACATTCTTTTAGTGTTTCTGTGAAATTTTTCATCATTTTCCTTGGCAATTTATTCCAGTTCCTGACTACCTTAACATTTAAAGAAAATTTTCGCACTCCCTCACACCTGAAAGCAAGTGCCAGCTTGTGGTTATGGTCATTTCTTCCTTTTCTTGTACAACTTCTAATTCCTCTGCGAACATCCATCCAAGCCTCATCTTCAATATACGCCTTATTCACTCCCAGTACACTCTTCACCCGTCTTCTGGTTTCCAATGACTCCCTACCAAGCTCCCTTATTATATCAGTTACTGATTGTGTTCTGCGGTAATTTCCACAAACGAATCCTGCTGCCTCTCCTTTAACCCCTTCCAACCCTTATATTTGACACCCAAACTGTGGATTCCAAACTATATGATCATACTCTAGCAATGGTCTGACCAAGGTTTTGTAT
>CM061921.1:296374824-296457112 GCA_031002005.1 Vandiemenella viatica | reverse complement strand
CCAAGTGAAATTTATCGGCAAATTTGCGATGTTTACGGACCAAATGCGATGAGTGATTCGATGGTGACAAGATGGGTCCGACAGTTCAATGGCGGGCGTAGTGATGTGCACGATGAAGAACGAAGTGGGCGTCCACCTTTGGTTACAGAAGAACTGGCAAGACTTTCATCTGTTCTTACATCTCAAGTCTTTCCTTGGCGGTCATCACTTCACCAATGACGACGAGCTGAAAGAAATTGTTTCCAACTGGTTGAAGACACAGGCGGCAGATTTCTATGAAGAAGGTATACAAAACCTGGTGCCACGCTATGACAAATGCCTGCAAAATTTCGGCAGTTATGTGGAAAAGTAGTTTAAGAGTTGTAGAATTTTGTGCAATAAAAATTTCTTCTCTATCTGTGTACAATTTCATTTTATTACCAAACGGAACTTACTTTCTGGACGCGCCTCGTATAATACATTATCTACGTTATCAATGCTTATTAAAGTTTCCTTATTGTTGTGATTCAAAAGAGTTTTTTTAATCTTCTCAGTTTACTGAATGTCCCTTGAAAATCCAAAATTTATGGTGAAACGACCATCAGTGTTCTACCATACGGCATGTTTTCGCATGGGTACTCTCCATGCTCTCTTCCGCATGGAGAGTCATACCATGCACTACTGTTGTGGCAGTATCCTCTTACTTTTCACATATTTTGGAGGAGTGTTGCCCTCTGTCTGTGAAACGTGTAACTATATTTTATGTGTGATAAGTTTAGTTTTGCTTGTGAAATGTGTAGGTTATGAGGTGGAGACTTGGTACCGTTCCAGCATTCGCCTTGACGATGATGGCGCAAAACTGCCTAAAAACCATAGTCACGGAGGTCGCCAGGACTCGACCTCCCCGGTCCTTATGCCCTGTTTACACGGTACGAGTGTACTGTCTTGCTGCGCGCACAGCACTGGATAGTCCACTCTCCTCGTGTGAACAGGTACAAGACAGACAGTTGACTGAGGATAGTGGACTCGGTTCATGACCAACTTTTGGCGTGCGAGTTCAACAATCAAGATGGCGACAACTAACAAGTCGCGTAAGCGGCGTGAAGCAGAGGCATTAAAATCTTTAGAACTGCATGAAAGTGAGGAAATTACGTGGAATTGTAAGAATCAAAATTATTAGAACAAGGATTTTAGAGACTCTGCTATCAAAAAATTGCTTCATAGTGGTGTCATTTTTTATGTATCGGAAAAAATATTTCACAATAGCTCTTCAAATTGAGATACAGTTAGTCTTAAATGATGCAACTCTATATTTTCACTTGCAACTTTATTTTTTTAAAAAAGGCGCTGAGGCATTTAAAGTATTTCTTTTTTGTAATCACTCTTTTAACGTTTTTGTACGTTTTATTTTATTACTAGCCACAAAGCCCGTCAAAAATGACGTCTTTAACGGATTAATTGATTTCTTCTTAGTAGCTGTAATAAAATAAAGCTCAATGTGCTGTAATTTCTCATCCCTTGTGACGTAGCAAAAAGGTTCATTGTCTATTTAGTCCAGCTTGCGTTTCAGCCTAACAACAATCTTCGCCAATAAAGCCGGTAGAAAATCAAAACTTAACTCACACACGAATTAATATATTCCCTGTATCGCATGTTAATGTCATTATGCATCGATACCAATCATGCATCATGCGATACAAACTTAATCCAAAATCTTCACAGTTTCATACAACTTTCTTATTTTCTATGATGAAGGTGACAAGGTCCATGTTTTAATGCCTGAAATAATGACCCCAGTGAAAACGAAGGATGCTAAAAATAAACCTTGAAAACCTAACCTATGTCACGTAATATTAGTTTTAATTGTGGTTTAAGTAGCACACATCACGAACAATTTGGAACTTCTTTCTTTCAGACCAAGTAGGCCTAATGAGTTCAGTAAAAAAAAGCAACTGTTAATTAAGATGCCATTCAAGCATTACATTTCTTAGCAATTACTTAAATAAATATAATTGTCATAAACTATAGTTCAGTGCAATTCATAGTGCTTTGCCCTGTAAGAAAAGGTTTTCGTTGCTATTCTGGTCCAGGTTTTATTTAAACCTAACCACGTACTGAACTTGTGATAAATGAAACAATACTTTAATCACACGCATGGTGATACATTACTTTATCGCATTTTAGTGGTAATAATGCATCACGATATTAACTAAAAAAAAATCTTTACGGGCTCTCCATCTTCCTTTTTTATATTCGTGTTTCAGATAGATACTAACACCTTTGAATGGCTGAAACAGTTACATGCGGCTGAAATATGGCATCAGTAAAATCAAAGGAAATTAAAAATAAATCTTAACAACTTACGTCATTTCACGTAATGTGTCGAACTACTTTCGTTAAAAAAAAAAGTAACAGAACACTTAAGAAAACAAAATTAAATTATTTTTCAAAAATTAAATCACTTATGCCCTCTACTGTCATGTGCCAGTTCTAATAACAATCTATCCAAATTGCCGCTAACATTGACAAAATTGGAATAATGAGATTTCTGTCAGCACCCCCTTCTCACCCGAGTTAAGCCCCCGCTCCCCCAAACCAAAATCCTTATCTGCCACTGGCCAATGATTTTAACGAATACTTTGACATAAAACGAATCTATTATTAAATAAATTAAATCTACTAATGCTTATTATGTCGATTTAAACTCAATACATACTTTTAATTCAGTGTTCTGACAATTCACGGCTTAGTGTAATTCCTCGTGCCTTGCGTTGTAGCAAAAGGTTTCAGTTTCTAGGGTCCAGGCTGCATTTCAACCTAACCACGTAACTTCTCGCCAGAAGAACAATACTTCAATCTCACGCATATTAATACATGAACTGTATCGCGTTTTAGTGGCAATAATGCATCGCAATATAATTTTGATCAAAAATCTTAAAGAGTTTTTGCACATTTCTTTTTTGTGATTCAGACTGGCAGTATTCCTAAAACGTTTGAATGGTTGACACAATTGCTGAACTAATAGGCTAAGTAATATTACGCATTGAAAGGAAAGGAAATTAAAATAAACCTTATAAACTTACATTATGCCACGTAATTATTGTTCTAAGTGTAGTGTAGCATTGCACAGTTCCCGGATCAATGCGCAACTATTTCCATTCAAACGAATTAATAATTTCAATAATAGGACACAGTTTAAAATATTTTGAAATAAACTAAATTATTCATGCCCTATGCTGTAACATCAAATGCCACTTGTAATTCTGATCCATGTGAAGTAATATTCTAACCAAAATTTTCTCTACATTGATGCACGAAATACAAAGCTTTTATCTTACATTTCTATGGGCAAAGAATTTAAGGAATACTTCTACATATCAAAAGAATGTTACATAAATATAAGCATCTAATTATTGATATGTCGATTTTAACGCAATACATACTTTTCCTTCAGTGTTCTGTGAGTTAATTTATTCATTGATGCTTGGAAATGTTATTAAATAACGCGCATTCCCACAAATATGTAATATCGTAAAACGTGACGTCATAGTGCAACGTCATAGATTGACGTAATGGCTTGACATGACGTCAGCGTGACACTTGTCTATTATACTAATAGATTCTTCATATCATTCAACATTATAATCAACAAATTAGCTACGATGTTAATTCCTTTCTGTAAAATGGACATAATATTTTCAATAAGATCACAATGTAGGAGTAGAGAACTGTCCTCACAGTGGACAGTGGACTTATCTTCTAATTATTACTAGCATATGTTAGTCCACTCTCTTACCCCCACCACCGACCGTCCGGCCAACTGTCGTTCCAGTCAACTCGCATCGTGTAAACGCGGCCTAAAACACGCGGGTGGTAAAACAATAAGCAGAATAAAGTTTACTGTCGTTGTTCAATTAATGGAATCTGAAGGAAAAAATCGATGCCGTCGCTTTACTGCTATCAGACGCGACAGGTACTTCAAGTAACATGGAATGCTAAATTTTAAATTCAAGAATACCAGTATTATTTTTTAATCTGACATATATTTAATAATAGTTTGTTTTGCAGTATCTATCGAGTCTAACAGCAAATATAGTGATCTATTCTAATGATCTAAAACCTTGCACTTTTGTAATAAAAAATCGTTTAACCTAAGGGTTATATTGCTTCTTTTACACAATATAACAAATACATGAAGGCTGGTCTAAATCGGTGAAGTATGTCTTGGGCCTCAGTTTACAAAGAATGTAACTTCTGTTTTTACTTTCCTCTCGAGAATTTTGCAGAGCCTCATCTGACTGTTGATGAGGAACAATCCTCATGTTTTTTTGATGTGTTCTGACAAATGGTAACGCCACTCACATAGACAGGTTTGATATTTCTTCTCCTCCTGCAACTGAAGATAATCGATCAAAGGTGACAGCGAAGATACGATTCGTATCTCACTTCCTGGATACGTTGAGTCAGAGACAAAAGCTTGATCTAAGCTGATTTCTTCTTTTTCATCGCAGGAAAACTAGAAAATGCTTTAAAGATGACACTCTCAAACCTGGCTGCCAAGGAGAATAAAAATTGTCACCATCAAATTGGTGGCTTGAGGTGGTCCTGACCTACATAACTTATAACTTCTTAATTTGGAAGAATAGCTTTGAGGATCTTCAACATCCATTTCGGTAGAGAATAAATGACTGGGAGTTCAGTGGATTGTTATTAAGGATGTAAATTGATATATGCACATTAATGACTTCAAGTTGAGTATATATTTCAGTTTGAAAGATGAATGGACGACCACATTGGTGGCTTTCATTGAAAATATCAAAATGTCGCATGGAGATGTTGGCCGGGAGATTCCGAATGATTGATCGGCCGCCAAGTGACATATTTTTTGATTCGCTGCGCAATGCGCCTCTTGTCGTGGCTAACTGAACTAACCCGGTAATCCTACCGTGTGTAGTGGACGCGGATCTACACCTTAACGTTTAATCCGAACCACAGAAGCATTCTAATCTACTTGATATTACACAGCAAGGTCTGCCAGAGGTGAAGGTTGGGTTAAGGGCCATTGAAAATGACAGTCGAGACCAGGAATCGAACAATAGACCTTTCGATCTCCAGTCAGACGCCTTAACCACTGAACTACAAGACCGCTTACTGCCAGAATAACTGTAGATACAAACGAAATCATCATCATTTGTCAGGGAACCATGCAAACATGTACTAACATTATAACTGTATGGAGGGCACAAATCAGAATGACTGGACCACATTCTCAACCTACACACAATTTGGCAAGGAATATATAAATACCGCTCCAACAATGGAATTAATCACTAGCGTCGGTAAGCAAGCAACTTGCGTAAGATATGTAGTGGTTGCTTTTCGTTCGAATTCCCAAACTCCGGTTCAAATCACAGTGTGACCAGCCGAATTGTTCTTATAAATCTAGTCATTTTCCGGATCCTTAGCACCGAGCGATAACGCGCTGGCCTCCCATTCGGGAAGACGCGGTTTCGAATCCTCATCTTGACATCCAGATTTGGATTTCACATGTTTTCTCAAAAATCACTTCAGGCGAATGCCGGAATGATTCCTTCAAAATGCAATGGCCGAATTTACTCTCTTTCCTTGGCCCAATACTATCCCGCCGCTAATGACGTCGACGAGGCGTAAAACCAGAGGTATAAAAGAAAAAGAAAAGTCTCCTTTGGGATATCGTAAATTCCCCAAGAAAATTGTTAGCTGTGATAGCAATTTCAGTTTAATTAGTTAATAAAAACATTTGCCTTGTCTAGAACGGCGAAACGGGAGAGTGGATCTGTGAAGATGTTTACACGGATAAACTGGAAAAGTAGCCGGCCCTGGCAGTGTAGGGGCTAACACGCTGGCCTCGTATTACAAGGGCCGCCGGTTCGAGTCCGGCCGCGGGCATGGGGGTTTTAAATAAGTGTGGGTTCGTGTTGTGTTCGTCTTGTGCTGTCCTCACTGTAGTATCCACAATATCATAATTAAAGCCTGATACAACATTTCTAACAAAATAAAATTGGTGCTGGCTAGATGGTCGCAAAGACCAAAGGCCATAATTAAAAAAAAAAAAAAACTGGAAAATTAAATTGATCAATGTCTAATCCAGATGTATGTAAACCTCACGAGCTCAACAGGAGTTCACGAAACTAAGTTTATTTTACTCAAATTTGGTGCGAAAACAATAACAGAAGTGTTGGAGGAAATCATATAATGAACGTAGCCCTTTAAAATGTGCCGTCTGGTAGCTCAGTGGTTAATGGGTCTGACGGAGAGCATAAAGGTTCCCGGTTCGAATCGCGGTCTTGGCAGGGATTTCTAAAGACCCCTAACCCTTCCTTCAACTCTGCCAAAGCTAACTTTGAGTGTGTGAAGCACACCCGAACACTTCCGTATTTCGGATTCCACATTAAACAGTATGTCCCTGTCGTACTACAGATATACTTAACCCACATACATCTTTTCTTTAATTGGTGTTCTATCATGCCTCACCTGGTGAGCGAAAAGTGAATAACGTACCTGTAATCTCACCTTTAGTTGGTGGCCATTTCTAACCACCCTATGTTTTTTTATTATTATTTTACGCCTCTTCGACGTCGAGGTCTTTAGAGGCGGAAAAGGGTTTGAGGCAAAGAACAGGAAGGAATTCGGCACGGCATTTTGAAGGCAGTTCGCTGGAGTGAACTATGATTATCCGAAATCAAGATGGTCGGACGGGGATTTGAACTCACGTCCTCCCGGATGTCAGGCCATGCGTTAATACCGATCACACATCACACACTGTGTGTACTAACTTGATCTCATTTACTGTTTTACTTTATTGTGAAACAGAAGATATTCACTGTCTAGAACTTTTCACCCGATAGCAAACTCACATTTTTTCCTCTATCCTGCCAGCTAAGGCCCACGTGTCACCGGCCAGTGTGAGGGGGGGGAAACCTGTGTCTTGCTCTAATCAAACCGTTTTTGTCAGACCCAGTGTACTTAACCTACAGGAGGAAACATTGTGTTGCCATGTGTCTGCGAAACGTTTAACTTTTCGTGTTTTGTATGATAGATTTATTTTTTTGTTTATGAGGTGGAGATTGGGGACCTTCCTAGATGATTGCGTGAAACCGCCTAAAAACAGCAGTCAGGACACGTTCCTGGTCCCGTTGTACCTCCCAGACCCAGTGTGCGGCGCCACACTGGCGGGTACATATTCAAATTATTGTTAAATTACTAAAAGTAAAAGAATGAATATATATTTCTTGCTACAAGTAAGTATTAATAATATTTTTGCTGAATGGATTAAGGAATTTGATTAACTTTTAGAGTGTCAGAACTAAGCCAAATTGCCTTGGAACACTCTTTTAATCCGCAGCATTACTGTGTAATCTTGTGCAATAATTTTAATTTAACAGTAAAAATACTGTTTTATGAAAGCATCTTGAATGTCTTTTACAATATTTATTTTATTTTGTTAACGCGCTTTGTCCTTTGTATTTATACCAATAGTGTAGAACAAAACTCACCACTCAACCATGAATATAATTTTTAAAGCAGTAATTAAATGAAGGAATTAGTAAATTCGTTGGATTATCGTCAATTAAACTAAACAGTTTTATTTCCGCTTATAAAATGAACAAGATCACATCTGCCTCGATAAACAGCATTATGTTTTCGCCCATCTCCAGTTCGGTGCTCTGAATGTTGCTTTCTGCATGATATAATTTTAACAATTGTTAACAGATATTTTTTTTCTGAAGTAACGACTTCAGTGGCATCCCAGACGGGATTCTGCTAAACAATTGCCAAGTGCTCAAGGATAACTGCAACAGAAGGACGAAGGCAGAGGCTAGAAACGATTTTCACATGTTTAACAGGATGTACAGTCGGGGACAGAATTCGCCTTTCGATTATGCTTCGTTCTAGACACGAATACCGCATGGGACAGCATAACTGGTAGGTGGTACACTAAATTCATGATAAAATAGACCTCTCATACCCAGCACTTTACTCAAGACTAAAAAACTGAGCCCGCGCGGCAAGATACTCGCAGACGCTCAGAGGCAAAGTTCGGAGTTCTACAGTAAAAAAATAATCACGAATATCACCATTTTAGTCATAATAATTATTGAAATAACCAACTCGATTGATCATAGAGAGATGATAACACTTTTTCGTAATTTTGATAACCATTGTGTATTTTTTCCCCCTCGAATAAACAGTTAACAATTCGTTAGCAAACGCAATTATATGGCGAATACCGAAAAAAAAAATCGCTAAATTACGCACGGAAAACCAATAAGAAAGTTTTAATGGACTTAGTTACAGTGTCTAGAGCTGCAGCGTTATAGAACTGTGTGTGACAAATACACACAAAGGTTAAGGGTTAGTAGAAAGAGCATTTACGAAAGAACTCTAATGGTAAACTATGTCACGAAATATAAATAAACTATTTCAGATGATTAAATGATGCGGAATATTAACACCTGAATTTTGTTTTCATCATACCATATTTAGAAGGTAAGCTAAATTTGAACGCAGTAGCAACAGTTTTAGTAGTCATAATAATAATTAAGAACAACAAATAATAAATCCGCCTGCAATGTGAATTAGCGGATCCACATTTTAAATCTGGAAGATGGAAGTAGGAAAACTTTCATATCTCTCTTTGTTTCTAACTAACACTGATGATTCTATAAAATTTTCTGTCAAGCTTTACTTCCTGCCTTCCAAGCCCGATGGGTTATAGGTAACACTGTTGCCTGGCATTCGGGAGGACGCGAATTCAAATCCCGTTGGGCATCCAATTTCAGTATTCCATGATTTTCGTAAATCTCTCCAGCTGAACTCCAGAAAAGTTCCTAAATTCTTACCCGATCCTAGTTTCCAACACCATCAGCATTCATATCACATTGGCGTCGAAGATATGAAGAAGACGGAAAAAAAGAACGTGGTAGGTATGTGGTATCACTCTAATCCGGCTTTCGGGAGGACTTGGGTTCGAAACCGCATCTACCTATCCAGGTAAGCGTTTTAGATGGTTTCCCCAAATCACTCCAGGCGAATGCCGGGATTGTTCCTTCAAAAGGCCATGGCCGAATTCCTCTCCATTACTTGGCCCCAGACCTCAATTAGATGTGAAGCTAGAAGCAAAAAATAATTTCTCAAATAAAAATAATTACATCTCTGTGGTGTGTTTTGGAGCTTCTCCTTGTTGGATTTATCTTATTCAACGGCCGAGCATGGTAGCGAGGGGACTAGAGTGCTATTTCCACATGTGGAGAGTCTCTAGTTCGGTGGTGTTTTAGGGCTGGTCGACGTCGAAATCATTATAGGGGAAAAAGGACTGGGGGCATATTTCTGGAAGGAATTCAGCCATGGCCATACCAGAGAATCATCCCAGCACTCTCGGAGTGATTTCGATTAATCATGCAATATCTAAATACGGATTTCAACCCCTGTTCTTCCGAATGGGATGGCTTGAGCGTTACCGGGACTCTCGGTCACTGGTGCGATTATGGCCAGGGGCATGGGTGTTAAAGTAGGTGTTGTTGTATGTCTTGTGTCGTCTTTCAATTGTATGAGCAAAAAGCATTTGGAAATACATCAGTACACAGGATAAACACACAAAACGGCTTAGCTGGATGAATGGCTATCGGGAGGAATGCTATTAAAAATTTAAAGACAATTTTTTTGAACCAAAAGGCAATTGGCCGCCTTCAAAAATATCTCACAGGTCCACCTCATCTCACAGAAAATATTCTTTGTTTCGTGCCAACTAGTAACATAGCTAAGTTCTCAAAACATATTAGGATAAAAAATTTGGAAAAAGGAGTACTGTACTGAAGCTCTTTAGTGCACACGGGAGGGGTATTTAATTTCAGTTGAGTGTATAGGATTTAATCTCTTTAACATTATGTGTGGTTATTTCGTAAGGAGAAAATCTTCCTGCTGGCTCAGTTCAGACGCAAGGAGGAAGTAACCGTCCTGACAAACGTTTCGAGGAAGTGTTTATTTACCAGTGGCTCTGAGGAAGTGAAGAACACTTGTTCAGTAGAATTTGCTCTTATACGGTTTGTGATCATGACCATCCGTACTCGAAATGTGCACATTTTCGAATCACGAGCACCTACAAATACAGTGACAGCCATTTGCCGAAAGTTACAGAAACCACCTCATATAACATATTATTAAAGTTACTTGATCATAGTTAGAAGACCGACGAAAATGTTGAAAAAACATTGAACTAATATGTATTAGTCATTAAAAATTTCTGAGAATTGCTTCTCGAGGATTTTGACTTCAGCATACCCTCATTGAATCTTGCAATGTTCTACTTGCACTATTTGATTACGAAATGAATTGATCAATATTCCGTAATAATGGAGCTATTAAAAAAAAAAAAAAAAACCTGGAAGTGCACGTTATTGAAAATTGATCTGCCTCCATCTGCTGATCTAAATATTTTATGACCTTCGGTGCCTTTGAACATTTAACCAGCTGACTATTGTGTCAGCCTTTGTTGAGGTAAGGTGGCATTGTATTGTGAAATCAACACAAGGCGAACACTACACTCATTCAAAAGCAGCCATATGCGAGGAAGAACTCGAATCCGTGGCCTTTATTATTATTATTACTCCGCGATTCACTAAAAGTGTGTGGCGGAGGGTGCATTGCACCTATCCGAAAGGGTAATGGTTTGGAAGGGATATGGCAGAAGGCCTTTACAATGCGATGTCAGTGTTCTATCCCCTACATTGCTAGCGCCAGCTTAAGTATCTTGGTCGGGACTCTAGCGAAGGATTTTGTGAATGTGTCTGCTGTCGTGGTTTGCTAACACGGAAGACAATTCCGTAGGCCCACACAACAGGGAAATTATCAGACATTTCAGGCATGCGATTTTCCTCTTCCTTGTTCAACTAATTTGCTTCTGTTGCTACCTGAGGTTGTTGTATCACACAGTTAACAGGCGAAAGAATTATACAGGAGTAGAACCGTATATCCTCGAGGAACCAGGGCTTTCGGAACTTTTTTAAATTGGTTTCCAGCTTGACTTCTCGACTTCGAGGTCATGGGAGACTGGAATATGGGCTTTTTGATGATCCCGACGTTCGCTTGCAGTGATATGGGAAAACCGTAGAAAATCTAAATCTGGATGGCCAGATCATTATCGCTCGTCAACTACGCTCAGTTTTTTTAATTGACCGTAACATACAGATATATAGGAACAATAATTACAGACTGACTCGGCCATGAATCTTTTTCTAATATATACCAAGTGAGTTTTTTATCTTGAGACAACTAAATATCTCGAAAACTACAAATCCGATCAAAAAAAGTGGGTAATAAAAATTGTTCGTCTCGACGGGGGACATCCGATGATACCAAATTTGACTCCCCACCCCCACCCCCTAGGGGTGGGGGAAGGGGGAGAAAAAAAACTTAAATAGGAACCCCCATTTTTTATTGCAGATTCTGATTCCCCGGAAAAAACTACCCCTATTTCACCCCCAATTCGAGTCATTTTGGTCGATAGATGGCGCTGCAATCGACAAAAATCAAAATAAGCAAAAATTCATTTAAAAATGAGGATATCTCGTGAAATACACATCAGATCAGCAAAATACAAGTTAATGTGATTGATATTTTTCAAAAACTATTCAATAACACCACCCACCTCCAAACTTGAGGGATGGGAATGGACATTATTTCAAAATGCACTGATGCAAATTCTTTAGCAGATAGCGAAAGTCAAACATTACTTTTTGCGTTACCCAGGAACAACGACGTGGACGTAGTAATTTTCTGTTCCCTTTGGGGTGCTAGATTTAGGTGAGTCCCCTCGCCTCTCACCATCGGGGTGCTTGTTTTTGGTGAGTCCCCTCGCCTCTCACCATCGGGGTGCTTGTTTTTGGTGAGTCCCCTCGCCTCTCACCATCGGGGTGTTTGTTTTTGGTGAGTCCCCTCGCCTCTCACCATCGGGGTGCTTGTTTTTGGTGAGTCCCCTCGCCTCTCACCATCGGGGTGCTTGTTTTTGGTGAGTCCCCTCGCCTCTCACCATCGGGGTGCTTGTTTTTGGTGAGTCCCCTCGCCTCTCACCATCGGGGTGCTTGTTTTTGGTGAGTCCCCTCGCCTCTCACCATCGGGGTGCTTGTTTTTGGTGAGTCCCCTCGCCTCTCACCATCGGGGTGCTTGTTTTTGGTGAGTCCCCTCGCCTCTCACCATCGGGGTGCTTGTTTTTGGTGAGTCCCCTCGCCTCTCACGTGTTTGTTTCTAACAACAATTCTAAAGCAAGTGCTCGAAAATATCACGATGAGCATAAAGATCAACAGCATTATCGATATTCTTGCGACATTCTCCATAAATGTAGACCATTTCAATTTTTTCTTGCAACGTTATAGCCTGCATTCTCATTGACACGTGCAACAGAACGAAGTAAATAAATCAGAGATGTTATGAACGCTATGAAAGTACATCAAGTAATGAGAAAACTCTGAGAAATGAGCGACGATGTGAACGCAATGGAAGTACATCAAGTAATGAGAAAACTCTGAGAAATGCAGCGCCATCTATCGACCAAAATGACTCGAATTGGGGGTGAAATAGGGGTAGTTTTTTCCGGGGAATCAGAATCTGCAATAAAAAATGGGGGTTCCTATTTAAGTTTTTTTTTCTCCCCCTTCCCCCACCCCTAGGGGGTGGGGGTGGGGAGTCAAATTGGTATCATCGGATGTCCCCCGTCGAGACGAACAATTTTTATTACCCACTTTTTTTGATCGGATTTGTAGTTTTCGAGATATTTAGTTGTCTCAAGATAAAAAACTCACTTGGTATATATTTTGCAGCCTAGTCGTAGACGCACAAATATTTGATCAAGTAAAGATGTCATATCTTAATGACATCGTTTCTCATGAACCCGGAAACAACCATAATACGCCCACTTTTATAACCACATATGTAACCTTTCAATTAGTTTTTCGAAGATAACATCATTTTCCTTTTACAAATCCAGCTTATTCCAGTTTGACTAACAATCATCCATTTCCTTCAGAATGCAGGCATAAGAATTTAAAAAGCTCGACTGCATATGAAATTAGCCAACGCCATTAACTGTAAGACTGACAGCGGTCTTTTTTCAAGACCATTCTTGCTTGCAGAAAATGCCATGGTGTCTCCCAAAGTGAGAAGAATTATTGAGCCGGTTCAAATTCCAGTCGGCTATAAGATTTCGTTTTTCCATGTTTCCTCAAAACGTTTGCAGATTAATGCCAGGATGATTCCACTGGTAGGCATTGATCAACATGTTTTGTAATCTTTGTTCACAGTTCTTTCCAATATTTATTTACCTCGACAGTAACGAGGTGTTTACCCCTATAAATATTAAAAATGGTTAATGTATAAAAAAGAAGAACTGATGTGCAGTTTGCAGAGGTGAAAATTAAATTCCAAAATACTGTAAAATATTAATTTGAGATATACAGAAATTATTATTATTGTTATTATTATTATTTGTATTGACAGGTATTTGACGAATAAATGAAAAGCATGTTTTTCAATCGTCGTTCATAAAACCAGAGATCAGTATGTTATTATCACAGCGAAATGTGAAAACTTATTTAGGATATTTTTAAAAATATTATTGTTTAATAGGCGGGATTAGGGGTAATAAACGATTCTTGTTTAATTTTTCTGCAGCACGTCACAGTGCCTAGTATTTAAAAGTTATTCACACATCGAAACGGGATAATTACTTGCAGTTATCGATTTGTAAAAGAATCTAATCCAGCAGTATTCTTGTTAAACTTTTACAATTATAAAATTTTATTTTGTTACTCCTTTTTCTAGCCTCTAATGAAGGAAAATGTGGTTTGATCTGGATGGCAGATAATTCCGAAGTCACAGTAGAAGGAAATACGGATAGTTTCCTGCCTGAAGACTTCCTCATCGAATGTGCGACTTGTATTCAAACATTGTTTGCTTCAGTCTCCATCGCTACACCAGCCACATCGAGTAATTTGAGTGATTTGAGAGGGCGGCAATTATCAAACGGTTTTATTACTAGAATCATGAATATAAAAAAATAAACGGTGCTATGCTGTTTATTTGGGTATCCAATGGAAAGAAATATTATTGAACAGTCCCACACAAACACACCACGCTAAACAACATCTGGCGAGAATAGGCCTGGCAGCAGCTTTCTTTTTTATAGAACACTAGCTGACACCCGCGACTTCATACGCGTGGATTAAGAATTTCTTTGCCAGAATTGAATATAGAAAGTTGTTGATAACGAAGGATCGGTCCGAAACAACACCGAGTCGGCATAATATGACAGGAAAGCCATCACTATATGATTCTACCGTCGAACCTGTCTCTTGAAGAGAATCAATTTCCAACATATTTAAAAACAGAAAAACAAACGAAGAGGCTGGGTGGTAGGGGGGCGGGGGGTTAACCACAGCAGCTTTATTTCAGCTTGGTCTTTCCTTCTTTTTTCAGCATGAGCACCGATTCTTGGGTTCTAATAACTTCAGCTGCTCGTGCTCTGCTAGAGCTACACCTTAGACCAGTTTACGCCCGCAAGGCATATAAAGAATGAAGGCAAAATAAGCTGGTACCAGAAACATATAAGCAGATACAAAGTAATAGGACAGAGAAAATCGACATCTATACAGAATAATACGTTTTCTCTCTAAACGAAAATTATTAACAAATTATACACTAACATAATGTGCGAGAAGTACAGCTTGAGCAAGCGACGTAACATAACAGACTAACACACACATCCGTCCCTCTGTCACCATACGGTAAGTTCTCAAAATTTCGTGACTACAACTGTTAATCATACCGAAAAAAATGTCCTGTGCCCTTCCTGCAGATTCAAATATTTGCTTTAGAAATTCCATCAATATCGGTTTAGCCATTTAGTCATCAAAACGTAACAAAAAGACAGAGACTTGCTTCCGCATTTATAGTATTGTTACTGCAGATTACACTCACACACTGACTGCGAACAACACCTGAGGGATCAATATAACGTATATAACGTAAACAAGTGTATCCCTACAGCATTGCGAGACTACCTACGATTTGCCTCGCATTGCACTCCTAAATTTGTTATATCTACAGTTTAACATTCAATCCGAACAACTGACTGTCCAGAAGTGACTCTTACGATAAAAACAATTTTTAAAAATCTTTGCCTCCACGGAGATGTGAACCAAATAGCAGTAAGCAAGCGCTTTATCCACTGAGCTACCAGACCGCTATAAGGAAAAGTAGTACAAAGACCTACACATCCTACGCGTCTGTCTATCACCATTCAGTAATTTTTCAAATTTATGAGACAACATGTGTTATTTATACAGAAAAATTTTCAATCAAATGTAGACAGTATTTTTCTACTCGTTTCAAAAGATAAGTGTGCAAAGTTTCATGGAAATCGGATGAAAATTAGTGATTTTTATTGATAACAAACAAACTAACAGACAAACAAACAAATATACATTCATCTTTAGAAATTACAGTTTAAGATACATTAAGGATTATTGTTTCCAATAGAATATTCGTCTACGAGGCGTCGCGAATAATTCAGTGATGAGGTCAAATATTGTCATTTGTAAAGGTGGGGTATTGCGAGACAGTCATCTGTGACCAACTTATTTATGAAAATGGTGTATCTGTTCCGTATAACACGATGTTACCACCTATAAGGCTGTGATTTACGTCGCCCATATCATGTCCCAGCAGCACAAATATTTCGTCCACCTGACCCGCCTATTTTAGATGTTTGCTCGAGCAGCCAAAGACGCAGGAAACTGATTATCGCATCAAAAACGTTGACATGAACTCAGTAGAAAGTGTATGGGCCGACCGAGCGTGGTGGGTGAACGGTTAGCGTTCTGGCCTCGCATTCGGGAGGACGGTGGTTCGAATCCCCTTCCGGGCATCCAGATTTGGGTTTTACATGGTTTCCCCAAATCACTCCAGGCGAATGCTGGGATGCTTCCTTCAAAAAGGCCATGGACGAATTCCTTCCCGTTTCTTGTCCCCCAGTCCCATCCCACCTCTAATGACCTTAGCCGTGGACAAGGCGTAGAGCCATAGTAAAAAAAAAAAAAAAAAAAAAAGCTATTCCCAACAGTGATGCCATCCCGATGTCGCATTATTCTGCCATCTCAATCCCGTATTTATCTCCTTATCGTTTTCCACATCTACTTTGCATCCCCTCCCCCTCTCAAAGCTTTCTGGACGGACTATAAATATTATTCCAAAAAGGAAGATTTAACAGTCAGTAGATGGAACACACAAGCTGCTAGATGTGGCAGGTGTAGCGATTGACAGTGAAGCAAACTAATGTTTGAATATTAGTCGCACATTCGATGAGGAAGTCATCAGGCAGGAAACTATACGTATTTCCTTCTACTGTGACTTCGGAATTATCTGCCATCCAGATCAAACCACATTTTCCTTCATTAGAGGCTAGAAAAAGGAGTAACAAAATAAAATTTTATAATTGTAAAAGTTTAACAAGAATACTGCTGGATTAGATTCTTTTACAAATCGATAACTGCAAGTAATTATCCCGTTTCGATGTGTGAATAACTTTTAAATACTAGGCACTGTGACGTGCTGCAGAAAAATTAAACAAGAATCGTTTATTACCCCTAATCCCGCCTATTAAACAATAATATTTTTAAAAATATCCTAAATAAGTTTTCACATTTCGCTGTGATAATAACATACTGATCTCTGGTTTTATGAACGACGATTGAAAAACATGCTTTTCATTTATTCGTCAAATACCTGTCAATACAAATAATAATAATAACAATAATAATAATTTCTGTATATCTCAAATTAATATTTTACAGCATTTGGAATTTAATTTTCACCTCTGCAAACTGCACATCAGTTCTTCTTTTTTATACATTAACCATTTTTAATATTTATAGGGGTAAACACCTCGTTACTGTCGAGGTAAATAAATATTGGAAAGAACTGTGAACAAAGATTACAAAACATGTTGATCAATGCCTACCAGTGGAATCATCCTGGCATTAATCTGCAAACGTTTTGAGGAAACATGGAAAAACGAAATCTTATAGCCGACTGGAATTTGAACCGGCTCAATAATTCTTCTCACTTTGGGAGACACCATGGCATTTTCTGCAAGCAAGAATGGTCTTGAAAAAAGACCGCTGTCAGTCTTACAGTTAATGGCGTTGGCTAATTTCATATGCAGTCGAGCTTTTTAAATTCTTATGCCTGCATTCTGAAGGAAATGGATGATTGTTAGTCAAACTGGAATAAGCTGGATTTGTAAAAGGAAAATGATGTTATCTTCGAAAAACTAATTGAAAGGTTACAAATGTGGTTATAAAAGTGGGCGTATTATGGTTGTTTCCGGGTTCATGAGAAACGATGTCATTAAGATATGACATCTTTACTTGATCAAATATTTGTGCGTCTACGACTAGGCTGCAAAATATATATATATTAGAAAAAGATTCATGGCCGAGTCAGTCTGTAATTATTGTTCCTATATATCTGTATGTTACGGTCAATTAAAAAAACTGAGCGTAGTTGACGAGCGATAATGTTCTGGCCATCCAGATTTAGATTTTCTACGGTTTTCCCATATCACTGCAAGCGAACGTCGGGATCATCAAAAAGCCCATATTCCAGTCTCCCATGACCTCGAAGTCGAGAAGTCAAGCTGGAAACCAATTTAAAAAAGTTCCGAAAGCCCTGGTTCCTCGAGGATATACGGTTCTACTCCTGTATAATTCTTTCGCCTGTTAACTGTGTGATACAACAACCTCAGGTAGCAACAGAAGCAAATTAGTTGAACAAGGAAGAGGAAAATTGCGTGCCTGAAATGTCTGATAATTTCCCTGTTGTGTGGGCCTACGGAATTGTCTTCCGTGTTAGCAAACCACGACAGCAGACACATTCACAAAATCCTTCGCTAGAGTCCGACCAAGATATTTAAGCTGGCGCTAGCAATGTAGGGGATAGAACACTGACATCGCATTGTAAAGGCCTTCTGCCATATCCCTTCCAAACCATTACCCTTTCGGATAGGTGCAATGCACCCTCCGCCACACACTTTTAGTGAATCGCGGAGTAATAATAATAATAAAGGCCACGGATTCGAGTTCTTCCTCGCATATGGCTGCTTTTGAATGAGTGTAGTGTTCGCCTTGTGTTGATTTCACAATACAATGCCACCTTACCTCAACAAAGGCTGACACAATAGTCAGCTGGTTAAATGTTCAAAGGCACCGAAGGTCATAAAATATTTAGATCAGCAGATGGAGGCAGATCAATTTTCAATAACGTGCACTTCCAGGTTTTTTTTTTTTTTTTTAATAGCTCCATTATTACGGAATATTGATCAATTCATTTCGTAATCAAATAGTGCAAGTAGAACATTGCAAGATTCAATGAGGGTATGCTGAAGTCAAAATCCTCGAGAAGCAATTCTCAGAAATTTTTAATGACTAATACACATTAGTTCAATGTTTTTTCAACATTTTCGTCGGTCTTCTAACTATGATCAAGTAACTTTAATAATATGTTATATGAGGTGGTTTCTGTAACTTTCGGCAAATGGCTGTCACTGTATTTGTAGGTGCTCGTGATTCGAAAATGTGCACATTTCGAGTACGGATGGTCATGATCACAAACCGCATAAGAGTAAATTCTACTGAACAAGTGTTCTTCACTTCCTCAGAGCCACTGGTAAATAAACACTTCCTCGAAACGTTTGTCAGGACGGTTACTTCCTCCTTGTGTCTGAACTGAGCCAGCAGGAAGATTTTCTCCTTACGAAATAACCACACATAATGTTAAAGAGATTAAATCCTATACACTCAACTGAAATTAAATACCCCTCCCGTGTGCACTAAAGAGCTTCAGTACAGTACTCCTTTATCCAAATTTTTTATCCTAATATGTTTTGAGATCTTAGCTATGTTACTAGTTGACACGGAACGAAGAATATTGTCTGTGAGATGAGGTGGACCTGTGAGATATTTTGAAGGCGGCCAATTGCCTTTTGGTTCAAAAAAATTGTCTTTAAATTTTTAATAGCATTCCTCCCGATAGCCATTCATCCAGCTAAGCCGTTTTGTGTGTTTATCCTGTGTACTGATGTATTTCCAAATGCTTTTTGCTCATACAATTGAAAGACGACACAAGACATACAACAACACCTACTTTAACACCCATGTCCCTGGCCATAATCGCACCAGTGACCGAGAGTCCCGGTAACGCTCAAGCCATCCCATTCGGAAGAACAGGGGTTGAAATCCGTATTTAGATATTGCATGATTAATCGAAATCACTCCGAGAGTGCTGGGATGATTCTCTGGTATGGCCATGGCTGAATTCCTTCCAGAAATATGCCCCCAGTCCTTTTCCCCCTATAATGATTTCGACGTCGACCAACCCTAAAACACCACCGAACTAGAGACTCTCCACATGTGGAAATAGCACTCTAGTCCCCTCGCTACCATGCTCGGCCGTTGAATAAGATAAATCCAACAAGGAGAAGCTCCAAAACACACCACAGAGATGTAATTATTTTTATTTGAGAAATTATTTTTTGCTTCTAGCTTCACATCTAATTGAGGTCTGGGGCCAAGTAATGGAGAGGAATTTGGCCATGGCCTTTTGAAGGAACAATCCCGGCATTCGCCTGGAGTGATTTGGGGAAACCATCTAAAACGCTTACATGGATAGGTAGATGCGGTTTCGAACCCAAGTCCTCCAGAAAGCCGGATTAGAGTGATACCACATACCTACCACGTTCTTTTTTTTCCCGTCTTCTTCATATCTTCGACGCCAATGTGATATGAATTCTGATGGTGTTGGAAACTAGGATCGGGTAAGAATTTAGGAACTTTTCTGGAGTTCAGCTGGAGAGATTTACGAAAATCATGGAATACTGAAATTGGATGCCCAACGGGATTTGAATTCGCGTCCTCCCGAATGCCAGGCAACAGTGTTACCTATAACCCATCGGGCTTGGAAGGCAGGAAGTAAAGCTTGACAGAAAATTTTATAGAATCATCAGTGTTAGTTAGAAACAAAGAGAGATATGAAAGTTTTCCTACTTCCATCTTCCAGATTTAAAATGTGGATCCGCTAATTCACATTGCAGGCGGATTTATTTGTTGTTCTTAATTATTATTATGACTACTAGAACTGCTGCTACTGCGTTCAAATTTAGCTTACCTTCTAAATATGGTATGATGAAAACAAAATTCAGGTGTTAATATTCCGCATCATTTAATCATCTAGAAATAGTTTATTTATATTTCGTGACATAGTTTACCATTAGAGTTCTTTCGTAAATGCTCTTTCTACTAACCCTTAACCTTTGTGTGTATTTGTCACACACAGTTCTATAACGCTGCAGCTCTAGACACTGTAACTAATTCCATTAAAACTTTCTTATTGTCTTTTACAATATTTATTTTATTTTGTTAACGCGCTTTGTCCTTTGTATTTATACCAATAGTGTAGAACAAAACTCACCACTCAACCATGAATATAATTTTTAAAGCAGTAATTAAATGAAGGAATTAGTAAATTCGTTGGATTATCGTCAATTAAACTAAACAGTTTTATTTCCGCTTATAAAATGAACAAGATCACATCTGCCTCGATAAACAGCATTATGTTTTCGCCCATCTCCAGTTCGGTGCTCTGAATGTTGCTTTCTGCATGATATAATTTTAACAATTGTTAACAGATATTTTTTTCCTGAAGTAACGACTTCAGTGGCATCCCAGACGGGATTCTGCTAAACAATTGCCAAGTGCTCAAGGATAACTGCAACAGAAGGACGAAGGCAGTGGCTAGAAACGATTTCACATGTTTAACAGGATGTACACACGTGTCTTACCCGTGGCGCACATTGAGCTGCTTGGTGCAGTAGGGGCAGCGCAGAGCAGGGCAGGGCAGCACGAAGACAGAAACTGTGTCGGGCAGTTACCCGCGCATATTAGAGCACAGTTTCGTGCGGCAGTTTACAAAGCATTGTTGTGTTGTGCCAGAAACCGACAAAAAAACATGTCGATGCAAAAACTTGATTTTTGAATTCTGAATCAGACTGGGATGCCGTGCTTGGAAAATTGTTATTACTCGTACTTTATCAGAAGCTGAGTTAGATAAAACTATGGAAAAGTAAGTATATGAAAAGAAGAAACTCTCATCTGGCTTTTGTAGTGACAAGAGAATTCTCAAAAGATTTATGCATTATTTCCGGATGACTCGAGCGGAGATACACAGCATAATCTACCCTGCTGTTTTCTCGACGACGCTCAAATACGTATTGGAACTGAAGAAAATCTGGCAGTGTTTTCGTGGTTATTTATTTAATTATTTAGCGTTTGATGGTACATGACATTTATAAGAATGAATTTCTCTTTTATTTCATATTATATTTTTAAGAAAATTACATATTAGAACATAAGAAACACTTGGAACCAAAAAAGCAGTATTCAACAAATTATTCGGGAAATTGTCTTCACAAGAATCCTCCCTCTCTCGTTAGCTGTTGGACGTAGGTTGCCTTGAAGAGGGAGAAGAAGGAGAAGAGCTCAATTCAGTCGGACGTGTGCCACGGTAAGAAAACAAAGTGTTTCTAGGGGAAACTATTGAATGATGTAGTACAAATAATAAGAACAAAAATAATGTAATAATAGCCTATGTATCTATCTTTTTTTTAAGTTTTATAAAAAATGAACTCAAAAAGAGAAAATAAAAGTGAAAATTGTAAGTGAACAATTGTATGATAAATAAATGCTGAATTTACTCGCCACTTGTTGGGCTCATTGGTGATCCTTGTCCAAATTTCTTGTTTAAATTTAATTTTTATGTATTTAGTACGACCGATATTGTGAATCGCAGGGTGGTTACGCATCAGTTTAATCAATTTTTCTTATTCCATAGCTGAAAATGATTTTAAAGTATAGCAAGATTATAAATATCACAAGAAGTGTTACGGGATAAATCGGCACGAGTCTGCTGCGTGGCACAGTTTCTGTCGTGAACACGTGGCGCAGTACTGTGCTGCCCTGCCCTGCGTCTCAATACGCGCTGTTCCACCCCAAAGGATAGACACACAAAAACTGTGCTGCTCCGCATGCGTCGACTGCCCGTCAATGTGCGCGCGGCTTTAGGCACTGTAGCTTGCGAAACAGGTGGAAGGATGATCATTTCCTCTAGAAAATTATTTCTACATAACAGAATTAGCTAATGATTCCTTCTTTATTTTTTTTTTTAAGTAGGCTCCAAAATCCATTAGAATTTTACTAGAGGAATAGGAATTTTTTGCCCCATTATCTTTGTGTGTAAACCTAGTTATTCTCAGTCACTTTTTTCTAATCAATTAGAGATTAATTTTGTGGAAAGTCACCTAGAAATGCTGATCCCATCATAGGAAACAGACTGCCCGCCAAAACTAATGATATCTGCGTTACGAAGAATCACTTCATCTAACATAGGGGTTCCCAAACTTTTTTTCTTACCTCGTTCCCCTTCCGACAAAAAAAGGTTGTACGCCCCCCTCCCCTCTTTCCCACGGCACCGCCAATATTTTATTATTAATAAGGTGAATGCCTGCTTCTCACTACTAACACTGATATCTTAGAGGAAACTCACTAAGTATGTGATGTTAGAATAAAGGTTTTCTTTGAGTGGCGAAGGATACATAGTACTTAGACGACACGGGCGGCGAAACTACCTCGCACCTCAGTTTTGGATCTCTATTCTAACATACATTTATTTAATTAATTTAGACAAGGATTTACAAAGAAATATTTTAGATGCAGAATGAATTTAGAAATGTGGTGATAAAAACAGTGAATAAAATACCGTAATTTAAAATCTATTAATCCAAATTACGTACCACAACAATATTATAACTTTACTATTCCAAAACACAAGCTGATTGGTTAAGTTTGCATATTTTCACACCCTTCTCACAGCATATCCATCTCGGGAAATTCTTCACAAGCGCAGATAGTATTTACGTTCCGAAAACGTGCTCTAATAATTGTTTTCCAATTAAGCCCAAAGACATAGTTTAGAAATATGTTTAAGGAACAAGGCAAACTACAGTTAATCCCTACTGTTTTTTGTAGTAGTGTATTTTGAACAATTCACTTTCAGTGCTGACACAGATAGATATTAACAGGGCTATCAGGAACAAATATAACATCACAACAAATGCAAGTATTATGTGTTCAGCGTTCTGCAGCAAGAAATAAAATCCTGACAGTTTAGATCCAAACTAAAAGAGTTTTTGTTTCAGAACCAGTTTTACTCAGTGGAAGATTTTACTATTTGCAACTTTGAAATTGAAAAGTACAGAAGCAAAATAAATATGTTTTTGGGTTTTGGAAGAGGAAGATGATATGGTGTATCATTTTTTAACCAGGCACAAATGCAGCAATTAACAAAAACATTGCGAAATTTTATTTATATGTATGCTAACAAACATGGTATGTAACGTGTTTGTAGTAAAAACCAGATTTGCGAGTACTTTTGGAATGTTAAGTAATATTATATATTTAGTAGTTAATACTAACATATACTTTTTTAAAGAATGGGATTTACTTTTCTTCATCCCCGAATCTATTCTCACATGGGATTAAAGAGAATATATCTAATTTAATAACAATTCACATTAGCAAATAAATTTCTGCATATGCAGCCATATAAGCATGCTTTGTAATGTTTATAAATGCACTATTTTTTTAACACTCCTACCAAAAGCGTGATGAAACACCAAGCAGTAAAAATATATGAGATTGAAAAATGTACACACTGTGATGAGCTGCTCCTCACTTTTTTTGTATCATCAAATAAATATTTAAAGCAGTAAGAATTTAAGAACTTCACTCACAATGAAGTTTGTATTTTTGAAAGTCGTCATTCTTATCTAGATTGTCTTTTGAATGGACATTACTTTTTTTAGTAAAGTTTGCACCAGATTTCCTCGAAACCCATAGACTGAATTTTTTGTACTTATAAAGATATGTCTCAGATACAGGAGACTGTAAAGGACGTCAAAATAGTTGAAAACTTGAGTGGGTACCATAGCCTGTCGTGCTGCCGTCGGCGGTTATCTAACCGAGCGTACCCTCGGCCCTGACATTGGGGAAAACCCAGGTTTAACTTCCCATTCGGCCATCCAGATTTCGGTTTTCCATGGTTTCTCGAAATCGTTCCAGGTGAATGCCGGGATGGTTCCTCCAAAGCTCATGGCCGAATTCCTTCCCGTTCCTTCTCACTATTCCTCTCTAGCCTCTAATAACCTCGACGAGGCGTTAACCCCGAAGGAAAAAACATTTCCATCATAATTTTGATACTTGGGATGTTTGCAGTGGCCTTCATCAATAAGGCTTCTGTTATTTACGTGTACCCATGTGTAAAGTATTGTGTGCTATTGTCTTGTATTGTACACGAGATGGTATAGCTGATATTTAGCAAAACAAACTGTCTTACATTTCTCTTTCTTCCACAGCACAGCAGTTTCCCGTAGATATTGTTAAGATTCTGCTTCTTTTTCTGTTCCTTTAGTACCTAGGCTATTTTTTAGATTTACGGGCAGACAATATTAATTACTCTTTTCTGCGTGTAGTTTCCTCTGTTAAACTCACTTATTAGCTGTTAAGAACTAAAACATATACAGATATATTATAAACTGAACGCAACCCTGTTGCCTCAGAATATCTCTGATAGTCTGGAAAACTACTTAAGCAGCACAGTTATTCTCCAGAGCTTGCTTTGTCGGGTGATCATGAAGAAATATAGTGTTTCCTATTAAAATGAACAGGATTTCTGAATTCGTGTGAATGAAGAGTTCTGTTTAGTGACTCGGCGTTATTTCAACGTAACGCAATAAATGGCAGCTTAAACTGAATTTAAAATAGAGCAAGATAACATGCATAACGAACAGAATCAAACCACTCGTTATTAATACAAAGAAAGATGTCTTATCCTTGGTAAACTTGATTTATTTAAGCAGTAAGATGTTAACTCAGTTCATAACATAGATCGTAGGCAAAACTAATTCTAGCGAGAGATTCATAGGTCGAATTTCGAAGAATTGTGCTGTATCTGTAAAGGAAATGGCGTGGAGTAGGCTACTGTTATGCTGTATGGAACCCCGTATCGCATGGGATTGATCCTACAGTCGTCACGAATGTTCACAGAATTGACACAGAGAATGGGCTGGGATTCTCTGGTAGACAGAAGACGTAGTTTCCGCATTGATAATGACTAATATGGGAACAACTTCTGTTATTTATGAATGCAGTGAAATCCTACTCCCATAAACGTAGTTGGGTCGCAACGATAAGACAGATACGACCAGTGAATGCTGTACTGATGACTTTATGAATTATTTCTTCCTTCTTAGTGTTAATGATTGGAATGAATAGAACAAAGATTATTTTTGGTGTAAAAGGCCTTCTGTAACCCACGTAGATTTAGCTTTTCTGGAACATATAACATTTTAGGCTTCTCAACCATGTGAGATTTGTAATTTTCGGATTCCTCGTGATTTTTTGCGAATACTGATTGCTCCTTCGTCATAACGCACCCGATAAAACAGATTTTGTGGTCAGTTTATTGGATTTGGTTGTCTGCCAGTGGTTGTACAAATATAGAAACTATAGCCGTTCAGCGTTTTAAGTAAGCTTTAAAACCAATTTCTGAGAAACCTTACCTCAGCCGCACCACCAATCCACTTAACTGGTAGGTCCACGTGAGTTCAACTTGTACTCGTGTTTAGGAATCTGCTGGAAAGGACAAGAACAAAAGAAGCTGGCACTTTAACTTCTGTTCAGGCAACGTACACTGATAATTCGACATTACGTTTTTGCTACTGACTAAAAAGGAGGAAACAGAGAGCTATATAGCGGGAAAGGAAATATGTAGGCACATATAAAAACAATTCTTTAAGAATGAGTTTAATCGTACAATAATAATCCTTCGATCCCATGGAAAAGCAATTCCAGAAATGTGAGGAGACATATTTGTAACCAATATTTGACAGCTATATAATTTAATTTTGTGTACGTATTACTTCCACAATGACATTTAATGAACTAGAAACGCATAATAAATGATAAGAACCTAAGCAATTAAGTTTTATTTCGTTTTTAATTAAGAAGCTAAAAGAACTTCCATTGGCGGTTGTCTCTTATCTATAATTAATGTATTAGTTACTGTTAACTACATAATTTATACTTCTTCTTTTCTTTAATAAGAGAAGAAGATATTAGGATAGTTAGCGTATCAGTTAGTAGGTGAATAGTTTACAAAGATTATTCCAGGTGTATTCTGGGATGTTTAAACAGCTTTACCCTGCTATAACCACCAAATCAAGAATTTAAAAATTATACCTAATATTACGTCCCCATTTAATATCTAACAAATAGTTTTCTTCAGTTGTGTTAGTTCCTAAAATCGAATATGAAACATCCTTAATGAAGTATGTATTAATTCCGTGTAATCGTAATGATTTGGTGACAGGGTTTCTATTGGCTACGCATTCCGCCCCTGTCGTAGCCGTCTTAACCTAACCCGTCCATCCTGCTGAGTATAGGGGACCTACAGGTTAACGTGGAATCCGAACCACGGAAGCGGTCTGACGTACTTCACATTACACAGCAAGCTGCGCCAGGGGTGAAGGGCCTATGAAAATCCCCGCCGAGACAGGGATTCGAACCGCGGACCTTTCGAACACCAGTCAGACACCTTGACCACTCTGCTAATGAAGTGAAAGACGATATTAACCAAAAGCTATTCCAATTTTTTGAAGGAGATTTTCGTTACTTACTTTCTACTTCAGATATAGTAACTTGCATGAAATACGAACTAGGTTATTCTGTGAAATTTAGAGTGAGTTGTTTTCTTGTTGGTTTGCCTAATGAATAACAACGTTAAAGCCGAAATGTGGAGGACTGTCTACTACAAACTATAAGTTGTTGTTGTTGTTGTTTTTTGGGCTTTAGGGACAAACTATAAGAATCGTACTCTTGAAGGCAAAAATGCACGATGAAGTGCAGAGAGCAGGTGAATGGATAAAGTGAAGAACATCACCGGCCACCTCTGCTGCACTCTCTCAGGGAAGCTGACAACATGTAGTCAAGAATGATGCGAGAATATGAAACATGTCACGACGTTCAGGAATGAGCTAAATGACTAGTGATGAATGATTTTACTGTCATTTCTTAGCCCAAAACAAACCTCTCCGGATTAAAAACTAGACCCTTTACAGAAATATAATCTTTTCACGCTACTGAGTTTATACTTCTTCAGAAGACATAATAACAGTTTGTAGTGGCCCAATAACTGTTCACGCGACTCTTTATAAATATATGTCAAAATTTTTGCTGTGTGTTTTTGCGCGTCGCCGACGTCAAGGTCATTAGAGGCGAGAAAGGAACGGAGACAAGGGACGGAAAGGAATTCTGTCATGGTCTTCTGAAGGAACCATCTCGGAACCATTACATAGGGAATAAGGGATGTTATAACAAACTACAAGAACAAAATGACTGTACACTGTTCACTCCGAACAGAAGGCTCAAGGTCATGTTCCCCTTGTCTTCTTCCTCACCTCACCACCCCTCCCTTCCTACCTCTTCGTGCTGACCGCTGTTTCCACGTAGGCCTTTGGTAAATTTCACCTTTACTTGTATGGTTAAGAGAATCGGAGTAAGAACAGAACGGAGTGACCTTGAGCCGCCTCTGTTAATTGAACGAGCTATCATTTACTATAGCTCTGGACAGATGAATTGGCGGGTCAGTGTGAACGCGCTGTTGCCGTGCTTGGGGACAATCTCGCGATGCGCTCTCTTTCTATCACCTGAAAATTGCAACGCTGTGCGGCCTGTGTTGCCTAGTCCAAGCGGCAGCCCACCCCCAAACCTTCCACCTCCCTTTCAACACACAAAAAATGTGTGAACCTGTGAATCGGAGTTAGAAAGTGTGTCAGTGTGAGGGTGAGCTTGCTCGAGAGAGGATATTTTGATTTTAGCGTTTTGCGATTTTTTCTTGCGATTTTAATAATTCGTTTTAGTTATTTATTAATTACAGTAATTTAGTGTCCTAATTTTACCGAACAAAAAGTGCAATAACTTATAATTACGGTAATTTAGCAAGAGAATCGTGCTACTAAAAATGGATACTCAGGAAGAGACTTATTCTCCTACTCCAGGTGTTTCCGGACTAACGACTCCAACAAGACGCACGTCATCGACAGCAGAACCACCGCGGCTGAAGAAGACAACAGAGTTACGCCGGCAGAGTAAATCTATCATTCACAGTGTATATAAATATTTCAAACTTCTTGTGGACAATGATGGTGAAATTTTGTCTTCTACATGTACGCTGGTAAGAAAAGACTTGAAAAATATGGACGTACTTGATATTGATGAAATAAAAACTGTAGTGATTTGTTACCGCAAAAAACAACCATATTGCGAAGAAATTTAGGGAATGTACAGGCTATTTGCGCTGCAGCTTGTGGTGTCAGTTTGAGAACTGTCCAACGAGTGTGTCGTGAGGGAAAATCACCTACGTTTGTTTCTCCAAAGAAAAATGTGAAAAAATACAGCACTATAACAAAGCTTAACGACTTTGACAGGGACATTGTCAGGAGGACAGTACACGAATTTTACGATCGTGGTGAGTGCTCTACCTCAGAAAAATTAAGAAAAATATTAATAGAGAAGATAAATTTTACAGGATCTGCACGATCTGTAAGACGCATATTGAACAATACAGGATTTAAATACAGGCGTCAGAATGATGGTAGTCGATTTTTGCTTGAGTGAAACGACTTAGTGGCCTCAAGAATCAAATTTTTGAGGAAAATGAGCTCCCTTCGTAGCTCAGGTGACACGCGACCCATTTTTTTACTTAGATGAAACTTGGGTAACTCAGAACCATTCTTTAAAAAATATCTGGCAGAATTCAAATCAAAGTGGGGGCTTAAAGATACCTGTCGGGAAAGAGGCAAGGCTAATTGTTTTGCATGCGGGGTCAGCAAAGACAGGCTTTCTCCAGGAAAGCAAGTTGGTCTACAGATGCAGCAAAACCAAAAAATTTGAAGATTATCACTCAGAAATGAATACAACGACGTTTAAATATTGGTTTCTCAACAGATTTTTGAATATTTTGGAGGAAGGTTCTATCATCGTCATGGACAACGCCAAATATCATTCGGCAGTGATAAACCGAGCTCCAACAACCAAATCGCCGAATGCTGATATAGCTGCTTGGCTAACAGAAAAGAAAATTTCGTATTTGCCTACGGAGACTAGAGCTGAGATGCTGGAGAAGGTCCGCATGAATAAAGAAGAACCGGTGTATGAGTTGGATGTACTTGCAAACGAAAGAGGACATGAAGTAGTCCGATTACCCCCTTATCATTGCCAGTACAATATGATAGAGCTCATTTGGGCCCAAGTCAAAAGAGAAGTGGCGGAGAAAAACAACACTTTCAAAATCGCCGATGTCGAACGTTTGTTGCATAAAGCCTTGGAAAACGTCACCGTCGAACAGTGGCAGAAATGTGTTTACCATACCGAAAAACTGCAAACAGAAGATTTCGAAAAGGAAGTGGTTCGACATAAAGTAATCGAGCCTCTTATAATCAACCTCAACGAAGATTCAACGACAGAGAACGAGAGCAGCGAAGAAGTGGAAGATGATGATGATGAAGAAGAAGGCGTTGATGGAGATGAATAATGACAAGTAAGGTATTAAAGAACATTTAACATATTACGCAATAAACTTATCAATTACTATGCAACTTTAATAGCTTGTACTTAACAGTTTAAGATACTATAAACATTTGCTGTGTTAATGTTATTTAAAACCCCAAACTCATATTTAACTTGTTTTATTGTTGGTATTAAGTTACGATATTACTCTTGGATATTATTAATTTTGCTTAAAAACATTAGGCTTTCTAATAATATTCATGATTACGATATAAAGCTAATCTCTTTGCTGTGCATTCAAATCCCTAATGGTACGAGGGAAAAAGAATTCATATAAGAATCAGTCCGGCACCTTATTTCTCTAATTTTATCTTTCCTGTCCTTCCGACTCAAATAGGTTGGTGGAAGAAGTATTTCACTACACTCAAAAGTGAAAGTGGGAGTACGCATGTTTACCAATAAGTTTAAACGAAACGTGTGTCGTCTATCTACCAGAGACTCCCAACCTAATCTACTAATCAGTTCTGTGACTCTTTCATAAGGACTGTAGCAAGCGGTCACGAATCGAGCGGCTCTTCTCTGTACATTCACTATACTTTCGATCAATCCCTTACGAAACGGGTCCCAAATGGCACAACAATAATCCAAATGTGGACGCACAAGAGATTTGTACGCTATCTCCTTTGTTTGTTCATTACAATTTTTCAAGATTCGACCTATGAATCGCAGCCTAGAATTTGCTCTACCTACTAACGAATTAATGTGTATGTCCCATTTCATGTTCCTTTGTACTGTTACTCCCAAATATTTCATAGAATCGACCATATCAATAACTGAACTGCTTACCTCGTATTTTTGAACAATCGGATTCTTTTGTTAGTTATGGTCATTGTCTTGCACTTTTTACAATTTAGAGTAAGTTGCCACTCAGCGCACCAAGCCAAAATAACATCCAGATCGCGCTGAATTTCTAAGCAATCTGCCAAATTTCTTACTTCCCTATAAATAACCGCATCATCAGCAAACAATCTAAAAGGCTTTTCACTTTGTCTCCGAGATCGTTTATAAAAATTAAGAAAAGAAGTGGTCCTATTAAACTTCCTTGAGGTACACCCGATGTAACAACTACATTAGAAGAACTTTCTCCTTCAACGACAACATAATGCGACCGACCAGTTAGAAAATCCTTTATCCATTCACAAAGCTGATCCGATATACCGTACACTCGAAGTTTCGCTAAAAGGCGGTTGTGTGGCACAGAGTCAAAGGCTTTCTGGAAATCTAAAAAAAATTGCATCTACTTGTGAAACTGCATCGATAACTTTCATTACGTCGTGTGTAAATAGGGCCAGCTGTGTTTCACATGATCTTTTCTTCCGAAATCCGTGTTGATTTGTTGTAAGCAGATTATTATCATCTAGAAAATTCATAATGTTCGAGCATATAATATGCTCCATAACTCTACTACAAACAGATGTTATAGATATGGGACGATAGTTCACAGGATATCTTCGATCACCTTTTTTGAAAATCGGAGTTACTTGCGCGATTTTCCAGTCTGAAGGTACTTTTCGCTCTTCTAATGATTTACTGAATATATCAGACAGAAATGGCCCGATTTCCGCCGCATACTCTGAAAATACTCTTACTGGAATACCATCCGGGCCCGGTGCTTTCCCCCACTTCAGGAGCTCTAATTGTTTAACGATACCTGCAGTATCTATTCTTAATAATTCCATCACCGACTCGCCACGGCGTGGGAAAACGGGAATACTATCCTTATGTTCATTTGTAAATGAATTTTTGAATACAGTATTTAGTACGTTAGCTTTATCGCGGCTTTCATTAACCTCGGAACCTTCACGAATTAGTGCTGGAATATTGCTGTTGGTACAATTAACTTTTCGTACATACGACCAAAATTTCTTTGGGTTTTCTGTGAGACTCTTAGAGAGAGAGTTGGAGTGAAAATCGTTAAAGGCCTCGCGCATTACATTCTTAATACATCCTCTTAAATCAGCTAAGGTTTCTAAATCGCTGCGACACCCCTTCCTTCTTGAGCGTGCGTGTATTTTCCTTTGTTTTTTGAGTAATCTTTTGACTTTGGATGTGTACCACGGTGCATCATTCTCCCCCTTTATTGTCCGCTTTGGTATATGTATTACCATTCCTTCCCTGACTATATGTATAAAACGATGCCACATATCTTCAACGGTGTCCTTTGTTGACTTGAAGTTATGGTAATTATTCCTCAGGTAGGTTCTAAAACACTCCTTTGAGGCCTTACTGAATCTGTATACAATCCGCCCTTTTTTCCTTTTTCGCTTGGTGATTAATTTGATATTGGAAATTACCGCTTTGTGATCGCTTATTCCTGTGGTGGTTGAAATGTCGGTGAATAATTCTGGCCTGTTGGTAACCAGCAAGTCTAAAATGTTTTCAGTACCGTTATGATAACGCGTAGGTTCATTAACTAGCTGCTCGAGATGATTATCTGACAACAACTCGAGAATTACTCCAGAAGCTGCCTTATCCCTGTTACCTGTGATGTGAACGTAATTACGCCAGTCAATATTAGGCAGATTGAAGTCGTCTCCTAGAATCATAGCATGATCCTTAAAACGGCTAGCTATACTATTTACATTGTTTCTTAACTCCTCGACGATAGCTATGTCGGAATCGGGTGGACGGTAGAAGGCGCCTATGATGAGTTTTGACCCAGCAACGTTGAGTTTAATCCATATAATTTAACAGATCGTATCGACGTCTATTTCATTACATGGGAGAAATTTACTCACAGCTATAAATAGCCCACCTCCATGAGAATGTAATCTGTCTTTACGAAAAACGTTCATGCTAGCTTTAAAAGTTTCGGCGGAACTAATTTCCGGTTTCAACCAACTATCTGTACCGATAACGATATCCGCTTCTGTACTACAAATAACGCTTTCAAGTTCCGGTTGTTTGTTACAAATGCTTCTACAGTTAATTACGAGAACTTTTAACTGACGAAATTCTTTTACGTTGCTCCTACATTCCGGTGTTGTATCTGATTGGGTTGCCCGTAACTGATTTTCGTGTTTTGGGTCTTCCTCCCTCAGCCTAAAAAACCACCCAGTGCATTCCACACGGCCCCTGCCACCCGTGTAGCCGATTCACGTGTGTAGTGCACACCTGACCTATTAAGGGGAACCCTACAAGACTCGACCCTATGGCGAAGATCGAGAAATCTGCAGCCAATGTCATCACAGAAACGTCGTAGTCTCTGGTTCAGCCCCTCAATACGGCTCTGAACCAGAGGTCCACAATCAACTCTGTCTACGATGCTACAGACCGTAAACTCTGCCGATATCTTGCGGTCACTGGCCACAGAGTTCACCCTTTCCGCCAGTCGCCGGAAGGAAGAGAGAATAACCTCCGACCCAAGGCGACAAGCATCATTGGTGCCGACATGAGCCACAATCTGTAGTTGGCTACACCCAGTCCCTTCTATGGCATCCGGGATGGCCTGTTCCACATCTCGGATCAGGCCACCCGGAATACACACTGAATGGACGTTGGATTTCTTCCCCGAGGAATCCGCCATTTCCCTAAGGGGCTCTAATAACCGCCTAACATTAGAGCTCCCATCTACTAGAATGCCCTTCTGCGTTTGCTCAGACCTGGCGGGCTGGGGGGCCGACAACTCGCAGGATGACAATTGTGGGACTGAGTCAGCCTCCGACAATACATCAAACCGGTTGGACAGACGAACAAGTTCAGCGTCTTGGCCTTTAAGCCTGTTCGACTGCCCCCGTGTGCGGCTTCGAAGTCTAGATGCCATACGCCAGTCACCAACAGGCGACTGCGGCACAGCATCCAACACTTCAGCCTGGGTTGCAGGTACGACGGTCGATATGGGAGAATCTGTGATAGGCATGGCTATTTCAGTTTCCCCAACATCACATCTGCTGCAGCCTTTTACGGCAGCTTCCAGCTGCGTAACTTTCGCTAACACAGCTGCAAGCTGCGCGTGCAGATCAGCCACCTCAGCTCGCGTCTGCACACAGCAATCACAGTCCCTTGACATACTGCTTTTGAAAAACGCAAAAAGAAAGGAAACAAAAAAAAGTACAGAAAAAAGAAACAGAGACTCGAAGTAACCTGTACTTTCTAAAAAATATATACACTCGGAGATTGCACTAATCAATTTCCCACACCACTACAGATAATATATAACAACAAAATACGCTACTCCACTCGACGACTGTTCAAACGCTACTAACTAGTACTGTCTACAAAATGTAAACACTCAGAGATTACACTATTCAAATACCCACGCCACTACTGACAAAATACAACAACAAAATACGCTACTGCACTCGCTGACTGTTCAAACGCTACTAACTAGTACTGTCTACAAAATGTAAACACTCAGAGATTACACTATTCAAATACCCACACCACTACAGACAAAATACGCTACTGCACTCGCTGACTGTTCAGACGCTACTAAATAGTACTGTCTACAAAATGTAAACACTCAGAGATTGCACTATTCAAATACCCACACCACTACAGATAAAATACAACAACAAAATACGCTACTGAACTCGCTGACTGTTCAAACGCTACTAACTAGTACTGTCTACAAAATGTAAACACTCAGAGATTACACTATTCAAATACCCACGCCACTACAGACAAAATACAACAACAAAATACGCTACTGCACTCGCTGACTGTTCAAACGTTACTGTCAATACGTTTTCTTAGTTTCTCGAGAAAGTATTCTTCAGTTATATTAAATGCATTTACACGAACATAACTTTCTTAACGAAATGACATAAATCAATATTTTATCACAAAATTGTGATAATAAATTATTTAGAATACAGTATAAACTATTACTTCAAGTAAAAAGGTGAATACAACTGTTAAGGGGGTGGTTTGGCAACGGCGCATTCTAGGAGACCCGCCAATTGATCTGGCCAGCACTATAACTCTGAAAATGAAAGTTTTTGCATTACGATAAATCTCTGAAAAATTTAAGAATGTTTGTATATAACACGCGAGGCGAATTTCAGAGCAGGAAGAGGCGAATGCCTAATGGCATATATATACTACAGCTGATACGCCGAAACCGGTGAGTAAGCAGTAACGCTCAGCCCTACCATTCTGAAGGACGTGGGTTCGAATCCCCGTACGCATGTCCAGATTTCAGATTTACTTGGATTGCTGAATTCACTCCAAGCGAATGCTGGAGTGGTTACTTCAAAATACCATTGCCGAATTCCTTTCTGTTCCTTGTCTGTACTCATTTTGTAATATCTGCGATATTAATACTACGACACAGCCTCCTTAGATTCTCATTTATAATAATTACGGCGCTGAAATTGTCTCTTCGCTACAAGTCCGGCTCGCCACCGTCAAGGAAGCGAAAGTTACACGGAACTCCTGTAGAAAGTGAGAGCGCTTTCAACCCCTATGGAGACATCCAAGGCAAATCGTTCACGCAAACATATATAAACTGGGCCACAACCTCGAGATGACAGAGTCGTAGCTCAGCAACCAACAGACTCCACATCAGCAAGAAGAACTCCGACACCAGTAGCCAGCAAAAGGGAATAGTTGGACACTATTTCACCGCAATCATCTGGACTTAGTCGCTAGCCAAGCGCTACTCTGAACTTGGATTTTACACCACAGTGGGTGTATAAGTCTTTCTTGAGGTCTCAGCCGGCCATCTCCATACTTACAGTTAAGTAGCCATCTCATTCTATTATATTCTTACTTGTTCTGCGAGAGTATAGAACTGTGTTTCTCGTAGCAACATTATCTTTGCATTCTGTTTTATTCCTAAGTGTGCTACGAGGGAATAGGACTTTGTTTCTTTTAGCAACCATACCTGCATTCTTGTTATATGAGTAAGTGATCTAAGACAGCATTCTCTAAAGGTATAAGGGAGTGACAAGCTTACTTAACTTAGCTACAGCATTTCTGTTTAATTTAAGGTTACTACAATAGGAGGGATATGATTTCCTTCAGCTATCTCATTATTCATACATGAAAAAATAAGGGAGGGCAAGCAGAACCTGCTACCCTAGTATTTGTATGCATCTAAAGGTTATGAATTAAAACCATCTATTGTGCAAGGCTTGTCTTTACGTTCAATGTTACCATCAGTTTTCTATCCACTATCTTCCCCTGGTTCTCGGCGGGTAGCCGCTCGCCTGTCGAAACCAAGTATAACTCAATCAAAAATACCTAACAGCGGTACGAACCATGTCCCCCAGTCTCGGAGGCTCTTCACAGCTTTCTGAGGAGCTCCGGGATGGGACAATTTCCCCCTTCTAATGACATTGACGAGACATATGTATTTTTTTACTAGAAGCATGTTGGAAAATATTAAACGCTACATATTGTAAGAACATAAGTATGAAGAATCTGCACATGCTCTATAAAATTACAATGACGGGTTTTTCATTTGTTAATATTACTTATATGACAACTACGTTATCTCTCGTTCTTCTTTAGTTTCCTGGAAAATGTTCCCTTGCACAATTTACGTAATACTGACCCTTGTCTGCGTACACAATTTAAGCTTAACAGAAATGTATCTCTATGTGTGCAGACTGGCCCATTTTGTGAAACGTCGCCCTTAACAGTGGGTCAGATAAAGGCTCAAATAACGTCAGCTTCCCAATTTTTTTTTTTTTTTTTAAAGAATAAATACAACTATTACTTTGCTTTCAACAACTAAATTTCAGTACCATGGAATAAAGTCGTGCACGGTATACTTTGTGCGTAGAATTGGTATTCACCTAAAATTCAAAGAATCTTTAAATAATCGTGAGTATACGTTTATATTATTAATATCTAGAAATTACAAGAGAATAATTATTGCGTAGATTATAGTCAGAGGTACAAAGATTTGACTGAATTTCTGAATACATAAACAACAGTTGTCACAGAAGCTCAATTTTTTTTTCTTTTTTCCTTATACTCGTACATTATTGTCTTGTTGTTGAAGCAGTTTTAGTAAGTTCCAGGCTGCACAGTTCCTCTACACAAAACTTATTTCAACGAATACCTACTTAAATCATGCTCGCTGAGTAGAAACAAGAAATCATTAATGACTTCCATCTAGATCTCTTTTCTGTTGAGTGACATTTATTGTTGCGCACTGGACGGATAGTGATTTTATTTAGCAGTATATCGGAAATACATGGCGGAGTTGCCGTTTTCCAACGGTAAAACATGTCACACAACACATGGAATTGCACGCATGCGGCCACAAGGTTGGCTCAGATGGTTGCGTAACACTGGATTAGCTGGTTCCAGTTCTACTGGTGGAAGAAAATTTCATCAGAACTTCGCCGGTGGGGTAGCAGAGGTGGTGGTGTACAATTCCTAAACACCAGATTGTGTACCGAAGTTCTGAGTTAAGTCACAAACCTCTCCGCATTGCGTATGGAGTGACGGCATACAATTATTCACCCATGTGATGGGGACGTTAAGCACGGCAGCCCTTGGTGTCTTTCGGTAGATCAGGCCTGAATGGGCCGGTAGCTCATTTCACTCCCTTCCTTCTTACATTCGTTCATAACGCAAAAAACACACTGCGCCGAACATACACACATTACAGTCATCCACGCAAAACATCAACTACTACCTACACTTCCAACACAGGGAAAGAGAAGCGAAAACCTTCACCCTTAAATTTCCCATTAAATCTGCCATGGAGAAGTAACTCCTTCCAGAAACTAAGACATCAGGTAAAGTCTTCATCATACAAACAAACGTATAAGATGCAACTTAGTTATACTGTTGTTGAGTTCCCATTATTTTATTTTTGTAAACTCAACGCGTGTGATTGATTATATTCATCATTTTTTTTATTAGACACTTCATTATGTCATGTACTGAATATGTTCCTAGCAAAATTTTTGGCACTCGTTTCCTGTTCTCAATAACCGCGAAATGTTATTCTTATGAATACACTACTCTGTTAATTGAAGGCAGGTGTTCAGATGGCTTACTAGACGCAGTGTTGTATTTATACATTTAATAAATTTTGTCTTTTGTACGAGATTCTCTTTTCAAATTTTCAAGAACCCCGAAATGGTTTTTTAAGCTCAGTACATCCTGTATCAAAGGTGGAACTCTTGCTGTAGTTGTTACTATCATTAACAAGATTATAAAAAATTTGGAAAAATCACTGGGGTGAAAATAATTATGTAAAGTGTAGCGAGAAATTGGAAATTGGTACCTCGAGGATTTTTCAAATATTTACTTGTTTATTTCAAAATTTGTACTAGTTTTTGACGAAAGACTATGGAAAAATCTAATATCTAATTTCCCGTTTTGTTTCTGAAGCTGCTGATCCAAAAATTCTTTCAAAATTTACAAAATTACAAGAAAACTATAAAGATTTTTCTGGGGTTTGACTCATCAGTAGATTTTTTTTCTGACAAAAAAGTCATGTACATCGTTCGATAGAGAATCCAATGACTCGGATAATATATATGTTGTGAAAATAAGTTTTCTTTTTTTTTAAAATATTTTGCAAATATATACATACAGGGTGTTACAAAAAGGTACGGCCAAACTTTCAGGAAACATTCCTCACACACAAACAAAGAAAATATGTTATGTGGACATGTGTCCGGAAACGCTTACTTTCCACGTTAGAGCTCATTTTATTACTTCTCTTCAAATCACATTAAACATGGAATGGAAACACACAGCAACAGAACGTACCAGCGCGACTTCAAACACTTTGTTACAGGAAATGTTCAAAATGTGCTCCGTTAGCGAGGATAAATGCATCCACCCTCCGTCGCATGGAATCCCTGATGCGCTGATGCAGCCCTGGAGAATGGCGTATTGTATCACAGCCGTCCACAATATGAGCTCTAACATGGAAAGTAAGCGTTTCCGGACACATGTCCACATAACATATTTTCTTTGTTTGTGTGTGAGGAATGTTTCCTGAAAGTTTGGCCGTACCTTTTTGTAACACCCTATATATATATATATATATATATATAATTTGATATACAGTTTCACAAAACGAATAACGAATTCGATTTAAAAATCAGTTGCTATTCATTTTTTAAAAGACATAACTTCTTTAGTGGGAAAGATGTAAGATGAAATGTCTGGAAACATCGAGCATTCATAATACAATCATTTATTTTCAAGATATTTATTTTACTATTCACATTTCTTATAAATTGGCGCAAGTTAAAGAATCTTAAATTTTCTTTTTGTTTTAGTTTTCAAAGTGTACAACTGTTGGGAGGTCCTGTATTTTTGCGAACCCAGTCGTGTTGTGTTCTTCAGATCCAGCCACACGCATTGGTACTACATTTTCTTATATTTTCCTTGTCATTGTTCGAGCTACACGTGACAAAGGTAGCTGGTGATCAGGATTGGTCCAATCGCAGCTAAATTTTCTCCTGGCCAATTTCCTTTGGCCAATTTCGGTCTTAATCTGTAAAACCAAACCCACCATATGTTTGTTAGTAACTTTGGTACTCATTTGCACAAAAATTTGCAACTTTTCCCTTCTTAGCCCTCCACATTTTCACAAATCAGTAGCCTAAAGTTTAAATATTTTCCTCCATAGAACTCAATTATACATAAACTGGGCGCACTGAGTAGCCATTATCTTTCACATGACGTCACTGTAAGTGCGAGAGGTGGGGTGAATTTTGGTTTAATGGAAATCATGTGGACACATCTCCTCTATAAACTGGTACTCCAACCTCTCCTTTCCTTACAGTTAATATGTTAAAACTTTGTTCTAACACCGCATACTTAGTGAGTTTTCTCTAACATGTTATTGTTAGTACTGAAAAGCAGGCGTTTACCTCATTAATAATAAAATTTTGTCGGAAAAAAGGAGGGGAGGCGTGGGAAGAATTCTTTTGACGGAAGGGGGGGGGGGTGGCTTGGAAGCTTTTCTTTTGATGGTAGAGGGACGCGGTACGTGGAACGTTGGGATCCTATAGACCAGTGTTTCTGAAAGTGGGGTACGCGAGCCCTTAGGGGGTACGTAATGGCGGACTGCCTATCTCAAGCGTATAACACGCAGAATGGTGAATATTGCTCATTGTTGCTAGTAGTGGAGCTTTTTTTTCCTTTTTTTATTATTATTATTATTATTTATTTATTCTTTTTTTTTAAAAAAAAGATGTCTCGCCACATCTTTTTTATATTCTGGAGCAATCATTTTATGCGGCTGGAATAAATTCATTGGGTTAAGTGTAAGCAGCCCAGATGAAAAAAAAAAATGCCACATATTTTGTTTCAATTCGTATTCCTCATTTTCAAGCTACCGTAGTGACCCTGAAAGCTGATTGATAAGAGCAGACAGGGTAACTTCCACTGGAGCCATGGATAAGGGTCGACCATAGGAGATCGACCAAAGTTCTGATATGAATATTCGTCATAGGTTCCTACTGCAACACCTGACAGGTTATTATGCTCAGTACATTCAGATAATAACAGTGGAATGGCTGAGGAAGCTAGGATAAATTACGGTAAACGGCATTTACCTATTTACATATTTATTCACATGAGCAATGACTGGTGACATAGGTGAATATTTACAATGTTGCATTGGCTTTGAAACAAAACATTATAGATATGGCCAAGGACAAGGGCGAGCATGGAACTCATGGGCGCCTCACAGCCCAACTAAATGGACTATTGATAATCTCCCTGAAGACTATGCCCAAATGACTCTGACCAAATGATTGTATATCTGAATGTCCACACCCAGCTATCGCAGCAGAGCCCACCTTATTAGTAGATGACAGCCATCTTCTTCTCTGCAACCGCCGCCTCGGCGGCGCCGGCGACGACGCCCTCGGCGTCGATGTGGTTCGTTGAAAGACTTTCGCAGAGAGACAGACAGACAGGCCCCTGCTCCCAGGGTTTAAATAGATACTCCCCCTTCCTGTCATCACTATGTAGAGAGGGCAATACTCCTCGCTAACCTGCTGTATGAAGTCATAGTAACAGCTTGCAGTAAAGACAAGCGCTTGGCAATTGGCGACTTACAGCCTGCTGATATGCGTGCTACTTCCCAGGTCATAGCTCCTATTGCTTAACTTTTCCATGCTCGCCCGCCCTGGATACCGACTTGAGAAATTAATTTGAAGTATTTGGGCAAGTGATCGCCTAGATCACTACACTACGAACTTATGTGACGTCCCTCGCACAGTGAGATTGCGACGCCTTCCGTGGGAAGAATAGTTATTAATGAGTTTATCACTTTGTTTTTCAATTTAATTTAATTGAAATTGAGCAAATGCCCCGGCGGAAATTTTTCTCACAGCAACTTTCTTATTTCATGATTTTGCTTTTAATTTCAAATGCTTTCAGTGGAATTTTACCACCCATCTACTTTTGCCCTTTACGAATTTTAATTTTAAACTTTTTTAGTGCTTTTGCTTTTTGATAAACTGTTTATCAGCATTTGCGTCGCAATCCATGACATCATTAGTAACAGGTTTTTATTTCCTGTGGTCTGAACGTCGAACATATCTAGACACAATCTGGACAAGGTCCTGAAGATAATCTACAGTGTTAACTCTGTACGCAGTTGTTATAATCACAAACCTAGACCAGAACCTACAATAGTGGACCGTGGGACGTGATTAGATTTTTAAATGTTATTAGATGCGTTCGCTTTGATTCCATATGAGAAGTGTCTCGGGGATGTGGAACAAACCAATGATATTACCAACTACTGACTTATTTAACATCCCATTAATATATTCACCTTCCATGTTAACTAACATCCTATGTTAGTTAACTGTATACAGATGGATGCGATATCTAATGGCTCTTATTGACTGCTAAATTTTTTGACTTTTTAAAAAAAATCCTACACTATTGTAGTGACTGTGAATGACTTTGTCACCTTTCCATGCGATACCCCCCAAAAATATAGTATTTTCTGTCATCTTTAGTTATCAAATACCAAGAAGAGAAAAATGGGTTCTGAAGCAAAAACTTTTTCGATCTGGATTTAAAGTTGTTAGGTTTTCATAGACAGGCCCGCCGTAAGCGGGCGTGCAAGGCGTGCACCGCACGCGGGCGGCACATCGAGGGGGGCGGCAAAACGAGCGATCGACAGTCGCCGCCCCGCGATAGTTGCCAATCCATTGTCGCCGCGGCAAAATTTTCGGCATATTATGTAGCGGGCAACAATGGGGGCGGCAAATAATGTTCAAAAGGGCGGCAATCTCCAATCTCACAGTTTTTTGACCCGGTTCGGAAATTTCCTAAATTCACCACTGGCTGTAGTTAGACAGGGGGCGGCATAATCGGTATTGCACGCGGGCGCTGAAACAGCTAGCGGCGGGCCTGTTCGTAGATAACATTTTATTTCCTTTGGTACGACAATAAATAAAGGAGCTCCGGTGAATGTTATCCCTTTCTGTAAAACTGACAATGACTTGTAATCTTTGTGAATGTTATGTTAATTCAAGTATTAACTATGTGTATTAGAGTTGAGACTGAAGTTTTCAGGATTTTCCACTACAGAAGACAACAGGGAGTATATGTATTGTGTTGAAATTATAAGTACATCTAAATTTCGACACAGATTTCTGCAGGATATCGGTGAACTTGTTCCGAAAATAGTTCTTTGGGCACTCTTTAGTGGCAAATACCCGTTGTTACCCGGAACTGCTAAATTTAGGTGGTAATCTGTTTTAGCTGCTTTAAGTAACCATGTGACTGATTAAAAGCACTAACTCAACACAGATATTTCGGAGAGATCCAGACGCGAATTTGCGATTGTGAAAGAATCCTGGATGTTCTACGAAACATTTGTTCACGCCATATCAAAACTGTTACCTCCTTTCTCACTTCTTACGAGGACTTACTGATCCCCGTGAATACAACGTAGCAGGAAGTTCTAATTGTGATACAAAGCGACCTTTATTTAGTTTCATTAAGCTAATCAAAGACGGAGGAGGGAAGAGAGTGTTACCAATGTCCAAGTTGGGCTTAGAACTTTTTTTTTTCTGAAACGTGTAGTTACGAGGCGAGAAGGGTTACCAAACTGATTGCGGAAAACCTAAAAACTGTGGCAACATTTCAGATGATACCAGTAAAATATTGAAGCTTCTTTATACTCTAAATTTTTGCAGGATGTAGAGTGTTCTTTCCTGGTGAAAATGTTTCCTGTCATGGCTGTCGACTGTTGTTGTCAACAAAATACAAAAAATATATTTAGCTGTTTTACTAATCTAATGAGCTACGTGATGGAACAGGGGTTAAGACGTCTTACTGGCTTTTGAGAGGTCCCCAGTTTTGGCTGGGATTTTTTAAGGCACTTAACATGTCCTCCAACAGGGGATTTTTTTTTTTTTGGTATATGAAGTACGTCAGAACCCTTCCGTGCCTCCGATTCCACGTTAAACTGTAGATCCCCTTTACCCGGTAGAACTACCGGGTTAGGATAGGCGGCTCCGCAGCCTTTAAGAACTCTGTTACCAGATCATTACGACCGCTAAAAGTTGCATTACATTACTTCAGTCATAAACTGAAATGTGAGCAGCTTTTTGAAATTTTTCCGTCTGGTTGCTTACTTAACCGTGCCAAATTCTAGGCTTCCTTGTCTGGTTACTTTAGCCAAAGAGAGATTTCTAATACATGTATAATGAATAATATTTGTTATGCAATTTATTTTTTTGTTCCTTTGTTTATTAACTGAACTCGTTTCACTTCATTCTCAGAAGAACCTTTAGCCTGTTGAATGCGCATACACGTTTTTAATTTTGTTTAATGTTACATTTTACACTGCCAAATTAAAGTATAAATATTGAATTACTTATATTTTAAATTGTTTTACGTTTTTTTGTTTCTATAAACTATTCCCACGGCAGCAACAAACCAAAGTAATGACATGCATACACATACAACAGATAAAGAACCGCTGAAGGTGCCTCTGAGAACAGATTGAAATACATTCGGTAAATAAAAAAAAATTAATGGCATTACCAGACATTATCCATTTGATATTTATTACCTGCAATCGATTTTTTCTTCCTTTTTGCTTTACGCCTCGTCGATTTCAGGCAGGATAGGACTGGGTGGAAGGAAAGGGAAGGAATTCGACCATGGAATTTTGAAGGAACCATCCCGGCATTCATCTGGAATGATTTGGGGAAACCATGGAAAACCCAAATCTGAATGGCCGGACGGGGATTTGGCGTCCTCCCGAATGCTGGGTCAAAGCGTTACCGCTCACCCACCAATCCGCAATCGAGGGAGGTGGTCCACATAATACAGTTATTACTTATACAGTATTGTTGCTTGCTAGCTGCCTTAAGCTCTGTACCTCTTGTCGCTCTGATTTCAGGATCGTTTCGTCCAACACGTGTTGCATTCACCACCGGTCCACTTGCAAAATCCGTTGGATCGCTGCCATGGTCCATTGTAGCTGCGGATTCTACGCCTGACCGATAGCAGGAAGAATGTTTTTTGTTTAGTACCCTTCAATTTGCCACAACGTAGTGAAGCAAACATTCATGTTCTTATTTGAGTGGATACACAATTTGTGTGTTCTTTAGTGAAAGCAAGAGCAGGATCGATTTTCATTTACGACAAACTAGTTACTGGGTTACTGAGCATCAGCTCTAAAGTGTACCAAACAAGAAAAATCTACTCGCAAGGTAAATAAAGTTTATGTGCAGCATATATACATAGCGTAATAGTACACGGGGTTTGTGTGTGCATGGGTTGGCACCCCTGGGCCCTGCGCTGAGAGCGGAAGCAGGCAGTCAGGAACATGGAGGAAGGAAATCTTCCTCCATAGTCAGGAAGAGGAGTTAAATATTGTCTCTGGGAGTTAGGCTCGTGCCACCTAATTTGTAAACTGTTAACGGGTGTGTTTTTATTCCTGGCTAAAAGCGCTGAACGCCCATTATACTTTTCGAACCTGTATATCTTCTGATATGACGTTAATTTATTTTTCTTGACTGGCGGTCATCAGGACGAATTTGTTATGAAAATGAGTAAATCATCTGTGGTGAATTGTAATTACCAACAAAGTATATAGAGTTCGATAATTTTCTATTGGACTATATCAGTCTGGCGGTCATAAAATTATATGCTAATTAAATTCCGTTTTGTGGATTTCAACGTTCAAAAGTCGGCAGGACATTAACCAATATAAAACATTTTGTTGTTGTTCGACTGGCTTGATGTAATCCTCCATCCCTTCCTATCTTGTGCTATCCTTTTCATCTCAACATACCCCTTACAACTCAAGTCCTCAATTATCTGCTTCATATATTCTAATCTCAGTCTTCCTCTACAGTTCTTACCTTCGACTGTTCCCTACACTAACAAATTAACCATTCCTGCGTGTCTCAAAATATGACCTACCATCCTGTCTCTTCTTTCTGTAAAACTCTTCCAAAAACTTCTTTCCTCGCCCATCATTTCCAAAACTCATTCGGTTCGTACTTTATCAGTCCACTTAATTTTTAGAATCCTTATATAGTACCACATTTCAAATGCTTAAATTTTATTCCTGTCTGGTATTCCTAAATTCCATGGTAGTTATAGAATTATTGAATTACATGAACGAAATACCGAGAGAAGAATTTGGACTAAATATAAACAAAAACAAGACAGATGGCATGAAATGTAGTAGAATAGTGATAACAGTAGATTAAATATAAATTAGGATCAGTTGTAATAGGAGAAGTAAGTGAATTCTGTTAGTTAGGAAGTAAAATTACAACTGATTGCCGTAGAAAGAATGATGTATAAGCAGAAAAGCACTAGCGAAAGAATCGTTAAAAAAGAAAGAACTATTTTTGTTTAAAATATTAACCTAGGACTCAGAAAGAACTTTATAAAACTGCATGTGTGGAGCACAGATTTTATGGTAGTGAAGCATGGACTTTGGGAATACCATAAATAGGCAAAACTGAAGCATTTGAAATGTAGTGCTATAGAAGTATGTTGAGAATTAACTGGACAGAACTAAATTAACGTGTTTTGGAAATGATGGGCGAGGAAAGAAGCTTATAGAAGATTATCTCAAAAAGAACAGACAGCTTACTGGGTATCATTTTAAGACTTGCGAGGTTAGTTGATTTGTTATTGGTGAGCTTTTTTGAAGGAACGAACTGTAGAGGGACTAAAATATGAAGCAGATAATTCAGGACGGAGGGTGCAACGGGTGTGGCGAGATGAAGAGGTTAGCTCAAAGTGGGAAGATTTTTTTGTTTTGTTTTTCTTCTTCCTTGATGCCTCGTCAAGATCGTTAAGGCGGGAAAGGACTGGGAACAAGGAATAAGAAGGAGTTCGATCACAACATTTTGAAGGAACCGTCCTGGCAGTCGCTTAGATTGGTCTGAGGAAACCATCGCGGGATCTGGATGGCCGGATCGGGATTCGAACCCACGTTCTCCCGAATGCGAGGCCAGAGCGTTACCGCTCACCTACAATCGGTCAAGATGGGAAGAGTTTGTCGATTATATCAAACCAATCAAAAAATTACAGCGAAAAAATAGACACTACGTGTTGTTCAGAATGATTGCGCAAAATGTATGTTTCAATAATGAGCCGTATAATTGTGAGCGTGGCAGTGGATTTTTCTTTTTTAATGTAAATATATTCTGCTTATATAAATCTTTCAAGCGAAGTAGCCATCTCGAACAGCTGACGATAGTCAAAACATTATCCTTGGATCCGTATCAAGAAACCTTTCAGCTAGCAGTCTTGTTGAATACCATCTGACTGTAGATGTTAATGCCATTTTGTAGTATTCATCCCGTCATAATGCGAAATTAAGAAACAGCGTAATAGCTACCACACTGGCCTCGCTTAACAAGGATCATTGGTTTGAGTCCAGGATGGGTGAGTCTGATTATGTGTTGTCTTCGTCGCTTAATTTCTTTATTACATTCTTTGCAAATTTATACGGATACATGGATAAAATAAATACAGAAACGAAGCTGACTGTGTGATGATCTGAGTCTAGAACATCCCAGTGTTCCCCTACGTGATTTCGAAAATACTCAAGAAGAAGTCAGTTTCGCTAGGTTAATGTATAGATGTTGCAGGACTCTCAGCAAAACTACAGATTGTGGATCCCTGGAATGACATTGTGTAAGAGGAACTTGATGTTCCAATAAGTGCTTTTACTGACCGTGTTTTTACTTTTAATATCTCTTCGTCAGTCCATCATGGCAGGGTCGTCACGTAAGCACGTAGTGGTCAGAAGAGATTCAAAAATATCCAATAACGAATATATGTGCGGAAAAACTTCGTTTTTCTTGCTCTTCCCCACCTTTTTCCAAACATTTTGGGCTCGGCTGCCTTAGATCAGTTTTACTCATCGTTGGCATAGCGAATTTGTTTTTTGTTACGCCTCATAGACGTCGAGATCATTAGAGGCGGAAAAATATTGGTTACAAGAAAGAAAAAAAGGAATTCGTCCATGGCCTTATAGAAGGAAACATCCCGGAATTTGCCTGCAATGATTTGGGTAAAACGTGGAAACCCAAATCAGATTTCCGGGCTAAGGTTCGAGCTCGCTTCCTCCCTATCGTGAGGTTAAAGGATTACCGCTCAGGCGCCACGCCTCCCCGCGCTTTAACGTGCTCAGCTAACTGGCTGCCCGAGAGTGAGTGAGTTCTGTTTAAGGCCGCCACACACGAGCAGTCCATCTGGCGCCAGGCCATTTCGCACCATTCCATTTAGACTCGGTCCAAATCAGGGGGTCACACACGACAGAGCCAAGCCAGGCCAGTGCGTGCCTACAAATTTCGCCAGTCCGGCTCTGGCAGTGTAGGGGCTAGCACGCTGGCCCGGCATTTTAAGGGTCACCCGTTCGAATCCGCCCTGGGGCTTGGTTGGTTTCATTTTAGCGTCGTTTTTTCTTCAAAAATGTGTCCCAAAATTACATGAAAGAAGCCTGATACAATATTTAGTACAATATAAACTGGAGCTGGCTAAATGGTCGCACAGACCGAAGGCCTTTTTTTCGCTAGGTTATGGAAAGTTTTTTTAAAAAAAATCAGCAGTCATTTAAAACTTTTTTTTTCGCTTTTAATCTTATTTTACAGGGAAAAAATTAAATGCTTCTTAAATTAATTCTTAAAAACAATTGCCTTAAACTATGAAAATTAGTAAGAACGTATAAAATTCAAAATACGGTGGTGTAAGTCAATTTTCCTTGCTTTATAGAAATTAACATAATGCAAAAGATACTGTAATAAATTCAGGAACATAGATGTTGTAATATATTCATTTTAGTGATGTCACCTGGAATCAAATTTAACACCGAGGTTATAATTGCATCAAGTCTATAAAATGGTTACATTTTACTGCTGACAAAAATGACTGAAACTAGTGTTTATTAAAAAACCGAACGAACACACTAGGGTGTATTTATAACCAAAACTGATATATAGTGAGATTGCGTAATGTATCTTGAATTGTAAGAAAGGAGATCTTGAATTGTTTCTTTAAAATCAATTATGTCTTTGGAAAGCCTATTCGGAAGTGCGCTATAAGTCAGCATGTAGGATACGTTTACACAGTGAGCACACAGGATGCGTTTACAAACACAATGATTTAAGTCTGACTTATACCACTTTGCTGATAAGCAAAGCACGTATTTCGTTCATCAGTCGAATTTACAGTTCCTCCTGTTGGAAGCTGAATGAAAATCTGACTTGCTTCATATTTTTTACTAACAGATTGAGAGATTGATTTATCTACATATGTATTCGGTGTCTTTTTTATTGAAAATGTGACTGACCTACACCATTGTGACTTAAACCCTTCCAAATCGAACCTATCTCCGTGAGATAAAAACTTCGTAATCTTTATTTGAAGCCGTGGTCAAAGCTCATATTTACGATCTTTCAGAATTGTTTTTGGCGTTGCACTAATTCGCTATTAATACTGATTTTTTTTTTTAAATCTCTGTGTACAAGAATGAAAGGACTAGGGTGAAAACGACGAACAGATGAAATTCTATGAATTTATTAGCCGTTCTAAACTAACTATTGGGTTTAATCTATAGATATAATAAAACTATAAACGGGAAAGTCTGCACATATGAAATATTCTTTAAAAAATGAGTTCGCGTACTATTAACGCGCTACAGAAAAGAAATGAGCTATATTTTTTTTAATTTGTGTCTGTCTGAAAATTATGAACAGGGTTAAAGAAAAAAATATTTGTCAGATTTTGACGGGGTTTCGCTTAATGTACAGTCCGTGGTCCCGTGAGTAAAATAAGGCAAGTTTCATTTTGATGTGATGTCGGAAAGCTGAGATATTTAAGACAAAAGTGTCTAAAAATTAGTACCCACTTTTCGTTTGCACGGGTTATCCCACCCCAGTCGTGGTGGGGATAGTCTACCAGACCCTCGGCTACCTGCGATGGCTCGGTGGATTTTGGAGCGGCCGAAAATCCAGCACGGCCTGCCGAGCCACGCCAGTCCGTCCGAGATGCCCCATACACGACGAGTTTTGGATCGGCGCGAGGACATTTGGCCTGTTGGCTCGTCCGTGTGCAGACTCTAGCATAACGGCCAGGCCAAGGAGGATGTTCTGCTTCGCCGATAATAAGACGCGAGTCAGCAGTCTTGAGATATATGTATCAGTGTTTCTCAACCAGTGGTCCGGGAAGATTTTACTAGTGCACATTATTAAAAATTTAAATACCGTATTCGTTCTGTATAACGCTATTAACGAGTATGAGCCATATGCCCAACTTTTTTAAAAACCACAAATATTTCAATAACCAAGCAAAAATTTGGTATTTCCAGGGGATGAGAATACGTCAGAACTGTTAGTATATTAGTCTATTAATTTCCAATGGGCATCGAAAAGAGCGCCGTTTGTTTAAGAATTGTGTTAATGGCAGGTTTTTGAGTGTCTTGTGGTAGGTGTGAGATATCGCGGTACAGGGTGCGGTTGGTAACATCAAGAGTGGTGAAGTAAACAAAAATAAAAGGTGTTGGGTCTTCTTTCTTTTATTTTATTTTTTTATAGTATAGTGTAGCATCCAGCTTAATGTAACAATATTATTCATTTGGTTAAAAAATATTAAGAGGTTAATATTTAATTAACTTTTAATAGTTCAATTCCAGTTTAATAACATATTGTGTTCAAATATGCTTCTACATTTATTATGGTACAGTAAAATATGTCCCAACGAAAGAATATATACAAAGGCACGAAATTAGACTGATATGAGTTAGTATTCCACACTACTATTTTTGACAATTTACTAGTCCTCTGGTTTAAAAAGGTGGAGAAACTCTGTATTACATCATTCCATAACAATGCGAACTAAATTATATCAAAAGAACAAAGAAACAGAAATACGGCAGAGAAAAACACATTTTTTTAAAAAAATATCATTACAATGTTTCTTAGGGAGCGTACACAAACTACGTGGTTTCGTCCAGGGGGGGGGGGGTTGATGGAAGACTACGCTGGGCTACGTGGGGGGAGGGAGGGTTACCGAGCCAGGCCACTTAGCTTTCCTTTCATAACATTTTTCATAGTTAAAATGAGGAACAGAACACACAACAGCGTGTAAATACTTATTTCCCTCAGTTAATTATCTCCGTATGTAATTTACAATAGTCTGACGGGAGAAAACAGTGCAAAATGTCTTCTGGAATCAAAAGGGAAAAAAGCTACGTGCTACATGGCGGAGGGGGGGTAGAGGCAAAAGCCACGTAGGGTTACGTGGGGGGAGGGGGGGGAGGTTCACAGGAGGCCAAAATGGAGCTACGTGGTTTATGCACGCTCCCTTACCATCGCCTTTCTGTCTGAAGAAGTAACTGGCAATCGGAATTATACAGTTTTCCATAAACGAAATCAAAACGAACATCAGATAAAAAAGATCAGAGACGTTAGTTAGGAAGTCGAAACTAAAGGAAAACTTAGAAATCGACTGTGTTGTGCACCTGAAAGCTAATATTTGTTTTCTGTGTCACCACGGTGTACTCTTGTCTATCAATTTTAGATGGCTAACTGGCGACAAGAAGGTTGGATCCTTTAAGAATGATGATAGCAGGTTCCCACATGTGAGCAGGATGTAAGCAATAAAAGGCAGCGTCTAGACTTTATAAGCCACTAAACATTTCCCTGCAAGCGGCCTGGTCGCTCAGTAGTTAAAGCGCCTGACTTGAGATCGAAAGGTCCTCGGTTCGAATCTCTGTCTCTGCGAGGATATTCAAAGTCTCTTAACCAAATCGATGACCGAACATTTCGGGGTTATCCCAGCCAATAATGCCAAATACTTTACATATTATCACCCTGCAAACATGGTCACTAAGCAACTGGACTGATGTCAGAGCAAGTTTCACCTGTCGGCATGCTAAAAATACTGGCGGTAAGACCTACAGGTCTATACCAAAAGTAGTAGGACTGATTTTTAAAAAAAAAAATATTGAAGATATCTTTACAATTCCTTAATCCTCTTCGAAATAGCACCCTTAGGCAGCTACACACCAAAAATTACGCTGCTGCCATTGGCCATACGCCATCTGGAAGTCAGTTTCGGGGACGCTGTTGAGAGCCCTCGTCGATGCTGCTTCAACGTCCTGGATTGAGTCAAACCACTGTTCCTTCAGCTGCCTTTTCATCCGTGGGAATAAAAAAAAAAAGTCAGTTGGAGCCAGATTGGGACTGTAGGTGGGGTGCAGCAACGTGGCAACGCTGAATCGGGCCAACAGTTGCCTTCTTCATCCTCCCGTCCAATGAAAGCTCGCATGAGCAAATCAAAGATCAAGACAATACTGATCGTGTTTTTTTTTTTTTTTTTTTTTTTTTTTTTTTTTTTTTTTTTTTTTTTTTTTTTTACCGTCGCGGGGTGATTCATAAGGAGTTTGTTTCCCCTGGGGAAACTGTCAATTCGAACTTTTACGTGCAAGTGCTAAACCGCCTGCGAGACCGAGTGAATCGCGTCCGACAAGTCATCTCCGCCAACTGGACTCTGCATCACGACAATGCGGCGTGCCAAGGCGCGCTGTCATGAGGCAACTGTTGGCCCGAATTGACATTGCCGCGTTGCTGCACCCCGCCTACAGTCCTGATTTGGCTCCATCTGACTTTTCTTACTCACATGGATGAAAAATCAGCTGAAGGAACAGCGGTTTGACTCAATCCAGGACGTTGAAGCAGCATCGACGAGGGCTCTCAACAGCGTCCCCGAAACTGACTTCCAGATGGCGTATGGCCAATGGCAGCAGCGTAATTTTTGGCGTGTAGCTGCCTAAGGGTGCTATTTCGAAGAGGATTAAGGAATTGTAAAGATATCTTCAATAATTTTTTTTTTAAAAATCAGTCCTACTACTTTTGGTATATACCATGTAGAAGTTCTTGAATCGTACCATGAAGTTGACTGTAATTTCTGTGAGTTTCAAATGCTGTTCAACGCTGTTTCATTTACACTTGATGCCACGTTTCTATAGGGATAGCCAACAGGTGGCACATTTAATTTAATAATAAATACAATATAAAATAATTGTGAGTGAATAACTGTTATAACTTATAAGACGTGTAGTGAGCGTGTGAAGGCCGACTAGAATCCGCTTGACCGAGGTAAAGCCTGACTGAAAGTTAGATTTTTTTTATCTGCTTAACGTCTCTCTAACAGCGTGGTCTTTAGAGACGGGAAAGGATGGGGGGCAAGTAATGGGAAGGAATTCGGCCATGGTCTTTTGAAGGAAGCATCCCGGCATTTGCCTGGAATGATTTGGGAACCCATGGAAAACCTAAATCTGGATGCCCGGACGGGGATTCGAACCGCCGTCCTCCCGAATGTGAGGCCAGAACGCTAGCCGTTACACCACCACGCTCGGTAGTTAGAAAGGGACCTGTTAAGGATCGTAAAGGTGGCTTCCCACGGCCCGCGCATTTACAGGCCGCGACGGTCCAGCTATCAACAGCGGAACGTGGGAAGGGACTCTATCCATCGCCCAGTCGGTAAACATCAAACGCCCGCGTAGCTGAAACGACACTGGGAGGTGGCTGCCTGGTGACGAGGGCTAGCATGTTGAGCGTGCCGATCCGTACAGTTCTGCTGCATGGTGCGGTCTACGAAACCAAGGGCTGTAGGAAGAAACAACAAGGCTCTGACTAGAGACTCGAGAGCGCGTGACGTAGATACTTCATTGACGGTTTAAATATCTGAAGGCACAAAGGTTGGTTTCGTCTCAAAATAAACGTATGATCACGTGTTTTATAATGGACCAATGGAAACGCTAGGTGTATTTGGAGTGATGAGAGAAATTATGTAGCAAAGGGATGATCAGAAATTATATTATTATTAATTGTTGGTATATTTTGTTATTTTCTCGGCCTATTATCGGGTTAGGACGCCGTTGGGATGTTGATATTGGATGCAAGAATTCAATGTTGGGAGAAAGAAGACTTCTTGGCAAGAAAGCGAAGCAAGCAACTTCACTCACATTCGAATTTGCCGACTTATTGTTTGACCTACAAGTTGAGTGAACTAACTTACCGTTCGGTACTTACTTATTGGCTACGATACTTGCTTTCGGGACTGGAAACATCGGACTTGCTAATAAATTAACAAGTCTGCAAGTCATAGCACTTGAAAGATCGCTATATACAGTCACCACAGTACCATTTCATAAATTACCGTCAGATGATGAACATGGGGCTGGCAACATCGCCTTCAAGCTGTTCACGCAAGAATTCATTATGGTAATATCTACGATTTAACCATCCAATCACCGCAATTCAAAATCTGAATATTGAAACCCGAGAACGCCTAGGTGATGCGAATCACAAGATAGAATCTTTATATTTTTTTTATTTTTTAAACGAGTTAGAGCCATCCTTCTGTAAAATGATCTGCAAGTTCTAGTTTGATAAACAGTATTAATTTCGCATCATTTAAATGTGTAACAACTGTTTGTTAATTGTTTTATGAACTACACAAGTAATAAATTTTATTTGAAGTTTTAAGTTAAAGTTAAATAAACTGTTGTGAATTTGTTAACTTCATTTGGTTTATAATTCGTATGAAAGTAATATCATCCTTCCGATCCTTTATGTTTCATTAAGTGCGAAAGGCAAAAGGGATTATTTTTAATATGAAATTATTTTCCCTGTCGCACATTAATTACAAGTAAATGATATCGACAAGGCTGGCTATCGAAATTTTTAATGTCAATATTCAAAATCAATATTTTTATTTTGTAACACTGCAAAATGATTAAATGGTTCGACACATAATTTGGCTCATCCCAACGTGGGATATGACATTATGTTTTGGATAATCCTGCCGAAGGATAGATTTGAAATGTTTGTAATAAATTTCAAGCTACTAAACATCTATATCAATCCCCTCCCACCATAGTGTGGAAAGGAGAGAGGTGAACTGGAGACATCAAGTCCGGTCGAGAGGCAGAAAACTATGGAGCTACGACCAGCTGCTACCTGCCCTGGCATGACAGAGGAGATGTTTGAAGGATTGTGAGAAAGGCTCACGAAATCAGCTCATCATGGTGATACGAGACCTGTACCCTGTTCACTGCGAACTGACGGCTAAAGGTCACTTTCCCCCGGCCCCGCTCCTCACCTCAACACCCCTCCCTGCCTACAGTCCAGTTAGGCGAATGGCAAATTCCGCCCTTCGCATGTTAAGGGTAGTGGAGTGGGGATAGAGCACAGTGACCTTGAGCCGCCTCTGTTAAGTGAAAGGGCTATAGCCGTCACAGGGATGCAGTCAGCACTACTTCTGAGACTGCAGCCAATTGAGACGGATGTTTTACAACTAAAATTAGTATCGTTGAGCCTTTCATCAGGTACCATCCATAAATTACGTCACACGAAGTTCATAATTTATTGGAACATTTGTGTGACCCCCTTTCCTGGTGTAACGTCAGATATTTTGCAATTTTAAATTTAGATATTATTAAATTAAATCAGCACTTCCAAAATTATTTATATATTTCTGGTTTTTTTTTTTTTTTTTTTTTTTTTTTTTTTTTTTTTAATATAAAATCAACAATAAATCAAAGATTTAAGAAAATTGACAAACATAACAAATCAAATGAATGATACAAAATTTAAGCATCTTGTTTCCATGCATATCGAACCCGTTGTTTCATATTATTAATGTCTGACATAACAGTCACTAAGTTCTCGATTTGGATAATGTTAGGAACATTTGATCTGTCGACATCTTCATCCAAAGTCATAGCACTGTATTGTGTTGGTTATTGGCTTTGTGTGATGAAAGATATTTACCACAGATGCCACACGATCGTTTAAATAAGTAAGCGGAAGCCACGTTTTGTCAAAGGCGGTATTGGCCCTTCGGCGTATGTAAGAGACGGCAACGTGTGACATAATAGGAACAGCGAGCGTTAACCCCCTTGACTTCCACGTTCGGAAATGTGATACAAATTATACATGTGACATCACGAAATTTATGCTTTGCCTCCTCCCCCTTGTCACAAGATGTCGCACTTTGTTGACACCCTCCCTAACCCTTAACGTGTGTCGAGTTTATGGATAGCCCCTCACGCAATGTAAGCATCATGATAGAAACCCTAAGCGCCCTGAGGCATTGTCCTCATGTAATTTCATCGCTCAACAGCGATCCCAAATTTCTGTTACGTAATTGTGAAGTACGGTATATACATAAATTGAAATTTACAACCAGAATATTAAATAAATTTTTGCCTTCCCATCTCTAAACCGCAAATACCTTTGTTTATGTCCCACCGTAAAAAAACAACCAGTATATTTAGCCAATATTTATGATTATATAAACAATAGAAAAACAAAATCTCACACATAATCCGACGTTAGTTTTAAAATAACACCCATTATAAATAAGAGAAACACACTTCTCATCTGAATACCATGAGGGTAAAACCAGATTTGTTTTGTTTAAAACAGTTCATATCGATCCCAGTATGACTAGACATTGAAACGAGAAAATCAGTGCGTAAGAGCAGAGAGATTTAACTAACTTTTTCTGCTGGTCGTTGAAGGCGAGGCGGTAGAGGGCGCTGAGCAGGCCGAAGGCGAGAATGAAGAGCAGCAGCTCCCTGTAGATGAGCTTGTAGAGGCTTCCTCGCCACAGGAACAGCAGGCGCGTGAAGCCGCCACTGGTGGACGAGGCCACCTCGTATTGGTAGCTCACCGTCATCTCTGAAACACGACGCATCATTAGTGACTCAGAGCAGTGCTGGGAACACGATGTGACTCGTGTGATGTGGCCGCAACTGGGACTGTTCTGAGTAAGGTCAGTTTAAAGTTGGTTTTCCACGGCTCACGTATCTACCGGCCGGGCCGGTCCAGCTACCAAGAGCGAGCAGTGGGAAGGGTCTCGCCTGTGCTGGCAGGGATAGCGGGCCTCTATCCATCGCGCAGTCGGTAAACATCAAACGCCCGGGTAGCTGAAACGACACTAGGCAAGATGGGGAGGTGGCGAGGGCTAACAAGTGGCGCGTGCTGATCCGTACACTTCGGTTGATGCGGCGCGACCTACAAAACCACGCGCTGTGGGAAACCACCTTTATAGAGGTGATACAACAACAGACCAGGCTTTCAAGAGTGGCGCCTTCTTGGTAGACATTTGAGCGAGTTACCTCAAGGCCCGTAATCTTGGACAGATGTTGCCGCCGAAAGGATAGCCAAGTGAAAACTGAAGTTGTACATACGTGTTAAACGATTTTCGCGCCAAAGATGTAGACAAAGGAGAAACAAGATATCGTTCCGTATTTAGGAACGAGCAGCTCGAGTAGAGTTGCCAATGGCAGGGATAATCGTGTAGCTTTTCGTAACTGTTCCTGCGTGTTTTTAGAAAAGTGTGAATTTTGTTGTTATATGCTGTCCTATCGAGGTGGAGTAAGAAGAACGCCACGCCATGAGGAGAGTCGAGCTGAAACTTCTCGAAAGACGACGTGTAGATTCTGTTCCTGAACGTTTTGCGAGGGCAGCTGACCACTACGTAGACAAGACTCCACCTCACGCCGAGTGGTGATACCTAGAGTCTCTAGAGATGTGTCGTTCGCGAGTGAACCAGTTCTTCTGAACAGTTCTTCTGAAAGAGCGAGTGAGCTGTTGCTCACTGAAAGAGAACGGTAGTTCTTCTTGGAGCCCATGAGCCATTTGTTTGGCCAGAGTGTCGAACGGAACGCGGTCTCGTTTGAACTAACTTCATTCAAATGAGCGCCAACAATAAGTCAGTTTCGGTTTTTTCACTGTCCTCCACGCACCGCCCTTCATACATGTTCGCTCTCTGTTTTGCACCACCACACCGGTCATTGTTTATCCGCTCCGCCCTCCGATCTAAAGATCGAGAAGAACTAGTTTGTTCATTCGTTTTTCGTTCTTTTCTTTCTGGCGACGGGTGAGTCGCTCTCCGTTCCAGCGCTCAGTGGAGCAGTGCCAGTGGTGAGCTATAGTTCGTTTAGTTAACAGAGGCGGCTCAAAGTCAGTCTTGTCTATCCCCTCTCCGCTGTCCTTACCCCTACATGCGAAGGGGAAATTTTCCACTCGCCTTCTTGGAAGCCGCGGTCTTTCGGAGCGGTAGGTGAGGTTACGAGAGGGGTGAGGAGAACATGACCTTGAACCGCCAGTTGACGGTGAACAGAGTATAGTTCGTTCGAATCTGATTGACGTACCGCTTCGCTTCTCTCTCTCTCTTGTATTGTGCTATATGTTCCATTACGTTTTTAATCTAAATTACGGTTCAGATGTATTTAAATGACCACTCTACACGTTTAAGCATAATCGTAACGCGATATCTTTTTTGATATTTGCGTTAAAGATGTGTCGTTTGCGAGTGAACCGGTCTTCTAAAGCTGCGGATATTTGCACAGAAAAAGGAAGTAGGCACCTGAGCATAAAAAAGCGTTAAATATTATTTGTGAACAGTAACTTGCATTCGATTTCTCGCTGTGGGGTTATCTGAAAGATGTGTTCAGTACTCCGATTGCCAACGTAGCTGAATTGAAGACACGCATTGCGCAACACATTCTGAACTTGACCCCAGTGACACTTCGATCGGCTGTGGAACATGCTGTGGTCTCGATTTAATCTTGTTGCACACAACAGTGGACAGCATACTGAACATGTTTTGCGCCAGTCTCGCAAAACTTAAAAACCGATTGGATGGATGCTTTTTATGCGGTTTTTGGCCTCAAGACAATTAAAAACCGATTGGATGGATGCTGTTTTGGTTCATGTTCTTTCCCTCTTCTTCAATCATACGCCGTTCAATTTTGACGTCATTCTAATCAATGGTTTGTTTTTTAGAGCGTTTTGAAACTTAAACTTTAATTATAATCACCCTGTAAATACATTTATAATTTTTTTTTTTAAATTTCAACACACTTAAATGCTTACAACGTTTACAAATGTTTCTTTACTTACCATGTTCTTAAAAGTAATTTTTCGAATTACACGCGACATAGATTGCTGGTCGTCGGCGGTAGTCATATTTCGATCGTTACCAGCATTTAAATTTTCTCTTTGCGAATTTTCTTTTATCAATTTCTGTTTTAATTTGTTAAGCCTAATCCACTCTGTACTTATTAGCAGAATTTGTCTTCTCTGAGACTCATTTAGACATAATTTTGCAGATTTTCTCTTCTTAGACCCGGCATTTTCACAAACAAGTAAACCAAACGATATAAATTTGGTTGAACAATATTCATTTATATACCAAATTGTAGCTAATTCACAATGTTTAATATTCATAAGTTTCTAAAACGACCGTCAGTGAGGTGTGAGGTACAAATTGACACGCGGCCGGCATTGAATAGCTGTTAGGAAGCAATCTTTGACATGGCGTCACCGGAAATGAAACTGAAATCATGCGAGCACTTGCATTCTACACAACTATACACAAACGTCTCCTTTCGGTTAGGCGATTTTCGAACTATAGCAATTTTTTAGGAACATTATTTTCTTACACAACTTTTCTTGACAGTACACTTCGCGTAAAGAGTATACAGACATTCATTGTCAAAAAGAACACGAAGTCGTGGTGTGACCATATTGACACTGATGGTGCTTGAGTGCTCCACATACAGTCATCGACAGCTGGTCGTTGACAGTGATCCAACGTTGTGTTACACGATGTTGGCATGGCAGTAAAGCGTAGGCACGCACAAATTGAGCAGTTAACGGTGTTTTGGCGAGGTCTAATAATGAATCTCTGTTAAGGTAGATGGTCCTCCACGTTGGACCAGACGAGTGAACGTGTCCGTCAGCCGACTACCATTGGTGCCTCACCACCGTACATCTCGCCTCCATTGGTGAAAGCCTGGCACAGCGGTGTGTTTATTCACTAGAGCAGATTCCGCCTCGGTGCTAGTGATGATAGTTTGCATTGTTCAGGTGAGCGACACCTTCCAGTGACAAACAGGCCCAATGTTGTTGATCGTTGTTTGAGGTGCCATAGCCTGCAATGTCTTTTCGCCTCTGATGTTTATACGTGACACATTGAACAGTACATCCAGCACATCACCCTATCCTTCATGTGGATGTGCTATTCCAACAGAAAAACAGCTGCTCACCTACAGCCTGTGCAATACAACGCGTTCCGCAAGTCGTCAACTTCCCTAGAAAGCACGATATCGCAATGTGTCCTTGATCGAGCACATAATGGATTGGATTTGACGTCTTCTACACCAGGCCAACTAATTCATCACGTGGACCTCAATTATGCAATACAACTTTGGACATCCGTACGAGCGTTTCTATGAAAGAATTGAGTGAGACCTGCATTGCTGCTGGAGGTCACTCGGCGCAGTTACACGGTTTTTCAGCACGCCCTGTTGGCTTGCTCCCATTTCAGTCAAAGTGAAAAGTCACAGACGAGAATACCACCAAAACTAGCTTGAAGGGCTCGTTATTAAATACCTAGGTTTAACAATTAGTAATAATTTGTTGCGGAATGAACATATTGAGAAGGTAATTGGGAAAGCAAATTATATTGTAATGATTACAATTGAATCATTTCATTGACAGTATATTCACGGGAACGAATAGCATTTTTGTTTGTGACTGCGAAGAGGCTGCAGCTATAGGAATGTTTAGGCCGCAAGCAGGTACGCACGGGGGAACAAAAGGCTTGGCGTCCTGTTGTGGACCTGCCAGCCAAATGTTCGAACACAGCAGGGGTTGAGACCTGGCGAGGGAGATTCTGCGATAGCTTGGTAGAACACAGTGACAAGTGAATGAGCCACAGAATAATGTGACAAAACTGCAAAGTGCTTTCTAAAGGTGTTGTGTTTTTCTTCCTCTGCACTGAACGGAGCCACGGCCTGACAGAGGGACAGTCCGGCGGGCGACACCGCCGTGGTCGTACTGCGGAGGACCCAGCTGGTTTTAGTGCGGCAGACAGTGGACTCTGCCTCGGTGTGGTGACGAGTGTTTTAAGAGTAAACGGCAAGTGATGCGGCTGGTCTGGTGGGATTGTTTGCCGAGTGCGGACCAATGCAGCTGCAACAACGGTAATTATCGTCGAATAACTATATAAAGGAAAGAAAACCGCATTGCCTTTCAATTTCGTTGGGACCTGAAGCGACCCTGTCAGGCAGAGACCTGCGTGAGAAAGAGTTTCCTCAGTGCTTTTTTTGTATTTGCTAGCTGAGGTGGCGCCCTTAATAATTAAGATTTCATTTTCAATCATGAATGTAATGATCCCTTTCTTTATTTATTTCTTAAACCTGTCTTGTTGTTTTGTTAATAAATGATAAATTGTGAAACGTCAAACTGGCTTTGTTGTAAATGCAAAGGTATCCCAACAAGGTAAAACATTATAAATTCATAAATTATGTTAATATATCAAACTTCTCCTCCCAACCAAAATTTATTGTTGTGGTGGTTGTTTTAAAACCATTACAATATGCTCCGATTTCTGGGTCGTATTTTTAAAACAATGTACACCGAAAGTTAAATCGATTGCATACAAAGCTCTGGTGCGTCCTTACTTAGAATATTGTTGTTCTGTATGGGGTCCCTATCAAAAGGGATTAATGGATGGATTGGAGAAGGTCCAAAGAAGATCCGCTAGATTCGTTACAGATATATATAGCTGGAAGGAAAACGTAAGTGCGATGTTGAATGAATTGGGTTGAGAAGACCTGGAACACCGAAGTCGTTGCTCTCGACAAAAGCTGATTGAAAAATTCACGACTGAGCTATTTGTGGATGACGGAAAACACATATTATCACCAGCTACATTCATATCTAGGAATGTCCGAGAAAATAAGATAAGAGATATTAGGACCAGAACCGATTCATTTTTATACTCTTTTTTCCACGAGCGTTTACGGAGTGGAATAGGAAGGAGTAATCGAGGGGGAGTAGGTATCTATAAATCCCTCCGGCCATCCTGATCTGGGTTTTCCTTAGTTTTCCCAGATCACTCCAGACGAATGCCGGGATGGTTCCTCAAAAAAGTCCATGGGTGCCTCCTGCCATAACGCGTATGCCCCTTTCTTAAGGAAAGTTTATATGTTCTGTTTTTTGCAAATATCTCGAAAGTGGTAGCGAAATCGGACCGAGTGGATGGTGATACTCTGAAAGCCCATAAAATTCACCGATTATTGGCTCTGGACCGGATCCGGTCGGACAATCAGTGACCGAGAAATTTGAAACTTAAAAATTGTTTTAACTGTAGTGATATACACACCCAAAGTTTTTATCCGATCTTGATGAAAGTTTTCACACGTATACTTTAAAACAATTAAAAAAGAATTGCTATATTAGATTTTTTTTTAAAAAATTCCTCTCCCCATTTACCCACCTTAATTTTTGCAAATATTCTTTATACATTACCACAGTTTTTATCCCATTTTGATGTAACTTGCAGGCGTATATTTTAAAACATAGAGAAAAGTACAGTCTACATTTCGTTTTATAAAAACCCAACTCCTCTCTCTTTTTCCCCGTTAAGCAAAATTAGACGTAAAACTATTAATATTTTTGCAGATATTTTGAAAGCGGTAGTGTATTTATTTAGGCCATACAGCCAGCCCCAGCTCAAGTGTGATTTCAGATCATCCAGTGTTTTCAGTTTCTCAATTGTATATTATTTTTCAAGTAATTTTAAACACTACAGGACGGACACGACACACACACACACACACACACACACAACACTGACATTAAACACCCATGCCCTCGCCCGGGCTCGCACAGGCGACCATCGGCACGCGGAGCTAGCACTCTAGCCCCTACGCTACCGAGGCCGGCGTAAGGTAATTGGCCAAAGTGTTTAGTGATATTCTGAAAGCCTACAGGTATAACATTTCCTGTCGAACGGCGTTGGACCAATTCCGATCGGAAAATTGCTGACCAAGGAATTCGAATCTGAAATTCAAAAATTGGTTTAATATAAAGTTTTTATCCTATCTCGAAGGAACTATGCGCACGTATAATTTAAAATAAATGGAAAAATAATGTTTACATTTGGTTTGCAAAGTTGCACCCGCAAAATTTCTGTTTTCTGTATATATCTCGAAATCGGTTAAAGTGGTTGGTGATAGATAATGTCTACGCCACTCCCGTCGAAAAGGATAAAACCTTCATATCCACCTCCCGAGCAAATTGTAATTTACGATTAAGTCCTAATACCCTCGAAATAACTAAAATGTTTCGTCTTCGATCGAAGCAAGTTACTATAAACCAAATGCAGGATACATTTAATGAGAAGAGAGCATCGGGTTCGACGACATGTCTGGGCGAAGCCAGTGACAGCTTTGTGGTGTCCTTTCCGGTGAAGAAATCTCATTTGTCTGCCAGGAGAGCTAGACTTCACGGTCATTACCAGGGAGGCACGTTCTCATCACTTCTCTGATAGGTCGTTTCTGTGACAAGCACATCGTATTGTGTAACTCAGCGTCCCCAAAACTTTTCTTTCCTGTAGTCCGGTTATTTCTACGCTGTTATAAGTTGTGCTAGGGACCGCACAACCTCGCGTCCTTCAGCTTTGACTGTCGAGGATCGGTATTATTATTTCATACCTAATTGCCGAGAATTATCTGCTTACACATTTGAATAAATAAAAGAAATGTTTCCAGCAGCGAGATTTGATCTGGCGACGACGGGCTTACGAAGCATAGAGCTCGCTGCGCCATGCGTCCCTTGAAAGCTTCAAAATAAACAGAAATGAACAACTACCAACCAAAAATCTTGGGTTTTTCTGTGAGAGCCAGTACCGGATTGCAGGAGTTAGCAAATGCTACAAGCACCGTGCCTTCTGGGAGGGGGGGGGGGGGGGAGGCACCTAGAATTGTGGGAAGCCTCCGCGTCAGGCCATATGGGCGACCTTTATTTTTTTTTTTTATTTTATTTTTTTTTTTTTTTTTATTTTAAAAGCTTTGCTACTGCCTCGGACGGCATAAACCCAGGGCCCCTTCTTCACATTTTGCTACAGACACCCGCGCTGTTTTAATCCGGCCCTGGTGAGAGCCTCATTCACAGAATACTTTAACAGCCGTGCAGGTGTAGGTTTAACACTCTGGCAAGGCAATCACGTTGCAAGAAATCATTAGGGCTACTTTCTATTTGTATTATATTAAAAATATGTACATGTGTAATTAAAAATTCTCACCCGTATTTATATGAATTCATAACATTAATTTTATGTGTTATTTATTAATTTGTGTCACGTAACAAAATATTTATAAAATTATTAATACTAAATTTAATATCTATACAGCTGAAGATGATATAGATGATTCAATGAGAAAATACTTTTATGAACGTGCCTATAAACTACAGAGTTCTATCTGAGCAAAGTGTGAGTTCTATTTGAAGTCTACTTCATGCCTAACCAAAAATTTAGTCTCTATGCAGATACAACAGTTACATTTTTATGGAAGTAAAAATAATACGAATTGTGGGAACTGTCAGAATATTTTACATTTTGTTATATACGTTAGAATCAGTAATACAATACAACTACTAAATGAAGTTTTAATTATAATTAACCATGTGGAATTTTAATATTAATAATCCAGATATTAAACCATGTGGAATATTGCAATTACACTACACGAAGTAGCTTGTATTTTTTGAAGGCTTCTGTAATAATAAATATATAACAACAAGTGACGTGAACGTAATAAACAATATTAATAAAGTTGTTAGATTATATTCTACTTTTATAACCTGATCTTTCAGGGAATTCCGCTATTTCTTTTTCCAAAAATTGTCTTTCCGAGACTGGTCTTGTACAGTGGTGAAGAAACATCGTATATACAAGGTCATTTACACTCTAATTCCTCCAATTTTTCATTCTCCCCTGTTGTAAATAATTTCAGTGTTTCGCTAGCGGCTGAGTCTATACTGCTCTGGGACCGGTACAGTCGTGCAGCTCAAGCGGCCGTTTCCGAGAAGGCGGGTCGCCGCCGCTTCATAGGAAGCGCTCCCGTTGCTTTCCACTGTAGCAGTCATTAGCATCAAGTATTTGAACGCAACGGAATATTTCAATGCTGATTTTCTTGACAACGGCGGAAAAGCGCATGTTACTGCTTTGCCAAATTACACCTCTGACCAAGAGCTTTTATTACACACAGTATGAATCGAATTTGGATTTCCCTTTGTGATATAGTCTGCAGCATAAAGGCGCCTCATATGGCAAAGTCAGCTGGTAAAGCCATATGGTTCCACCCAAAATTCACTGCGTTCGCATAAGAAACAGCATTCAGTAACAAAATATTTACCTGCTTGTTGCCGCCGCTGCTGCAGTAAAGTCGAAACAGAATCCCGTCATAGTTTTGGATACGTCCCACTCTCTGCGGTAAAGCCAGATATGAACTATGCAGATGAGTTCAGCCTCGAGTACAAAAATGATGATGGTTACCGGAACTTTTTCAGAATGACGAGTTGTGTCTTTGAGATTCTTCTGAATTTGATAGAGTCGAAAATCAGCAAGAGTGACACATCAATTAGAAGAACTATTCCAGTCAGTGAACGTTTAGAGCTTACACTGCCGTTTTTGGCAACAGGGAACTACTTTTTCTAAATCTCCATTGAAAAATGTGCAGCTAGATATTATTATTTGTCTGTTGCTTTCTTCCTTACCAACACCAAAACTAACTGCTATTTCCTGAGCGCGTCATGCCTTTTTTTACGATCTTTGTATTTTTCTAATCTATAATCCTACAAAACATATAGAGTGCGGTAAAGCTCTATTAATGCATAGACCAACTCGTTAGTCCACGTCCCCATTACCAAAATTGCGTGGCTTCCTGTGACACCTGTCGGATGTGAGATGGCAGGCCATCATGTCCACACTGGTGCTGCCGTGCCTTGCCTTTACGGCATAGCGTGGACGCGCCTTCAGATGACGCCTAGCCGTGTTGCTGCTCTGTGCGATCCCGGTTGCTGTTCCCCAATTCCGAAAAGGGGAAATAACACAGCCATAAACAATTTTCGGATATTAACTAGAAGCAACACATAAAAATTGTCTGAAAAAAAAAAACAGAAAGATCATTGTTGTATTCGAGGGAAGATACAGATCAAATTTTTAAATAGCGAGGTCAATAAGAAAGAAGAATTTTGTCTCTGTTTTGCTAAAGAACTATAACACTGAATGGATAATAAATTAAAAAAGAATAAAATTTATAAAATTTGTGAGCTGTTTCTTATGTGGACTTCATTGGCAACTATTTTTTTCTAGTCTTATGCCTCGTCGACGTCTTTAAAGGTGGGAAAGGACTGGGGCGAAAGAATGGGAAGGAATTCGGACATGGCCTTTGAAAGAACCATCCCGGCCTTTGCCTGGAGTGATTTCCGGAAATCAAGAGAAACCGAAATCTGGATGGCCGGCTAGGGATTCGAACCCACGTCCTCCCGAATGCGAAGCCAGAATGGTTTTTTTTTTTTTTTTTTTTTTTTTTTTTTTTTTATTAATGGCATTTGGCAACGAAGGCCATACAGCCAGCTCAATGTAATTTTTTGTAGCTTTCAGTGTATATGTCGTCATCAAGTATATTGTATTTTTCCATTGTAAGGATGCCACAGGACGGACAGGACATTCACACAGACACACAACACTTAAACATCCATGCCCGCGGCCGGATTCGAACCTTCGACACGTGGAGCCAGCACTCTAGCCCCTACGCTACCGAGGCCGGCGTAGCCAGAATGTTATTGCTCGGTAAACAACTGAAATTTCGATTGAAAGATACCACGCACAGAGTTGCCGCCAAAGCGTTCGGATACACGTCTCGCAAACAATACTACATAAACTATTAAGATGTATTGAGAAAAGTTTTTTTTTTGAAACTTTTCACATAATACTCTGCGCGAATGCAATCAGCACTTCGACGCTTGCAGACTGAGTTTAAATCCGTGATCGTGTTTTTGGTATGGTCACGGGTCTGTAATAGTTCCTAGTTTGTAGAGAGGTCCAGCTAGGTAAATGCCTATTTGTTCATGGTTTGCCCTTTTGACATGTTAATTGTCAATTTAAACCAAAAATGTATTTCACAGAGTCTAAAAGTGATACAGGTGACGCAGGCCCCCATCGGACCAGCCACGCTGGCGGCGGTAGTTTGAGTGGTGACCGACTATAAGCGCTCAGGTGACATAAGCGATCTGGGTTCCCCTTCCTGGAAGGACGGTCTATAATCCCCTACCTTCCTGGAAAGACGGTATCGCCAGAAAAAACGCATAGTGAAGCCCTGATGGCCTCTAAGGCTACGTGAGCACTTGGGATTTATTAGCGGGCTATTAAAGACCAATTTTTCAAGCAACACAAATATCGAAAAGTGATTTGAGAGATTGAAATGTAAATATGGAATAAATTGTATTTCTTTACTATTTTTAGTTCCGAGTATTCAAAAATATCGACCCATCACCGTTTAGCAGTTAACATTCGAAATGGAACATACTATTGTGTAGTTAAATAGCTAACAGCTAATCAGTAGCTGATAATATTTATTTATTAATGGTTATATGTACTGTCCCACTTTCCCGAAACTCTTTTCACTTGCAAAATAAATAATCTATATTCTATTTTAATTTTTATATTGAACAACATTATACATTTATAACAAAACAATTTGCTAAAATAAATGAAATTTTCTTATCTGAAACATCTTTAAATTTTCGTTTAAGTAACTTTTGACCAGTTTAAGTATATTTTTTGAACCTAACTACACAGAGACGATTCTCGACAATACAATCTGACATCATTTGTTGCGACTAATTAGTCGCAAGTGTGCGTACTAACATTTTTGCGACCTATTTTTCTATCGCAGCTACACAAAATCGCTAAAATGCGTCTGGACTAAAGAGTTCATGAAGTCATACGTTTTCCAGTAGTAATTCAGTAAATTTCTAATACTTGATAACTCATTTTAATAACTGATTTCCATCACACTTTTTCAGTAAATTTCTAATACTTGATAACTTATGTTAATAACTGATTTCCATCACACTTTTTCCAGGCTTTGGACTGACTTAGTGACTGAAATGCACGTAGCACACAATCGTTTAAGGCGTGTTTAAAATCAGCTTGAAAAAAGCTTCGTCAGTATTTATTTATTTACATATTTACACTGTCTCTTTATTTACAATATTTTCATTTTTTGTGTTTTAAGAAAGCAGGTCTAGCCCAGCTTTTGTAAGTATGATATCGCTTTCAAACAAGACCTAATATCACCGTTTTCCTCATACTTTTTTACAGTTTTCTCCAAACATTCATCTAATTTAATATAGGAGCTTTTCCTCTTTTTCCCAGCAAGATTGATCTCCGTTCTCATGTACATACAAGCGGAATTTTCAGCTTCACTCTTTAAACACATTATCACTTCTTTGATCTTGGGATTTGGTTGCCCGAGAAGATTGTTGATTTTGTTGTTCCAACCTTCCACAACGTTCGTAGTGCGGTGTCGCCTACCGTAACAAGTCCACAGTTTAGGAGGAATTTCTTCATTCTCCAACCATTGTTCAACGAAATAATCAAAAAAACTGAGACAATTTCGGATTTTCTGGAGCCTCCGAATATATCTCGAGCTAGCCGTCTAAGATGTCTTCAGTTTTGAGGAATGCTAGCGCAGCACACATCCTAACATGCAGTCTAATTTCTTCATTTTCCCGATACTCATGGGTCAATCCAATTTCCTGCAATTTTCTCCACAGACGTTTCTTCATGTGGAAGTAACAACCATTAATTTCAACGGCTGGAAAAACTTCTCCAAGTGCGGATATTGCACTTCCCTCAAAATCAATGTTAATTTTTCTTTGATTCCATTCTGGAACTATATGTAAAATATGGCGAAATAAACGAATATACGTGGCTTTCTTTTTGTTTGGCAACAGGGCAAACGCTACTGGAAACACATTAGTTTCTTCCTTGGAGCTTCCGTAATCAGCGTGGATACTATAAATTTGAGCAAATTGTTTACTACAACTTTTAAATGTACCATCCATGAAGAAATCTTGCTGCCTCTTCAGACATTCTCTTCCCTTCTGTCCATTCGCTCTCCTGAGCTGTCATCTGTCAAAAGGAAACTTGAACCATCTTTCATCTGAAGCATATCATTATCTAAGACTACTTCGTCTCGGCTCTTCGGTTCCTTTCCGTTCCCACGAGCTTTGCTTCTCTGTCGAGATAAGGTTCTCTTGACAGTCACCTGGTGGGGCAATGTGGCTACATATTCGTAGCCTTTACTGTGTAAGTATCCCAGTTCTTCTGTGTAAATTTTAGAAACGGGGGTGTCTTCTTCGCGGGCCCTCTTCTTCGCATGATTCATTCTTTTAGCAACTTCTAAGCGAACTGTGTCCGCTGCTTCACATGAATGTTCAGTTGCACATAAAACTTCCCAATTTTTCGTTTTGAGCATTCCACGACAACTTTTCGTCCTTTCCTTCTGACACCGCCATACCGTTAGCCCATCTTCTTTACTTTTGTATTTCCGATACGAATAACCTTCATAATGCACGGCAGGTTTGCCCTTATTAGTTGTTAGCACTTCCATGACGACAAACTAGAAATACTTTCACAGTTGAACTGTATAGCACAAGTGGCACTGATGCCAATAAACTTCACTGTACGAATGACACGAAAGTAACAAGAGCCCAAACAGATGAGCTGTGCTAGATATTCAGGGAAGAATTTTTCTTGCAATTCTCTACTGCAGGTAGGTGAGGGTGGGTGGTTATACCTGCCCTCGCCTACCTGCGGCAGAGCGCTTTTGACACTGAGCGCTTTTGCCCATATAACCAGTTTGAGTGACGTCACTCCAAACGGTTAGCGCGTTCTTCGGAAGCTATATAAGGCGGCAGCAGTTCCAGCCGTGACAGTACTCAGTCTGAAGAAGGCCACAAAAACGATGGCCGAAACTTTAGGTTTCGACAAATTGACGCGGTTCAACCCGGACAACCAAGATTACATCGACAACGACCGCGGAAGTCTGCGCACCCACTTGATACAAAATTAGTTATAGGGACAAAAAATTAGTTTTTGGTTCTAAGTTCATAACCACTTGACCAGATCTGGCTGAAATTCAATCTCGACTTATGTTTGACCCTAAGGGGTCGCCTTGAAAATTTTGAAGAATTCCTGTTGAGTCTGAAGGGACATGGACGGTATCGGTACGTATATATGACAAGATAACGCGCATTATACAAGTTTGAATCGGTGATTTTCCATAAATATTACAACACGGCGTAAACGTTTGAGTCGGAAAAATATGTTTTTGAAACTTTTTACCAGCGTCAGTTCATTGCAAGTTTGCATTCAGCATTCGAGATAAGGCGCTTGGTTGTATAGCGAAATGCTGTTTCTTATCAGTGCCTTTACTCATCGTCCTCTGGCAAAATGCACACGGCACTCGACTCATGCTTCTCGGACTTGAATAAGTCCATATTTTGTGTCGTTAAATGAAATGAAGTTATACAACTTGTGAAAGGAGAAAATGTTCAAAACGAGACGCTAAGTTGTAACACGTTGCTCAATGTCACAATTTTCTAGAGAAAATGAAAGCCACACTTATACAATTTCTATTAGGAAAATTATAGTTTTGTTTCAGTGGTAAGCTTGTTTTCAAAAATATTCCATGAAAATTGGAAAAATTTCGCTGTTACGGCCTTGACACTGTAGTGTCTAACACATTGGCCCTGCATTGCAGGCGTAGCCGGTTCGAGTCCGGTCTCGGGCAGGGGTGGTTTTAATTAAGCGTTGTGTCTGTCCTGTTCATATTACTCTGTACTTAGTTGAATCAATATCCTATCGATATGATTTCCGTTTTCCTTAGATTCCCGAAATCACTTCATTTGATTGCCGGGACGGTTTTATGGGCGCCGGCAGGACTACTTTAAGAGAGGTGCATCTGTTTTTTTATACATTTTATATATCACTTATTACTTATTAACTAAGGATACTGAACTTATTGACAAGATGTTGAACAAATTTGGACGACAACCTAGGCGCCTTAAGTTATTATTCAAACAGTGAATTTAAGAATAAAATTTTTTGTTTCTTAATCTTTTTCTGTGTATTTTCCTTCACAGCTGGGAGAGTGCAAGTGCACTCCCTGCACTCCTCTCCCGGCGCCCATGGAGGGTTTACTTCAAAAAAGGCCATGGCCGAATTCCTTCCAGTTCCCTGCGCCCCATCTTTTCCCGCCTCTAATGACTTAGACTTAAAGAGTCATGAATCCAGAAGCAAAATATTGTTTATTCGATTCCAATAATATTGGGATGAGTTAAAGTAGGCTAAAATCACAATGTTTTAAACCATTGTTGTCTTTGTGGATTTAGAGCGATAACCTAGATTTGTTCAGAGTAGGTGCCTAGCATTCCGACAGAACGTGGTGGGTGAGCGGTAACGCTCTGGCCTCGCATTCGAGAGGACGTAGCTTGAAATCCACGTCCGGCCATGCAGGTTTCAGTTTTACATGGTTTTTCCGAAATCACTTCCGGGTGAATGTCTGAATGCTTGAATTCATCATTAATCTTTGCCCTCAGCCCTTTCCCTCCTCTAATGATGTAAAGCCATAAAAAATGAGTTTCGAGTTTCTCTTTCTCTACTGTGATTTGCCGTTATCGTGCCGACAGTTAAACAAACTTTCATTTCTTCTGTAATAAATGACAGTAAAGCGTTCATGATGGAACTGCGCCGTCACAGAAATTTTTGCGAAACAAGTTAATATAATTTGCATGACGTTCCTTTTTTTTCGAATGCACTGCACCAAGTATCGAACTCAATAACGTATTAGAGTTTTCATTAACTACAGTAAATGAGGCTGTTAATAATTATTTTCAATGTGGCACTTACGGTTATGTCTGCTAAGTTGCACAGAATACCTTAAGGGCGACAACGAGATGGATTTTGTGGATTGGCCTAGAGCGAATGAGGACTTTTTTAGGTCCTCGAAATAGTGCAACTTAATTACCTGAAAGCCGTTGCAATACGATGTTAATAGGTCTCCAAAAAGTAAACATGTTGACAGAAATTTTCCCGAGAATTTACCCATATCGTTAGTAGGACAATTACAGACACTGACCGGAATATTCGAAGATAGCTCCAGAGAATCTAACTGATTTATAATGTCAGCGGTCACCGCTACAAATGGTTCTGACTCATATGAATGAATTGCTTGAAATGTTTTAAGTCTCTACAGTTGATTATTTTATGATTTACTCAGTGTTCTTATGATACATAGATTCACAGAATGTGCTTAGAAACTTACACAGTTATTATTAGGATTTGGAGCTTTATGACAAGTCATAATTTTTTTCCTGCCTTCTTTTTGAGCTATAATCCTGAATTAAACATTTCTGATTGTATTTAACCGTATCTTATATAGCATATAAATATATATTCAGACCTTTAACCTAGTTTTGGTCATATTACAATAATATTTATGGTCATATTTTGTGAAAAAATCTAGTAATTTTTTAATAGTACCGGGAATTCGCTAGATGAGAAGAAATTAAGATAATTATTCACAGAACTGTACTCCTATTACACACAAAAACGAAACTAATGTCACTGAATTGGTCAGAATTCACCAGTCAAGAATTAAAGTTACTGTCACTCAAAGTTATTGTCACTCTCTAAACAATGTTCCGCCCGCCTGTTAATCTCGACAATGCAGCAGCTGCATGCCTTTGTCGATCCGCGTCAATCGATGTCTCACTGTCACCCATGGAACTTTTGAATATAGTCCTCAGTCATCGTTAAATCTGCAGTGGATCATTGAGTACTGCCACGCCAAAAACAAAATTTTCTGAAAGTTCGAAGTTATGGAGTTACGTAAAGTAATTTAGAGAAGAGTATTTTAGTACAGATGGAAGAGTTCTTTTCTGTAAATTATGTGAAATTAAATTGACTTCAACAAAACGATTTGAAATTATTTCCCAATGATGCAGTGAGTGGACGGAAGCAAATTATGCTGTCTTCATTGTGGTGTGACAGAGTCATCCACAATGAATATTATTAAGTAATTAATTAATATTCAGATTTTCTTGGTAATATTCAGTTATTAAATTGTAAATATTATAAATGATAGGGTTAATTCATAGGTAAATAATCATATATTAAACCCGGGCAGCCAAAGTTATTATTGTTATATGGTTTAGTTTCTGAAAAACTTGCTCTTCAGAAATATATATTGAATGTAGGAAGTTGGAACGGCAGTTTTGAACGCTCAGAGGACGGGACAATGCCCAGTGTCGCCGACAGGCCGACGCCTATGGCTCACAAAAGGGGTAGCGCGGGAAACCGTTACCTGCCGGGTGTACTAACCTCACCCTTTCCCAGTTCCTCTTGCAAGGCCAAGCGAAATTTGCGGGAAGCGCGTAGCGAATGTTAGCTGCGATACGAAACACGTGATGATGGACATATATCAATGCACCAATCGTGAACGGCAGGGCCGGCGCTAGGAATTTCGGGCCCGGGGTAAAATGGGCGACCTTTTTTTTAGCTCTACAAAATGGCCAGGCGACAATGGGCGTATTCTTGGCTTCATGGTCTGAGGGCCCCTATAGTCGGTGATCGGGCACCCCATCAGCCGGCGGGGCCCGGGTACTTTTGACCCGCTTACCCCCCCCCCCTAACGCCGGCCCTGGTGAACGGCTACAGGGGTTCACAGTGGTTAATTCACGGCTTCTGTTTCATGAGCGGAGAGGAAGCTGATTTTGCCGGAGAAGAGGACACGACGCCATCTTCAACGACACTTGCTGCCGAGACGAGCTGCTTAGCGGACGTATCTCCCGATACGCTCGTGGCTGTTGATCAGTGACTGTGTCTGATCGCATTTCTGGCTGATGGGCTGGAAGCTGATATGCTAACGCGGACATATCCGCTTACTTGGCATTCGTTGCTGCAGTGGTACTGAGCGTCCCACACCTCAACAAGAAGATGCTATTATGGTAAAGTACCGACGCATGGGTCCACAGTTCCATTGGGTTTTAACGAGGCTTGCTAACCCGTAAACGACTCCTGAGATAAGACTCTGCTCCCATCCTAAAATCACTGAGCTAACCAAACTTTTCATGTTTTAACTTCAAATTCGAAGCATCTTGCTCATTGTTTTAAATTCAAGACGATGCTTTTAACTTTAAAAAAGCGCCCTGGGATTCTTTGTTTCGTGAATGTTAACTTCAACTTGTTGGCCTGTGATGCTACTTTGATATCATGTTGACTTTGCAAATTATTGAGATATTTAAATCAGTTTCATGTTTGCTTTATCCGGCGGATTGTAAATGTCGGGTACTGCTTGTTTGTTTGTCTTTGGATTATGTTTAACGTAACGTTAACTATACCCGGCCTTGTATAAGCCAGAAGACTTAATTGAGTATAATATTTGTGTAAAATAATAATGGTTCTAGTTCACCCTTTAGCTAACCATTAAATTAAAATCATATTCATAATTCATAAATCAGGAATTAATATTTTGATAAAAGTATAGAGGAGTATTAGGCTCCCCCCCCCCCCCACAGGCTTCTTTATACAATATGAAAGCGATACTACTACATAAAATACACAGACGGAAAAAAAAATCCCAACACCAAGAAAAAATTATTGTAGAGTAATGAAATTTGGACAATGCATTTGTCAAGTTAACATGTTTAATTGATTAAATTTTCAAGATCACAGGTTAATTTAAGCTCAAGAAAATGCATTTCAAATGTGAAATACTGTTAAATTAATAGCCGGTGTAACCTCCAGAATTTTGAATGCAAGCCTGCAAACGTGAATGCATTGTGTCATACAGGTTTCGAATGTCACTTTGTGGTATGGAGTTCCATGCTTGTTGTACTTGTGCTGTCAATACTGGGACGGTCAGTGCTGGCTGTGGATGATGCTGGAGTTGTCGTCCAATGATATCCCATACGTGTTCAATTGGAGACAGATCTGGTGATCTCGCAGGCCAAGGTAACATGTCGACACTCTGTAGACAACAGCGGTATGAGGGCGAGCGTTATCCTGTTGAAAAACTCCCCCTTGAATGCTGTTCATGAATGGCAGCACTACAGGTTGAATTACCAGACTGACGTACAAATTTGCAGTCAGTGTGTTTGGTATAACCACAAGAGTGCTCCTGCTGTCATAGGAAATTGCTCCCCAGACCATGACTCCAGGTGTAGGTCCAGTGTGTCTAGGCCGCAGACAGTTTGGTTGCAGGCGTTCCCCTGGCCTCCTTCTGACCAACACTCGGCCATCACTGGCACCAAGGCAGAACCTGCTTTCATCAGAAAACACAACAGATCTCCACTCCGTCCTCCAATGAGCTCTGGCTTGACACCACTGGAGTCGCAAACGGCGATGGCTTGTAGTCAGTGGAATGCACGCTACAGGGCGCCTGGCTCGGAGCTGTCCTTGAAGTAACCGATTTCCTATGACAGCAGGAGCACTCTTGTGGTTATACCAAACACACTGACTGCAAATTTGTACGTCAGTCTGGTAATTCAACCTGTAGTGCTGCCATTCATGAACAGCATTCAAGGGGGAGTTTTTCAACAGGATAACGCTCGCCCTCATACCGCTGTTGTCTCGCAACGTGCTCTACAGAGTGTCGACATGTTACCTTGGCCTGCGAGATCACCAGATCTGTCTCCAATTGAACACGTATGGGATATCATTGGACGACAACTCCAGCATCATCCACAGCCAGCACTGACCGTCCCAGTATTGACAGCACAAGTACAACAAGCATGGAACTCCATACCACAAAGTGACATTCGAAACCTGTATGACACAATGCATTCACGTTTGCAGGCTTGCATTCAAAATTCTGGAGGTTACACCGGCTATTAATTTAACAGTATTTCACATTTGAAATGCATTTTCTTGAGCTTAAATTAACCTGTGATCTTGAAAATTTAATCAATTAAACATGTTAACTTGACAAATGCATTGTCCAAATTTCATTACTCTACAATAATTTTTTTCTTGGTGTTGGGATTTTTTTTTCCGTCTGTGTAAATGTATAATTTAGCATGTTTTCGTGTATAGTAAATTTAAATGTTTGGTCATATTTACCCTTTTCTAAGGTTATATTTGCTTGCATATTTCTTCTTTTTTTTGTCATAAATATCCGAACCAAAGTTACTAAAAATGACCGATGCGATTACACAAATCTACTGTAGCTGTATTAATTGACATATCATCACAAAACTTTATAGTCGTATAAAAAAAACTCAAAAAGGTTTTTGACATATTACAAGTGCTCTACATGTGTCTCCTTACTGATTTGGCAGCTTTCAAGTAGATAATCAAGGTCTTGCTACACTCGGTGCAGTATGTCCCGATCAATCTGTTGTAAAGCACTATTGATGTCAGCTCGCAGTTCTGGTAGGTTTGTTAGTAGAGGAGGCTCAAACACTAAATCTTTCATATAACACCACACAAAACATAGCATAGGATTAGGTCGGGAGATCGTGGCACAAGATAAACTTTCTCATCGCCCATAGCCATCTTGACTGATTGCTCACCTCTGCGCCCTCGTGGCAGAAATTTGATGCACGATGCAAAACTTTTTGTTTTTCTGTAAACTATAAAGTTTTGTAACAATATGTCAAATAATATAGTTACAGTAAATTTGTGGAATCACTTCAATCATTTATAATAACCCTGTATATTGTTTGACAGGGTTGTTATCGCCAGATTTTCGTGAAATTTGATGTTTCGAAGTTTGGCAATAGTGTTGCCATCTACAATCGAGCCAAGAACTTTTGAGATCACTACTAGCAGCGTGACAGGACTGTTGAAAGAGGAAGGAATTCGGTCGTTGCCTTTGTGGAGGAGCCATCCCGGCATTCGCCTGGAGGGATTCCGAAAAACCATGGAAAAATGCAGTCGAAACAGAGAGAAGGGAACAGTTTGTGAATCTTTACCAATGGCAGACGCGAACATTACCTCCCATTCACCAGGCTGAGTGGAGATGGACATCTGGAGTGGTACATTATGTGACGGTTATATCTATGGCTCATTTACTCTCGGTTATAAAGTTGGTAACCCTGCCGATCCTTGCGGTCTCCCCCACGCACTGACTAAACTTCAAACGCTAGTGCTCTGGCTAACTGCCACCTCACAAGAAAAACACTTTTCATGCCAGGAAACACCATCATTCTCATGTCAAACAGACAATGACCTACCTACTTCTGTAGTGAGTGTGTGTTACGGTTTTTTCCATGTTAGTTGGATCTTGTCTGCATACCATGTCAAAATGGAGGTAAATCCAAATAATTTCTCTAATCTAACCACTTTCCTTTTTGTTGGGACGATCTAACAGACTGGAGAATTCTTTTGGTCAGACCCTTTCCAGTTACCGATTTACCCCTATATTAGAACACCATATTGATATAATATTAAAACAAATAAGGTAATCACAGTTATTTTTTTTAATGGCGAACTGGTGATTATTGTAATCTCATAATCTTACAAGGAAACTAGCAGACATGATATTAATAGATTTCGATGATTCTTGTACAGTGTTAGTATCTCCTTAGTTAAGGGGCCCACAGACGATCAACTTGATTGTCAACCTTGTCGTCAACTTGCCGTGTTGAAGACTAAGTTGAACGTCTGTGGGCAGGTTGGTGATTGAGATTTATGTTGAGGTTTTGGTTGAAGTAAGATCAAACAGTTTTGATAGTTGGTGGGCGGAGTCTAATGTTGGAGACCTTGTTGTTGCGTCTGTGGGGAAGTTGACAATGTTCTCAACATCAGTTGTAAACTTGGAGCTGTTCTGTCTATGTTATTGTTTTTGGTGACTTTGTTTTCATTTGATCAGTTGATATTAATATTATCATCTTTTTGAGGTCAAATACTGTTTATTGAATATGGAAAGTTTACCGAACATTCAAATTTGTGTGAATTTTGCAATACTTTAAAAGAACTGCCGAAGCTGTGGAATTGAAATTTTTCAGGATCGCAACAAACAGAAGAATGATTGATCAAAAATATTTAGTTCTTTGGCAACAGATTGAGCTAAATACGTATATTGACAGTTATAAGAATACAGTCAGAAATTTTGGAACTTGTTACCGGAGGGGATTGAAAAACGTGAAACTGAGCTAAAGAACTAGAGCCGAAGAGGAGTACGTGCTAAGTTAATGGTTCTTCAGATCACTGAAATTCCTACGTTACACTACAAGTCTCAATGACAGAGTGTGGCGATATAGAGGTGAGAAATTTTAAAACCTCGACGCTCTGCCCACTAGCTAAGAACATCAGGGTTTCGAACAGCTGACCGAGCGTGCTGGGTGAACGGTGATCTTCTGTCCTCTAATTCGAGAAGACGCGGGTTTGAATCCCCATCCGCCCATCCAAATTAGGGTTTTCCATGGTTTCTGCAAATCTCTCCAAGTGAATGCATGAATGGTTCCTTCAAAAGGCCATTGCCGAATTCCTTCCCGTTCCTTGCCTTCAGTTCTTTCCTGCATAATGATCTTGACGTCGACGAGGCGTTATGCAAAAAAAAAAGTGAACAATCGTTTATTCACATTAATACAATCCTCATGTTTGTATCATTTTAAATAAATGGTCGCACTTTATCCAATTCATTGAAAATTTTACTTCCCGTTCTTAAAAAGTTTTGGACATCGTCAGTTGCAGTGACATGTTGTTCGCTCATTAAACTGGAATTTGAATTCCGGACGCGTTTAAATATCGTGCCTTTGTGACAAGCAGGAGACATATTATCGTCACGCTACTCTCTTAAAACTAAACACTGGAGTGCTCCCTCACTCATTTTTTCAATAAGTAGTTGTAATATAACCAAAATACTTAAAAACAGTAATTCAAAATAATAAATTTTAGCAATAGAAAACACTCAACAAATAAAACCCGATAGTGACACATACTCGAATGTGATGTTTACAATTTGGTCTCCAACATTTCGTTTCGTCTGTGGCAAACGCTGACAACCAAGTTGACAATAAGGTTGTCAACCAAGTTGATCGTCTGTGGGCCCCAAGGAATTTTGTGCAACATGCCGAAATATCGCGTATCAATGCATTCATAGCAGATTACGTGCCAAGTAAAGCCTTGGATAAATGCCGCGCGGCATGTCGCTGGACAACACCCGGGAACACTGCCGCGGAACATTTAGCAGACACACTAGACAGCTGTTGCAGATATGTTGCCCGAGGAGGCTGCGTTGGTTAGTGCTGTGTACATACTTATATCAAGTAGTTCAGTTACGTAGGACGCGTGTTCGATACGCATATAATAGAATTATTAATATTAAAAATTCAAGTACATTAAGACGTAGAAAACAGAAAGAGACTCGAATGAGAAATTTTTGTGTCTGATTAAAAACAAATTAAATAAATATTTAAAGATTGCGTCCTATTATAAATGTGCCTATTTTTCAGTTCTTGAGGTTTAAATACTAAAATTCTCGTGATTTTATTTAATTTCTTTAATTGTATTTAATATTTTTTATGACAAAAACACCACAAAGCCATGCTTTTAGCTAGTTTTAAATTGCCAGTCGCCTACTGTCCGCCCCTCGCGAGGGTGACCCGGCCACTCACACTGTGGGCGGATGTCACACCTAGGCGTTACTAGACAGCAGACAGGCGTCCACAATATTCTTAGACAATATACTCTTGCGCAGAACAAGGAAACTTACTTATATGTTTCCTTACAAACTAATATATCAATAATTATTTATGCTATTTCAGGTTCCAGCTACTGCAAATGAATGGAAGGAAAAGGCTTGTGATTATGAAATATTTTGGAAATTCCCACACATTGCCCTGGATCTATAGATGGCAAACACGTTTTGATTCAGGCTCCTTCCAATTCCGGTAGCGACTATTATAACTACAACGAACAATTTAGTATTGTCCTATTGGCTATTGTGGATGCCGGTTATGATTTTATTTATGCAAATTGTGGTGCAAAAGGGAAATCTTCTGACAGTGGAGTGTTCCAAGAGACTGATTTTTATATGGCTCTGGCTGCTAATCATCTTAAGTAGCCAGTTCCAGAGCCAATACGATAAGGTGAACCAAATATGCCTTTCGTATTCGTAGGAGACAGTGTTTTTCCATTGACCGAACATATGATGATATAATCACGACGCGGGTACTACAAAGCGCATTTTCAACTACAGACTATCAAGAGCAAGAAGAGTTGTAGAAAATGTGTTTGGAATCTTATGTGTCGTATTTCGCAAATTTTGTACCCCAATAGCCCTCCAGCCTGCAAAGGCTGAAGTACTTGTAATGGCGTGTGTAAACCTACATAATTTTTTAAGGCGAACTAGACAGTCCAGATCACTGTACACCCAGGGGTGGCCCTAGGGCGGTGCGAGCGGTGCCACCGCACCGGGCGCCGTCACATGGGGGGCGCCGAAAATGCAGTGATAGATCGTGTGCGCGAAAAATGAAAAATAAATTCTGCAATAACCCAGCTTGCTGTTCACATATTATTTTTATTATTTTAACACAATGTTTATCCAGAAGAGCTTATAATTTCAAAAGCTATAACTTGATCCATAATCGTAAGTCACCATAGAATCGCGTAAACTCGAGTTGCGACTCCGAGTTGTGACTCGAGTTACCTCTAGTTTCTCGAATCAAGAAAATCACAACTCGTCAAACAACTAGCACTCTCCGGGTCCGCTCCTGTCCGCAACGGTTTCTTACCATTCGTATGTTCATGCGGAGAGATTCAATATACTTATCTACTTCTACCATACTAGTCCTAAGGCGACTGCAGTAAACGTTCGTTTCTGAAATATTTACAAAGCATAATGAGTCTTTTACAGACAAGACATGTCGCTAAACCCCCCCCACCCCACCCCCAAAAAAAAACCAATCTGGCGCACAGTACTTAAAAACAAAACAAAATCATGGCAAAACTGAGAAGGCTTCAAAATTGACGTAATTTTTTTTTAGAACTCATCTGAATCGTCGTCACCAAAATTAGTTCAACACGCAACGGAAGGAAACTTGTTTAATAGAAGTTCTTCAGATGAGGCTCATGATGATAAAGTGCAGCATGTACGAGAAGTTTTACCTATGGCTGGAACGTTGTCTAGTAGATGTCTAAGGCGGGAGTGAGCTCATCGTAAATAGTACTCTAATGTGAATAATATGCTAATGAGGCTGCGCGGCACTTCTTAACCTAAGTTACAGGTCATAAATCGTCTAAATGGGGGTCATAAATTGTATACTAATGGGAATAATATGCTAATGAGTCCACGTGCCACTTCTTAACCCAAGTTAAGGGTCGTGATTTGTATACTAATGAGGGTCGACCCCTTTTCATGGACGCAGGTGTGACCCCCGGATCATAAATCGTCTAAATGGGGTCATTATTTATTTTCTCAAACCGCCCTACGCGGCCAGGGTACAAAAACTCAATTACATGGTCTTAGAATATTAATTACTTGGTAATTCAATTGATTACGCTCGAAATGCAGTAAATATTCGCTTCTGGGGGCCTTGGTTCAATATTTTATAACAGGTAACACAATTTATAATTTTAAAATAGCGTTATTACATGTCAAGTAATAAGGATTTTTTCTGGCCGTTACAGAGGTATTTATCCGAGAAAGATCGGATAAGTACTTTCCGAGATATGAATTTTAGTATTAGCGTATGTTTTTTAAACTCTGTTTCGTTCTCAGGACGAATGTGGGCTTCTAAGGGGTAGCCGCCCGATACAGCACACCTGCGTCATAAATATTATCCGCCGCGCGGCACCTATTCACCGCCCGCGTGCGGCCCGCGACCGTCATAAATATCGGCCGACCCTCCGCCGCGCCACCCCTCCCGGCCTGAATTTTAAGTAGCCGGCTCGCCACCCCAGACCGCGCGGCACGCCGCGCCGACACTCATAAATATTCACTTATCCGCGCGCCAGGCCTCATAAATATCTCCTTATCCGACCCTCCGCGGCACCCCTCCCGGCCTGCGTTTTAAATGAGTCGACCGGTGAATGTATCACCTGGCCTCCTCGGAAGGTATGTGTGTGTGTGCTAAAAGCTAAAACATTTTTTAACTTTCACGGTATTTTACGATTGTGCGGGAGGAATATAATTTACCCCGAGAAATGTGGCCTTAGATCCCTCGGGAGATTAATGTCGCCAGACACCACAGGCAAAGCGTCGTGTTCCCACGCCAGCGATGTTCCAAGCGTGGCGGGAGGAATATAATTTACCCCGAGAAATATGGCCTTAGATCCCTCGGGTGATTCACAGGCAAAGCGCAGTCTTCCCACGCCAAGCGCTCCCCACGCGGAGATTAATGCCGCAACGCACTACGTTCTCACGCCAAGGCTTCAGACGCGTGTATAAATAGGGCAGAGACCCCCCTTCTGCCATCCAGTCTTCTCTGAATCGTCGAGCTGAACACTTCGATCATCACAATGTCGTCTGAGGATCTTAGCTTAATTCACCGATATTGGTAAGTAAATTATTGTTATTTAACTTGTTTTTCTGGCTGTTTTAAATTCTTTCACATATACTGATGAGCTTTTTTCTGCTTCAGACATTGATGAAATTCTCGCTGAGGGCCAGGATGATTTCGGTAAAGATAATATTTTTAACGTAACTAGATTTATGAAAATGTATAGTGCTGAAGCAGTAGTCTATATTATTAATTTATTTGTTCGCAGGTGATTTGGATATTTCCTGCAGTGACCTTTTTTATTTCAGTACGTATTTATCTATAGATTATTTCTTTCCATGTCTTTATAACTATTGCTAATACATTTTTTTTCTTTTTCAGATGAACCATCACGCCCAGAGAAGCGTAAGGGTAATTCTTCTCAGGAATTAAGTAGCCCAAAAAGAGCTAATATCAACCCTGGCGATTGCTCACAATGGAGCATGCTCCCAAATATTGACGTGGATGTGCCGCAGAGCACGTCACCACCACATAGCATGCCGCCAACTCCACCACCACAATGGGTTCTTCCGCAACCACCAGCACACTGGAATATCGGTAAGTCCAGTACATCAGTAATTTACCTATATTATTATTATTTTATGCTTACAAAATTATGTTTTTCATGATACTAAAACATTTTTCTTCTTTTTTATGTTTCAGAGGGGGCGGTCG